>OX401419.1:14109900-14174900 GCA_947846245.1 Cerastoderma edule
GGCTGGCTGGCTGGCTGGCTGGCTGCTGGCTGGCTGGCTGGCTGGCTGGCTGGCTGGCTGGCTGGCTGGCTGGCTGGCTGGCTGGCTGGCTGGCTGGCTGGCTGGCTGGCTGGCTGGCTGGCTGGCTGCCTGGCTGCCTGGCTGCCTGGCTGGCATGTATTTATTTTCTTTCGACATTTTTTGCCTTCTAATTGATGCGAAAGTAAAGAATATGATTTATTTATATTAAACTTATACCCCCGTCGTCAGCGATCTGCTTGCTAAGGAGCTTAGTGGGTTTGTTAATTGCACATTTAAATAATTGTTAACTTATATCGCAGCATTTGTTTAATTGGAAACTTCACACCAAAGATGACTGCGAATAGTTTTGACTATGTGAAACGTTTTAGAGATACACAGCTACGTTTTTCAAGGGAGATAATTGCTTAAAACTGCGTAACGTTCACTAGACAAGCTATACCCAGAGTTACGTCCAATTCTATTTTATCGTTAATTTGCAATTGAAATGGACGTATATCTGGACAGAAATTGCTTACCAGGGATAACATTTTTACGACAAACTGCTCTGAATGTTCATTGAAAGAGTGGTGATCTGGCGCATGTAATGCATTGACTGAGACGATTTCGGGAAAATAAGAAACTAAATCATACCAGTATTACTCATTTCCGGTACTCCACACTTCTCCCAAGATCTTGCTGCTTTCTACTTATCAGGAATCATGTTTTAAAGGCACATAAAAGGATATTATTATATATATTACTGAACATGAATATGGAGTTATTTTATTATGTTCATAAAAGTCATGAAAATTAATTTATGATTGCTGTGAGACCCTATTTAATATACTCCTTTGACATAAGTTGTTTTGTGACTTAAATAAAGTTGTCTCCAATTCAATCATGTTTTATCATCAATCTGTTTGATTATATATTTAAAAAATTGAATTACGATTGGTCGGTTCAATAGTGGGTGTACCACGTGACCAGGTCAGATATGAAGAATCAGGAAATCTGAATTTTTTAACTGGCTGATCTAGGTTATTGCTCGTTGGCCTTCACGTAAAACTTGTGCTGGTGGTTTTTTTTTGTGATAACTGCTTGAATCTGACCAAAAGTCTACCGAATGATCTATTTTGATATAGCAGTAATCTCCTTTCATTGGCCTTTAAGTAAATGTCAGAGGATTCATATATCAAGTAATTGCTGGAGAGTTGAAGGAGGCGATAATCATAGTTCTTCGAGTCGTCACTGAATATAATTGGCCATAGGCATATAAATTGCCCACATGCCTAATAATGAGTTTTGAGTTTGAGTTTGAGTTTGAGTTTGTAATGGGAAGCCCAAAACCATCGGAGCGTACCACATTGGCTACGTGCAGCGGTCAAGCATAGTGCAACGTCACTGTATAAGGTGCGACACCGGTCAGGATTTACTTCCGAAGGTCATTCAAGATTAAGAAGTAGTTCATGAAAATTATGTGTTGATATAGGCTAATATTGTGTCCTACTAACATGCTTATATTATACACGAGGAGCCATCTTGACTAATATTGACCTTTTGTGGATGTAAGTAGCCATGATCTATAACCTTTGGTATATCTTTTTTTTCAAGAACTTCTTATCGCGGAAGTTGAAGCGATACTGAAGGTGTAACTCACGGACCCTGCATTTTTATATGCTTCTAGAGGAAGGACAAAGATTGCTGTTGACAGCCACGTTTTTTCGTGAAAATGTGTCAACTTACGGACTACGGATTAGTGAAACAGCAAGGGTTAATGCTTGACTTTCGTCGTGGAAGGCACTGTGAAAGGCCGGCAACCGATGTCTTTATAAATAATAAAGAAGGGCTAAGCGTTGCCAGTTTAACGCCATTATCAATACATAAATAACGAACGCTTTGTAGAATACTAGCGTCTGCAACCTTACCTGGTGCAAATTCGATCGTTTTAGGCTCTGCTTTGCTGTATATAAAACAGTCGTTCTGGCTCCCCCTATCAAGGCTAACTGCATATTACTTTATTAAGTGACCATATATACGCTGTCCAACCACAAGGAAACTGACATTGAACGACAGTTTATTCCCCACTTGCCATTGTTTACATTAGTTATCTATTCCCCACTTGTCATTGATTACATTAGTTATCTTTTCCCCACTTGCCATTGTTTACGTTAGTTATCTATTCCCCACTTTCCATTGTTTACATTAGTTATCTATTCCCCACTTGTCATCGATTACATTAGTTATCTATTCCCCACTTGTCATTGTTTACATTAGTTATCTATTCCCCACTTGCCATTGTTTACATTAGTTATCTATTCCCCACTTGTCATTGATTACATTAGTTATCTATTCCCCACTTGCCATTGTTAACATGAGTTATCTATTCCCCACTTGCCATTGTTTACATTAGTTATCTATTCCCCACTTGTCATTGTTTACATTAGTTATCTATTCCCCACTTGCCATTGTTAACATTAGTTATCTATTCCCCACTTGCCATTGTTTACATTAGTTATCTATTCCCCACTTGTCATTGATTACATTAGTTATCTATTCCCCACTTGCCATTGTTAACATTAGTTATCTATTCACCACTTGTCATTGATTACATTAGTTACCTATTCCCCACTTGTCATTGTTTACATTAGTTATCTATTTTTCACTTGCCATTGTTTACATTAGTTATCTATTCCCCACGTGTCATTGATTACATTAGTTATCTATTCCCCACTTGTCATTGTTTACATTAGTTATCTATTTTTCACTTGCCATTGTTTACATTATTTATATATTCCCCACTTGTCATTGTTTACATCAGTTATCTATTTTCACTTGCCCAAGTGTAAAGGTCAGCACATTCAACCGTCATTTTCTTTTCTAATCCTCATGTTAGAATAGTTCTAAATACAAAAAACAAAGCATAGGTTCATGTGTGTGACCAACATTCCTCCAAAACACCAAATCCAGGCGGGATGCATCATAAACTATCATATGGACATATGCTTTTTTCACATAATACTTAATTTCGATTTTTCAAACATTTCACTTTTGCCATACAACGACATCAGGAAGTAACTCTTGTTTTAAACTTATTTATTTTACATCGATTATAAAGGAAGTTTGAAGCTTATTGAAACCCCTCTTGATGACTGATTCCACTAAACTAGTACTTGCGCCGACTTGCAGGCCAGTCCAAGTAATTTTCACCTCGCCTCACGGGGATCGAACTCTTGACCTTCGGTACAAGAACGTACGCACGCATGCGCATATATAATAGCTAACATGTCTACACAACCTGCGCACGCATGTACTGACACCCATTTATCTGGCCACAAAAACGAGCGACACATACATACATAGTCAAACGAAAACGGACAGCCGTATACAGCAAAACAAAAACAAACGAAGGCATATAAAAGACCTACAACATATCGCTTTAATTTCTTAAATGTTCTTTTTCTCTTACCTCAAAAAAGATAAGTATCTGAATATCTTTTCAGTCTGAACAACTCGGTAAATAGCACGAAGGACTTGGTAAACAAGGTTTCCGATTACTGATATATGAAGTGACCGATATACCGTCCAATATCGAATGGGTCGATTGCCAGTCGAATATCACTCTGTATGTAAACATGTTACAGTCAACTGCCTGGAAATAATACTGTGAAGTTATTATCTCCTATTGCAAAAACAGTCACAGGTTATAGCAATATGCATATATTACAGTAATTTCATGACAAAGAACATGTAAGGACATGTATACCAGCTGAATTTTTGTTAGAATGTGTGTGTTTTTTTTTTACTACTGATTCATTTTTATAAGACGTTAACTTCTTTTGAAAATGTATTACTAGCTTTAGTTGTTCTGCTTGTATGCAAAGTAAATGAATTTAGCCAAATTATTCAACATGATAGGAGAGTTTGAAGACCTAAGATTAATAAATGTTTGTATAGATGGCCATGCATGATAATACCTCTGTGTGTATTTCTTTCTTTATTCTGAAAACTTTGAGCATTTAAGTATGAAATTATACATATATGCTAGGAAAATAAGAGATGTTTGTGTAGGTCTGGTGGACAGCGTCTTTTAACGAAAAAACTGTTGAAAACTGCACTAATTTCACAGATAGAACCTTCGTTTATATTGATTTTATCTAACACTTTCCGTTTTCAACATTTATCAAACATTTCTCTTTAAAATGCTAAACATTTACCAACCAGGAAGTTGGCTCAAGGGTTGAGATAAGATTGAAATCAGAAGTGGTATCCATAAATCAATATAGAGGGTATTGAGGATAAAAGAGCTGATGGTGCATGAACATTCCGTGACAAAAAGAGAGTCTTATTTTCTATAACCATACCTCATTTTACCGAAACGGTACTACTCTTGTAAGTACACGATTTACATGTTTTGTTAACAGAAACGGTGTATGATCTAGGGTTTCTTTTCGAAAGTTTTTGATCGTCTTTCATTTTCTTGATGACTTGGCTGAACAAATAGACATCTTGAAGTTTCTTTTCACAGATATTAGGGTTTGGCTATCAAAACTAAATTTCTTTAAAACTTCAAAAAAAAAAGCTGTATTGTTTTATATATGATTCGCACTGAAGAATAGACGTTAAAAGCAAAATTATATCGTTTTTAATGATTTGAAGTGTGTGTACAGTGCATTTACTTGTATACCATACGAAACAACAATGTGTGATCGCCCTCGCCGTCAAATTGACCAGTCACGATATGCAATGTTAGGAAACTATTCATGAGGAACTAAATAAGGTTTAGTGTTTTTTTCGCGATGTTTTAATCATAAGAATGCTGGGCAACTTTCTAAAAATATATGTGTGTTGTCTGCTTTCCAAAATTTTAAATATCTATCAATTTTGTTGATGAAAGATTCGGCCCGAGAACTGGTTATGTGTCCAGGATGCAGAGTCGAGAGTGATTTAACCTAAGTTGAAAGAACTTGTTTCACAATTGATGTAAAACAAATATGTTTAAGTTTAACTAAATGTCTTGTGTTATTAAACGGTTTACACTTCTTTAGTGTTGATATTGACGTTAAATCCTCTGAATAAATATATATTATGCAAAGTGACATCCAGCGGGGGCGTTAGGTTAATAATGTCCAGCGTATTTCGTTTGGAATTGAACATTTTCGTAAAAATGGGTTTCAAAAAAAGTCAAGAAAATTATGTATCATATAGTACGACCATATCTTACTCTTTTTAATTTTTAACTTCTTTGTTTCTATTGTCCTAGTGTTATGAAGCGGACAATACTACTTTAGGGTTAAATTAGACATTGCCAAGTTAACATTTGAAGTTCATTTGGAATATAATCTGAACAAATGTAATGGATATGTTCGATTCAAAGACTTTCCGATGTAGCTTATCCGCTGTGACATATGCCTTCACATAAAAGAGACACAAAATCGGCTTTGAATTACAGAGGGTTCGATCTAAAAACTTTTAGTTTCTTCTTCTCTAAATTAAGTGGTCGAGATATTGGTATGCAACGGAGTTTTGGTAAGCAATTTTCAAAAATTAAAATGTTTGATGAAATCTATCACTGTGTGTTTACTCGATCTCCGAAAGACACCTTTAAAATGTACTGATATAATCAGGTTTATAGAGACGTAACTACATTTTGATTATCGGACATCTCTTCACACATCATGTGTTTAACCAAAATGTTGTGGAACCATCAATCAGCTATAAAACAGCTACGTTCTCAAACCATAGTTCGGATTCAGGACTTCGTCTTTCACAGCCGTAGTAGCGATCACGTAAAGTCAGAAATATTCCTCCAGGAGTTAAATATCGCGTCAAAATAATTTCATTTAGGTTGCGTGACCAGACTTTTAATGATAAAGGGAGACTCAACAGTCCATTTAAACATTTTCATTTACAGAACTTGAAATCACATGGTCCCTCTCCGCGTGGGTTCAAATCCTGAGAGGGATATGGATTTTCATGAGAGGCAGTCTCCCGACTGACTTACGGAATGCCGATGGTTCTACCCGCCTTGACCATCCCTTATGGGCAGTTGAGTATGGGGTCTTCCTCCATCATTAATAGTCGGGCATCGCTACATAACTGAAATAATGTTAATGTGATGTAAAACCCATATAAAAAAAAAAAAAAAAAAAAACATTTTCAATCGTTACAAATAGTAATTAGTTCGTTAATGTCTTCACATTTATGCCGTGGTTATCCAACACGATCTGTTTTGTTTATATCGCCCATGGGTAACCCATTTCCCCCATTCGAGCAGACGATCATTTATAACCAAGCAAAATATCAATTCCTTTTCCTTCCTTAAGTAAATGCGTGCTTTATTTAACTTATAGTGGATAACGTGTTGATTTGACCGTCGATCTGATGGCAATTGGCCCTCTACTTAACGTTTTTTGTAACTTAAAATAAAATATATTTCTACTACTTCAGACTTGAAATCTGATCGATGAATGATACGATTAATGAGGTAGACGAGAAGTTTCGGGGTAAGGGATATTGTCAGTAATGATCGTTAACCCTTATAGTGCTGGAACAGACTTCACGCTTATGCAAACAGGTTAGATCCAGGCCAGCCGCCAAGTAATTGGCGACTGGCCTGTGATCCAACCTGTTTGCTACTCTGAGTATCTTTCCTCAACAAAATTAAGCATATGTTAGAAGTTTTGGAAAACAGTCGACAAAAACATCTATTTTTAGAAAATTACCCAACAGTCTAAGGGTTAAACCAGATAACAGATTAATATAGAATTCAATACCAGACGTGCATACCCGCCTCTTATGAATGATAAAGTGTCAATGCATGATTCGTATCGATGTTTAACATATTTCTCCTTAGTTTAACCCTTAAAATGTGGGGAAATTTTCTTTAAAAAATTGATATGTGTGTCCTCTGCTTTCCAAAACCATGAATATCTGCTTGCTTTTGTCAACTTTGTCAATTTATTTAGCGGCTAGCCTGGATCTCACATGTTCGGATAAGCATTTTGTCCGTTCCATTACTATATTGGTTAACCAAGTATACTGGTCACAATTGTCTCAACAAATGTCCCCCCCCCCCCTTTTGACGCATCGGTTTCTCCTAAATACCAAAAGGGACAATTCATTTCATTCTTTATATGACCACTGTTGTACTTTCTTAATATCCTACATCTAGTAATCGGTTAACACATTACCACCTAACGCCACATTTTTAAGTCTTGCAGCAGACGACTTTCAAAAAAGCATTGTGACCAAAGTGAAAATTGGTTGTGGTAAGCCATTTCTCCTTTTGCCACAATGTTCTTTTCAATCTATTTACCTATCACAACAGCAGATCTGAAAGGTTGTTCACATGTTTTTAAAGCTTTTCTAAAGTCATCTGCTTCAATTAAAATAATGTTGCCTGTAGGTGTTATAAGATACGATAGGTTGTATCTGCATTACATTTGGCAAATAGTTTATCTCATAGAAGTAAGTAGAGACATTCCCTAACACGATAGTTGAGGACTTGTATAGTTGGATATATTGCAATGATAAGAACGAATAGGTACATATTTAAGTAAACACTCCGTTGATTGGACTTATACCGCTACTGTTGTTTACCTATCTACGATAAATTGGCGAGTCCATTATTGAGCGGAAGTAGGCAGGTGTAGGTAGATTTTTTAGGCAATCAAAATGTTGCTGTCTATTTATGCGTGAAAGTAAATGTAATAATAAGGTAATGGCTATAAGTATGCTTTGTGCTAGTTTATGCTTAACAAAAATCGAATTGAATTGAATACGATAAAGAAAAGTAAACTTTAGATAATTGAAATAGGTACCTATTTCTATAGTTAACTATTCTTGTGTGTTTATGTTTACATGAAATAAGATCCGTCATTAACAGTAGCTTGTCGGAGTGGATCTTAACATAATTCATGAATGAACATGTGTGTTCGAATATATTAACGAATGAATCAATGGATTGCTTTTTAAGGTGTGTCGCTGTATATTAGACCATATTGGGCGGAAAATATGTTTGTCGATAGTATTGTTAATATACACGTATTAAGATCATACATCGCTTAAATGAATATCTTTATTGGAATGGGTATGTCGTCAAATTTTGAAATGTTTTTCTTCAATATGGATGTAAGTTGAATATATATTGATGAACAAAAAAGGGCGAAAGCAATAAAGAAGTGAAATTAAAGTTATGATGTTATTCTTTTCGAAGGTAATGTGTGAAAACAAAGATAAAACAGTATACCGCTATAGTTTAATACTTTCTCAAAGAAATTGAAAACTGCCGTTAATGACAAGTACCTGTGTCGTATTTCTTTTTTATTTCAAACTGGTGTACTTGCGTTATTGCATCTTCAACTAACCGAATATTGAAGATCAATGGAACAGGCATAACACTTTGACCGAACGACAACTGGGTCGAGGGTTCGAATCTTCTGAGAAGCAGTTTCTTTTTTGCAGTATTTCAATAATCCACATTTGGCGCTAGAACATGCAAGTTATATATACAGGCTGTATAATCGAGTGGATTAATGTAAATTGATAGAACCGGTAAGGACTTGTTTCTCAATCGATGTATATACATACGAGATAAGATTAAAATAAATGGAAACGAGTTGTAATTTCAATGGGGTCTGTCTTTATAACACTTCTCTCAATCGCTTTCGTTCACGTGTGCTGCTTTTAGACATCTTAAGACAATTGCTGATAGAAACCATTGAACCGTGTCAGGCAATTTCTTCTTTTGTCTCAATGGTTTCTATCAGACTTCTGCTCGGAAAGGCGTTTTCTTTTCTAATTTATCATTGTCGTCTGCCGTTGCTGTGAATTTGGAGCTGGCAATTAAAATATCAGAGAATGTGCACTCAAAATATCAGTATGCTGTTAAAATTTACTTTACAAACTTATCGTTTGGAAAAATATGTTATGATATATGTTACTAACGCCTGTGTTAATATCAAAGGGAAAATCGGTAATCTGACGCGGACTCTGATCGATTCCGTGAAATACCCGGATTCGTGTAAAACGTGTTAACGTTGTTTAGCGTAACATACCGTTTAAGCTTGGTGTTGTCATGAAAGCGGGTCATATTACAATTTTACAAATAATGATAATTATAGTCACGTCTCGTTTCATTGCATACTCTGTCATTTAAACTGTGTCATATTCTTAATATTGATAAAGTGGTCTTTAGGCCAAACCTGACCGGGTGTTGTATTATCATATACATTGTATTTACCTTACTGTTACTTTAATAACATATTCGTTCGTTCTTTTTTACGTTAACGCGTATAGGCTTCACATATGGAAATTAAGTGTTTTTTGTTTTTTTCGCAGATAAACTGAGTCCGCTGTCTCTATAATCCGGCCAAAAAGACAATTCAACAAACCTTGGGAGTCGGGCAGCTGTATCAGGTCCAAGATGGCGGACCAACGACAGGACATGAAGGCGATAGAATTACTGCTTAAAGAACTGAGTAAAGTAAAGTCAATCCCAAAACCACCATCAGACTATGCTCAGGCGGGAAAATACAAGAAAAGCACCGAAAAGGTATTTTCATTTCTTTACTGCTTTGTTTAACCCTTATTGTGCTGAAACCACCTTTATGCTTCTGCAAACAGCTTAGATCACAAGCCAGCCGCAAAGTTAATTGGCGGCTGGCCTGGGAACTAACACGTTTGCTTCTCTGACTATCTTTTCTCATCACAATTATCACAAGCAGATGTTTAAGGTTTTTGGAAAGCAGACGACACAAAAGTATATTTTTAGAAAATCACCCAGTACTCTAAGGGTTAACGTTGTTTCTTACCATTGCACCATGTAGGAGTTTTTTCATTTTTTATTTTTTCTTTCTTTTCCTTTTTTTTCTTGATTTTTTTTTTCATATAGGGTTAAGGATGTGAACGATTTGTTGATGTGCCTCTACAATGCACATCAATGCTTAACCTTTTCATTGGATCAAACCTGCTTTCAAACGTAAACCATGAAATGCCTTAAAGTTAAGAAACGATATCGCGAAGGTGGCATTATCAATATTTACTTAGCAATGCGAGTTTTTCATTAAAATCAAAGCGCTTAAAATCATATCGCTTTTCTTCCAAAATGAAACGACCATCATTACAGAATATGACAAACATGACTGGAGTATTGGCGGATTTAACCCAATCGTTTGGTACAGTGGAAGATAGACAGCCTCTGTTACAATAGGTCCCAAATTCGATTCCCGTAATAGTCGATGTGAAAATGCCGGGACTAACCCATGAATTGGCGGGGTATTGGTTATATATCAAGGGTAATATGTCAAGGAAGCAGTCCTTTGAAACAATAAAAATGTGAATTTGATAAAATTAAAACTGTGAAGAGAATAAGAAAAGGGTTGTATGATATTTTACTGAATTAGCGGGTTTTTACGCCATAAACTGAAAAGATGAATGACTTCTTTATTGATTTTCACAAAATTCGAACAGTGAGGTTAAAGTTTGCCAAACGCCAAACATATACTTAAAAAAAACCTTTTAACGTTGAAAGATAAGAGGAATGTCTAACTTTACTTGGTTCCTCACATCATTTCTTTGTCACCTTTGTTAATGCAATCTGATGTGATGTAAAGTTAATTTATACGTGCGAATAGAATATTTGACAGTGAATCCAGCCCAACAAATGAACAGGGAACTGTTTTACTGTAAATATTATGCCAAAACACTGCGTAAGCTCGAAATAACACACCTTCTTATCTCAATATTCGGCTAAGCAATATTGAAAAGTAACTCAGGTTGGAAGCGCCTCTCCTAGACGCTCCCAACAAAGTGTCATGTAGCAACGTTGGTCTTTCGTTAAAGATTAAGTCCAAAGAAATCGATTTCGACTTACGCTATTTTTTTTCCGTAAGCCATTTGATAAAACGTTACCCAGGTTTCCATTCGACGGATCCATTTTCTGTTTCACCACAATGGTGTTCCAATTTTAGAACGTACGTGTTTCATGAAACGATTTATCTGTCAATACTGTTGTCGAAATGAAAGCAACTACTAGTGTCCATGTTATACATCGTAAGGTAAAGCTTTAAATGAATATAACTTCCTATTTTCTTTATAAGGGATTTCAGAATGTACGTGATTAATGCAATAATTGATCTGTCAACAATTTAAACGAAATAGAAGCAATTATAGTGTTGTAGTTGTCTCGATTTGCAAGATAGAGTTAAATGTGTGAGCGGGCCAGACAGCTCAGGTAGTAGAGCATTCGCACGGGTTGTGGTGCGCTCCGGTCTGCTTGCATGTTTGTCTCACATCGGTAACACTTGTATACTCAACAGATTATTTTGTAATAATTTGAGATGTATCACATTAACATTACATTATTTTGTAAATAAAGTGTTCAAAATGATGATGTGCTGTATTTGTACGAGGTGCAGTCAAAAAGTTCCCGGACTGGGTCTGATATTTTGATTTGGTATGGGATAGCGCCCTAAAAATTATATGTCAATGATAGGAAATCATTTCCCTCTACAATGATTTACCATGAGGCGGGGTAAATAAAATACTGGAAAATGTATTACATTTTAAACAAGCACAACTTATACCATACGGAGCACGTTGACGTCAAGGGGTAACGTTACACACAGATCCGACTTCAATTTTGATCACTTAGATCATAACTGTTTTTCAAAGTATTCCCCATTGCATCAAATACACGTTTCATGGCGTTTCACCCAGCTGTCATAAATTGTAGCATACCACCCTTTTCTTTTTGGAAGCTGCATTCTGCCGATTTAAGAGCGAATTTGGAATCGAATCAGCTGACTCTTTATTCACTGCCCGTACACTGGGTACGACATGTTGGGGGAGCATCCCTTGACTGTCCATAAAGAAAATATACATGATTTTTCTCATAGACTTCACGGTATTGTTTCTTGGTCAGAACAGCTTCATAGGTAATGATGACACGGTTTAAGAATCAGTCGCCATCTTTCCCCCATCGTCGTAGAAAGGTTTCAGACATTTCAATCCTTGTCTTATCATCTGCCGAGAATAGCCGAGGGATCCATCATACACATACATTCCTTATTCCTAGGTCTTGAGATAATATTCCATGGGCAGTTCCATGAGGTAGCTCCATTGTATCTGTTATATCCTCTATGGACTTTCATCTATACTTCATTATAACACTATGGACTAGTCTGTCCCCGCTGTCTGTCTTTACTCTCCCGTTACGTGGATTGTCGTTTATATCCTCTTTTCCCTCTTTAAAACACTTATGTCAGTTAAACATGAGAGCCCTGAATACTTTTGTCGAGTCTTACTACTTGTTCATGAACTTCCAAGTGTCTGTCGGTGTCATACCCGTCCCTTCACAGAATTTATTGACCGCCAGCTGCTCCGTATGCTCAAATGACGTCGGCCTTTTTTCTCCTCTAATTCTCTCCATTTCTCTTTAAAGCTCTGATTAAAAGCGATCTTCTGAGCGATATCGCTGGTTTTTCAAAGTTGTTTTGAGATTGGTGGAAATGACGTCAAGTGAAGTTTCGTATCGATTTGGGACCATTTAAGGAATAATTCTTGTGTTTCACAACTGAATGAAAATGTGCCGTTCTAATGTTACCAACGTGCTCCGTAACCTTATCAATCAATTGATTTAAATATATTAATGAAAAAAAATAATAGTCGTATAATTAGAAAATCATACATGTCCAGAGGAATTGAATAGATACTGCATTGTGGCAAATTTTAGCTCAATCGGACGTCGAATATACTTGAAGCAGAAGCAGTCCTGGATTTTTTTTACTGCACCTCGTATAAGTAAAGTAAAATTATTCTGATTCTGATTCATATTTTGTCGCGTTATATATACATATAAATGAATTCGAACTGTCTCGTTTTCTCGATAAGGTGATATCCGAATGCACTGGGACGATGACCAATGTGCGGGACTATGCTGTCCGTATTAATACAACAATAGACCAGGTCAGGGCAGCGCTGAAGGATCAGACTACCAACATTCAAGAGGCGATTAAAAAAGCATTGGATAGCATACAAGGTAAGTCTATCCATTTATACTGAAGTACCAACCACTTCCAAGGTATGGGAACAAGTGTCAGTCGAAATCAAGAGCAATGGCAGACGACAAACATGAATAAGATGTGCTTGTATACAGAAAAGACATGTTGAAAGTAAAAATAAAATGTCGTTTAAACAATACAGTTTGTGTATTAATATAGCTATCGGAAGCATGTTTATTCCGGGAAGCTTCAATTCATCTAAGTATGTATAATCTGTATGCCGTAGATCTAAAAAGCAATGAAACGTTTTAGTATTAATATAAAAGCAATCTAAACTTGATTCCAATGACAATTCTTCACTGCTTATCATTTAACAGTACAGCCGTTGTGTAGTTTTAAACGGATAAAAAATAGCTTTTGATTTTTCTCACATCTTTCAAAAAGACCCATGTAAACCGCAGCTTTAGAAAATGATATTTAGTAGAAACATCTGCAACGAAATGATGGATTATTAACTCAGAACAAATTATCTTTTTTTTTTCATAATGGCTTCTAGTCATGTATCAGTTAGACTGGCTTCATTAATGTTTGCCTCGAACTCAGGGCTCAAATATATATTGGAAGAGTATTAAGGGATGGGTGGTCAATGCAAAAGAGCGTAGAAATAGCTCATAGAAAAGCAACTATCCTAACTAACTTTAATTGATATAAATGGTCTAATGTGTAATGGGTTGACAATCTTATTATACAATACTATTTAGGTTGAATACCCATAATCCGCCATTTTGAAACTAATTCTTCCGTCGGATTACTTTGGTCGTTCTCTCTATCCATCGGTCTGAGCCAAAACTATTCGCTTTGCAACGAATAACTCTTGCACCGGCCGATGTATGCCGAGAACGACCGAAGTGATCCGACAGAAGAATGAGTTTCAAAATGGTGGATTACGGATATTCTACCTCAACCGAGTTACCCATTAGAACACTGGAAGTAGCTAAAACTTGTGACACACATTTTAATAAACCTCATGTTTTCAACATCTTTAAGATACAGAAATAAAAAGTGCTCATAGTTTTTATGAGTTTGTTTGCTTGTTTATTCATTATGTATTTAACGTCACAGAACGAAATCTACTCATGAGATGGTCTCTTTAATAGTTGGTCAAGGAGGCAAGCCAAGCCAAGTTCTTCATTACGTCAAGGAACTTGAGCAAGTGGCAAAGTCAGCGCTACGTCTTGAAGAATTAATGCTTCATACGGAAGAAATGTTGGCAAAGGTTCAGGAAAATGTCGACGTCACAATGGATGATATCGATACCTTAAAAGGTAGAGTATCATATATTCAATGATTTTCTCTTTTGTCAGGAAACGTCAGATAATCGTGTCACCCTTTATTATCTGCATTGGTACATAACGCACATCTATTATACTATGAAGACTTGGCTAAAAAAAAATTCTATTTCGTAAAAGAAAAAGAAAATATACAGTTTTTTTTAAAATTCATATTTTGGTCCCAATCGGCGCGCTAGCTCGATGTTTCTGCAACGATGAGTCACATTCCAATATTGTTTTTCTTCATTCATCATCCTGTCCATATATATCAAGTTCGACTAACGAAATCATTTTCCGGAAGTTGTTTAGTAAAACGGTACCACGGTCTACAGGGCTTCACAGGTCGCCATTTTCTATTTGGTTCCATGGCTTGACCAGATGAGAGGTCAATCAGATGTCATAAATTCACCAATCAGAATCAAGAATATCATTCTGCAGTATAATGTCATCCCAGTCTCTTCCTATAAATAATACACGGCATCCTTTCAAAGTAATAATCTGTTTCTGAAATAATACGTAGTTCGTTTTGAGTAAAATGGAATTGTTATGCACGGTGTCTTCATGTGTTTTCATATTCATTTCATTATCTAAAATAATCTAAATCACAACCTGTTTTTGAAAAACTTCGTTATTCATTCTGTGTTAAGGAGGAAATTGTGATACACAACTTTTGCATATGTTTTCATATCTATTACATTATCTGAAACAAAATTTGTACTCCTCTAGTCGTTTAACATTGGTGAAACGAACAGCAAGCATTTAATTATTTAAGGATACCTCGAAAGCTGGAAATTGGAAAAAGACGAAAACTTTGAGGAAGAGAAACGGCGACTAAGAGAAGAGCAGAGGAAACGAGACGAGGAGGAAAAACGAAGGCGCGAAGAGAAGGAAAGAAGGCGAAAAGAGGAGGAAGAACGCAGACGGAAAGAAGAAGAAGAGAGAAAGAAAATGGAAGAAGAGGAAAGAGAAAGAATGCGAAGGGAGGAGGAAGAACGTCTTTTAGAAGAGGAAAGACTGAGAAAGGAAGAGGAGGATAGATTGAAGAGGGAAGAGGAAGAACGAAAGAAGCGAGATGAGGAGGAAAGACGAAGACGTGAGGACGAAGAAAGAAGAAAACGAGAGGAGGAAGAAGCAAGATTACGAGAAATAGAGAGACAGCGACTTGAGGCAGAGAGGTTAGCAAAGGAACGACTAGACAACGAAGAGGCTGCTAGGAAGTGGAGGCTTGATCCAAACAACTGGGAAAACACTGTGTAAGATCCTTAACTCTTAGAATGCTGGGAATTTTTCTAAAAATAGATTTTTGTGTCGTCTGCTTTCCAAAACCATTAACATGTGCTTAGTTTTGCTGAGGAAAGATACTCAAGGTAGCAAACAGGTTAGATAACAGGAGAGCCGCCATTTACTTGGCGGTTTGCATAAGCATGAAGTTGGTTCCAGCACTATAAGGGTCAAATTTTCCATAAATACACATCTTTAACCCTTATAGTGCTGGAACCGACTTCATGCGTATGCAAACAGGTTGGATTCTGGCTAGCCGCCGAGTTAATTGGTGGCTAGCCTGTTTTCTAACCTGTTAGCTATTCTCAGTAACGTTTCTTATCAAAATTAACCCGAAATTAAAGGTTTTGAAATGTAGACGACACAAAAATCTATTTTTAGAAAATTACTCACCATTCTAAGGGTTAAAGGTGATTATTCACAGAAGATAAATTCAAGAAAAAAGGAAAACGCCTTAAAATTTAACAATAACGAATTATGTACTGACGTGTTCCACGGCATGAAAAATCGCTATTGGTAGCTAATTTGGTTTTAAGAGACCAATCCGCCATTGTTACTTGGCAAATGCAGTTGAATCGATGTCAATTTGGAAATTGATGCACTAAATCTTAATTTAATCTAGATAATAGGTAGGCCTATCACTTTCACTTATGGAACACGTGAACATTCACAACTGTGGGGATTCAGTCTATTTATATCACGATATTTCAAAAAATATTTAGTGTGTCAGGAATGGAGTAAGAGTAAAATTCATGGTTTTCACACTGAACTGGTTGAATGAAAGCTGTCTTCATGCGTAAGAGTAAAAGACATTGATATCCTGTTCAATAAAGGTTATATTGCATGTATGGCCTTAACCTAGGTTTAAGCGCATTTAAGCAACAATTCGGTGTCTTTAATGGTGTAAGTATGGACCAAACAGAGGAACGGACAAATATCATAAAGCCAATTTTAACACGATGTATTGATAGTTGATAATAAATTTAAAAGATTGACAATGTTGTACAATAGTCGAATTTGTTTTATAGGATCATTACTTCATTTGCCATTCAAATGATGTCTAATTACGATGTTGAAATATTGTACTTAATTACCCTCATAAAAGTTTAACCTTTCCTCCCAAACAATAACGACATTTGACGACTTTGTTGCGGACGACTTCAGAAAACCTTGTGGGAAAAGGACAAATTGCTCGTGACGAGCAATTATTTTCTTTCCCCACAAGGTTTTCTGCTCTCTCTGACGAAAATTGTTCAATTTCATCCCATTTTGAAATGTCGTCTACAAACTCATTCAATTTGGGACAGTCGAAAATTTGTTCTTTGGTAAAGGGTTAAAACTTACTGTTCAAGTCAAATTCCCTGTTCCGTATAATCCCCGTTTTATTTAAAACTTGGGTATTTACGTTATTGTATCTAGTACTAACCACAATTTACTCTATAGTTACAGCCGTAATGGTGACGCTGTGGATGGGGATCGGTCCTACCACAAGAACGTCTGCTGTGTGTTATCCAGCCCTCCAACAGATAACGCCTCTGACGAAGATAGCCCTGACCTCGAGTGTCTGGCTAGTGATGAGGTAGACGAGATCATTGAGACGTTAAGTGATGGAGAGAAACTAGCAAGCTCTATCGTCAGTATTAACAGTAAGAAAGGCGAGGTTGATTTAGAGGTATGGTCGTGTTATACACATGCTTAAAGTGAAGTGGTCTACAATTAAAAACAATCTGTTCATATCGGTGTAATACTCTAATGAAATAATCACAGAAGCACTGATGTCGCTTTAAGTCTGTGTGGATTAATATATATGATTTTGTGTGTAAGACTGAATTATTGGTACATGAACCTTCTATTAGTTACTATTTAAAGAATTTTAGTTATTGAAACTCGGGGGGGGGGGCAGTCAAAGATTGCGCGCATGTATACAGATCGCGTTATGTAAACAACAACGTCGCTCTTACTGCGACGGGACTTTTCGCGTTAATATCCGATGGTAGCCGAAAGGTTCGAGCATTTCCGTTGAATATGAAAAATAATATCGTTCTGGCCATCATCGATATATAAGAAGGTTATTATGAACCCTACATGCACAATCCAGGAGTTATTCTTTCATTGTTGGTAATTATATACGACATTTACCACCACAGACACGATTATTTTGACTACAACAGACCCTCCATTGTAGACCACTTCACTTTAAAGTATTAATATGTTTGTTCACAGATGAAAACTTTTGAAAGTAAAATTTGAAATGTCTTTGAACCATTACAGTGTATGTATTTACGTTTCATATAAAATTAGAAATAGCTAGCGAAAGCATGATTAAATTCAGGAAACGTCAAATTATATTAGTATGTACAGTTTATGTGCGGTAGATCTCGAAAGCGAGTTCATCCTTTTGTATTAAAATACATGTTGAGTACAATGACTATTTTTCACTGCATGTTACATCACAGTACAGCTGTTGTGCAGTTTTAAAGAATTTAATTCTAAACTTCCAAATGTCAACACATCTGTGAACAAGCACCTTTAAATGCTAATAGATAAATAGAGAAAAGATGGTTGGTGTCGTGAATCGGAAATGTTATCGGGCAAGGCTTTGGAATATTATCCGTTGAGCCGAAGGCTCATGGTTAGTCGCGTGCATGTATTATATGGTTAGTGCCGGATATCACAAATGTTATACGGCACCTTGTTATCGGTCTCAAAATGACACTAGTGACAGGATAAAGTTATTTAAGCGACAGCTAAATGAGGTTTTATAGACAATAAAAACGCATTGATGTAAACATTTGTGGGACAGTGAAAAGACTATGCCTGTAATTAATTGGTATGTACTTGTCACAGTCGTGTACCGTGCTTTTGCCATGCACTTTATGATTTTCATTGATTGATTCTCCCCGCACAAATATCAAGATACAGCTAACCTTTACATAAGTTCAGTTGTTTTTAAACCACTATGCCGTATTTAAACACGAACTAAGAAACTAATAAAATATTTTAATTGTAAAAGTATTACGTTACCCAGTGGTTACGACGGGAGAGTTGAAACTCAGTAGCCGCTGGTTTCGTTTGATAGTCCTCTTTTGTTTTTTCATGTATCTGTATTTTTTCACACAATTAACGCATTTTCATACAATATACGACAATTTACGTCTGTTCATACAAGAAACGTATTTTCATACAATTTACGTATTTTCATACAATATACGTATTTTCATACAATTTACGTATTTTCATACAATATACGTATCTTTATACAGTGAACTTATTTTCATAGAATATACGTACCTCCATACGTGCACAGAATATGTGTGTTCTGCATTACATTTTTTCATACAATGTATTTTTTTTTTAAAACATGTATGTATAGGTATTTAAACTATTATCGCCAGGCACCAATGAGAGCATTCCTGCCACACTGTCCAGTCTCTGACCCAGGTGACGAACTTATCATGAAAATCTCCGTCAATGGAAGTGATTGGAGCACATCGACACCATTTCTACCAACAAGACAAATAGAAGCCAAATGCGTAAGACGATATATATTCTTAATTAAGATAAACAACCGAGCAAATAGACCTCTTAAAGACAAAATCATACCTGATCAGTAAAAAACACTAATTTGCATAATCGTTTTGAGACCTTTATATAACTCCCACCTCCGACATGACTCGTCCCAGGTCTTTTTCTTGTAAAATAGGCCTGCGTGGGAAAGGCAACTGCGATATATGAAGAATTCTTCATCACACCGCTGCCACCAATGTAACGAATTGAGCAAATTAACTTCTAAAGGATACAAACACATACGATTAGCGAAGAACACTGTCGTCTTCTAATTAGTTGTGTCGTCTATCTATAAACATTCATGTGATCTATAACAAGCACATACAATAAGCGAAGAACACTATCGTCTTCTGATTAGTTGTGTCGTCTATCTATAAACATTCATGTTCTCTATAACACTATCGTCTTCTAATTAGTTGTGTCGTCTATCTATAAACATTCATGTTCTCTATAACAATAAACAGGGTTTCCTAACTTGAATTAACGTTCCCAGAATGTTACATAATTAACAAATTCAATTAATGTTAAAGAATCTTGATATTTGTCATTAAATATATACATATTGAATATGTTATATTGTACTTATTGTATATAACTGTACAGTCTTTATGGATGGTTATACTGGCATTGTTATATATAGTAGGTGTAAAAATAAAAGTTCTTTCATTTAGCTACGTGATGAACTTAAGTTTCACATGGAATGTTAACCATATATCAATCGACAGAGAAAACATCGCGTATCATTCCACCTACATTTCTCCAAAGCCCACTATATTTCTCAAAAGGGGTTATTTGCACTGGAAGAATCATTTCGTTGTGTAGAAACACTTCAAATATTATCCCAAGTATCATTTACATTTTTACTTGATTAAATTCTTCGTTTCTTTTACTCATCGTCTTTCTTTTCTCATTTTGGTATGTTATTTATCTGTTCATTATCGTATTCTCTTTGTAAACCTTTATCATCAGATTGCTGGACCAATAAAACGAAAAAAACACGGTTCCGATTTAGGCTTGCGAACCCACAACATATTTGAGCAACAGCGTATTCTTTGCACGTCATTGTGCAGTGGTTTATACAATCAAGCGATCATATATAAGGGTCTTTATAACACTGAGTGTTTTGAAAAACTATTTGACAGTCCCAACCCAATTGAATTTCACAATATAGGGTCAGAACACCAAGATTCTAGGAACAGAAATAGTGAATTTCGAAACAATAAAGTTGGTAATAGTCACCCGTCGAAATACCTTAACTGTAATTATGCGAGTAATGAGTAGCCGTCTAAACTACAAGTGTAGGCGAAGATTAAGTTATTATTATATATACCTTGTCAACCAGGAGCTGTTTATGAATAAATTGCAATAACATGTTATATGTTTATTTCAGAACACAAAGCTTCTAGGTGCAGAAATAAACAAATTTGTAACTATAAAGTTGGTCATCGTTGCTCGTCGAAAGACCCAAACAATAATTGTCGATAAACCAGGGATTACTCAGTTATCCAACTACGACAAAAACATCAAGATTTTTGTACCGAGAGACACAGTGAAATGCCCGACAGAGCTCAGAATGTCTGTAAGTGTAAGATTTGTTTTAGACGTTTGTCCTGTGTGTTGTAATCTATGCGATTGTGAAATCTTTTACGACAAGGCAACCCGTTTTAAATGATTTTAATTACACGCCATATTAAGATACTGGTAAAAGTACATTACATATCGATTGCTAATAAGATCAAAGCGCTGATAGCGCTGAAGGACTAAGCTGCATTTAAAGCAAGATGGTTGGGCATACATTTGAAAATTCCTTTGGGCAACATCTAGAGGAAAACATCTGCTCCTTTTACCACCATTACTATAACTAATATTTCTGTGAACAGAGACGTTCAGTCTATTTTTCGAGCATTTGGACATTCTGAGATTTCCTATCATGCAACAGTTATAATAATATAGAGAAAAACTTAGCAAGTAAATCCGGACTACATTCCTAGTTCCAAGAAGGTTTTAGTCCACACAGTGATGGCGGATGTTAAATAAGTAATTGGGGTTAGACCGCTATTTGTGTATCGATAGAGTACCGTCCCTCAAAAAGTGGTATGTAAATTCAATGAACTAAGATGCTGACGCACTCTCAGTCCATCAATAAACCTTATTAAACCCGATTGTTGCAGTTGAATATCGAGTTTTTTCTTGTCAATTGTAAACCGTTTGTGCGTATCTTCTTTATTTTTATAAAGACTTTTTTTTCAAATAAGAGAGTAGGGATCATTTTAGATATTTCTGCTGTCTCTATTTTAACATTCATGGAAATCGCAAGAAAAACTGTATCTGTTTCGAGTAACATATATTTAGTTTAGAAACTTTTAACTTTTATTGCACATAAACTGTTATTGTAAAACAACATACTTATCAACGTGCAGTCTGATCAGACGACCTTGATCTTTGATGCCATTGACTTTGACGCAATGTAGTAAAATACGTAAACAAACAACGTAGAACCAACGGCACTTCACAGTTTGTCTCTGATCAGCGATTTGGGCAGCGAGATAGTTAGATATAGATACAAAACCTATGTTCACATGTCCTTATTCCGTTTTTATTTACAAGGTAAAGCCGATAACAGATGAGATGATGGGTAACCTTAGCAAAGACAACCCCCTGTTTGACGGGGTACTGTCTGTCAGCTCACTAATGACTCTAAGCTGTCAAAGACCATTTGCTAAAGACATCGAACTTGATCTACTAAAATCAGGTACGGTTTGTTTAATATAGTATTAGGTTTTATGAAATAAAACATCCTATAATTATATATTATAAGGTATTCATTCTTCTTTCAATAAAAAGAAATCTGTTTTTGTATGGGTTTAACGTCGCATGAACAGTATTTCAGTAATGTTACAATGCCAAACTTCTAGTGATGGGGAAAAAATCATACTTAAGGGCTGGTCAACCAAGGTACAACCATCAATGTTTTGTAAGTCAGTCGGGACACTACCTCTCATGAAAAGCCAAATGCCGTCAACGGAATTTGAACCCACGCAAAGAGAGGCCTTGTGGTTTCAAGTCATGCGCTCTTATCACTAGGCCATAGAGGCCCCTTGAAATTCAAAATAATTAGTAATGTGTAGGTGGGCAAGGTATTTACATGGAGATGTTATTTAGATGTTGTTACCAAATATATATTTCGATACCAGCGAATATGGGTGATCAATTCTACGAGACTTCTAAAGTCTTCTTGAAGTATATCAATAGTTTTCGATTCACACTGAAATTTCTACTGACCTTATTGCTATAAGGGAAGCAATCACAACGCCGTAACGCACGAGTTGATAACTTTAGTATGCTGTATTGTGATGATTTAGAACTCCACAGTCCTCGGTACGACGTTGAAATACAGGACGATAGTTTTGAGAAAATTCACAATGTGGTTGTAGCTATTTCAATACAAAAAGAAAATTAAATCGTCATTAAGGCGAAAACACACGACAATAATGTTTGTAGAAATTTTATACACTATTGCTTTCTACAAACAATACGGCAGTAAGGGGACAACAACAGTGATTGTAACTATTTCAAGAAACATTTCAAACTTGATATGTACAAAACAAGAAGCTTGCTGCATGGCCAATGTATTATGGCGGTCTCATGCTGTAAACTTATAACCGTCAATGTGCCGTTTAATGTCCGTTGCTTTATACACAATTGCCTGTCCGTGTATAGGTCAGAAGTCGAGTAAAGTTCGTATATACCACCTGTACCGCACACCGGATCAGGCCTGGAAGTTTGCTGATACCGCCTACAAGGGTAGAAATGATGACGTCACTGTCATACTACCCACAATGAAGTCCAAATACTGGTAAGTGGTATGATTAAGTCTAAGACTAATACTATGATAGAGAAAGATAACATTTAGATTTAATGCACAAGTACATACATGAATAGAACGGTGTACCTAGCGTTTTTACTAAACATTTAATGCTAAAAATGTGCATATGGTCAAAACAACAGTCTTTCTTTCTTTAGTATAAGATAGGCAATGTTGCAAAGTAGCACGTCGTTGGTCCGTCTCTCCAAGACCGTTTAAATGATGTGTCTCATTATTATATTATACTTTTACTTATGATAATATCCATGTATATCCGTTTTGATGTACGCAAATATTTTCCCTACGTCGTTGTGTAAAACAGTACCCATGGGATTTTCTACATTGCTTATTATCATTTGCAGCATAAATACCGAATACAATTGAAGTAATCCCTTCCTGAAACCTTTTGTTGATTCCTTTTCCTCAGATATTACTTGTACACAGGGATTTGATAAATAAAACACTGCCGGAGCTTGTTTTGATTAAATTTCTATCTAATTGAATGTTTACGTCGATTGCGGCATTATTTCATGTTCATCCTGATAACCAAGCTGATCATCACATTATCTTTTCATCGCGGAATCCTTTTCACTAAATTGACATTATCCAGCTCCAACACACTATTCTTTAGCAGATGAGTGACGACAGCTTGGTAACGCATTGAGATCACGTTACTGATTTGGGTCACCCATTTGCAAAATTGGAGATAAAACTCCAGTTTTGATTTTATGATAAATATGAACATCTAAAGTAATAGACCTAAGCAATTGGACAACCGTGAACCCTGAGAGTGGTTGTTTGTCCAATTATTCGAGACAAGAACCCGGATGATACTCTTAATTCAATACAACATACGTATGTATGTACGTTCTCTAGCCTGTTACAACTGGAAATGTCACCAAGCGTGCCTAAGGAGAACACACTGAAGATAGCGGAGGAGGTATATGAGCAGGCTAACAAGACTGCGGTTCGAGTCATACTGCGACAGAACGCCGACAACCCGGCACAAGCGATCGTACACTGTGTTAAACGTGACCTGGAGCTGTCCAGACTCACAGAGCTCAAAGATGACGGCTTTACGATAGGTTAGTTCCTTTCAAAGATTAATCTAGTAATATCTTCCACATATGTTTTAAGTGTAAACTTATTTATTTTACATTGATTGTAACGGAGACTTGAAGCTTGTTCAAATCACTCTCGAGAACTGCTTTCTGAATACTAAAACCGGTACTCGCGCCGAATTGCAGGCTTTTCCCAGCAAATTTTGCCTCGCCTAACGGGGTCACCTGCTTTTTAGACATTCTTTATATAAAGAATATCGGTTACTTAATTTCTTACAAGCTGGCATTTAGACAGACCAATAACGTTGAATGTATTTAATGCCTATGTTTATTACATGGTTTTGAGGTACAAAGTATTAAAACTTCTTTATGTTTTTAATCCAAAGGTCGAATCTGTTTGTTTATTGTTGAAACTATATCATGTTGTTCTGATGATGATAGAACGTATTCACTTTTTCTGGTAGTGTAACTGCAGAATACTAATTCAACAGTCAAACCATTATGGAAATATTTTAAAGCAGCATACAGCAACAATTGGCTCATTACTTAGTTTAATAATTTCCTCTGAAAAGCAATTTGCGAAAGCAATGCGCTATGAAAGAAATATCAATTGTTCAAGCAATCGATGAAAATTGTGTTGATCAAACACTCATTGGCTTAATCTCTAAATCTGAGTCTTTGCATGTTAATTGGCATATCTTATTTGAAAAGTAAGCTGTATAATATCCCTAAGTAACAGGATAAATGTACATTTTTTTTAGAAATGGGTCAAATACTTTTTGAATCTTTTTTTCCATTTCTTCAGGTACTGATATAAGCAAGGAGTTTTATCTGAGCGAAGGGCAGACTATTTCTGTCAGTTGTTCAGGTAATATAGACAATCTGGAAGGAGAAGTAAGTGCATACTATCATATTAATGAGTTGCATGTCATTTTGGATTTTCCTATTTATAGTGATTTTAGGAAAGAACTTTTCACTAAAGCTTGTTCTTTTAACACCGAATTTCCTACTATGTCTAACCATGACACATATCGGTTTCTGTTTTCCAACCAAAATATGATAAGAATTTCTGCCAAAACCTGTTTTAAAATCTTACAAACACGTCTGTTTTTACTTTATAGCTAGTTTATCTGTAAATTGATAATATGAAACAAGGTTTTTAATGCTAACCAGGCTATCATCTCACTAGATAGTTTTATTGTAAAATCACTACTTTTTTTTATATTATGATTTTTTTTCCTTTTAAGTATGTCATCTTTGCTGTTCATTTAGAATCATTTCCTTTTTTATCCCATTAGTAATTGTAGATATAACTTTATAATGTAAGGTCTTTTAGTTTTTTGTATCTTTTGTTTATAATCCTTTTTTATGATCTCTTGTTCTAGATAGGTCGATTGCTTTATATCTTTAATTAAGATGTTTTTGTCTTGTATCTTATCGCATTTAGACTCATCTCTTATAACTCCATAATGGAGTGGCATTGTATCTTATATGAAATGGTATCTTATGTTGTAAATGTATGTATAATTGTACAATGATGAGATGTAAATAAATAAAGATTACTATTAAATTGATAAATTGGCCTATGGTGCAATAAGGTGTGGGTCATGATTGGCCAAAACCTATACCATAAGCGATATTCTTTATAAAATAGATGACCCACTGATTCGATTCTATAGGTAGTGGTGCATTATATTCTGAAGTTTTGGGTCAAAGGTGCGAGTCAAAAGGGGTTTGACTCAATGCATAACTTACAAAAGCATGTATATTTAACATATATGTACATTATATAGTATATACTCGTATATATGGATATGGGAGTTATATATTGTTTCAAGCCCATTGTATCACGTGACTTTGACAAATCAAATCAAACCTGCAACATGGTTAGCTATTTAAGACCGGTTTACATTGTAAATCCACGTATGTACCTATTAATTCCTTATGGGATGTCCTTTTGCAATACACGTTTTCATAGCATAGTTTGTGAAATAATCTAAAGAATAGAACAAAGAAGAATGGCATTGGGATAAAAACCGGAAACTATTGGGACAGCATTTGACCCACGAATGAAAACGAATTTATACATTTAACTATTTGTTTCAATGATTGAAATATCATAGTTCATTCCGTACACTAGCTCATATCAAATGCTTTAGACAGCATAACTCTCTCATTTCAGTCATCATTTCCGTTTTTCGTGTACATGGACACGGCTCAAGAAGAGTTGTCCTTCCATGTTAAAGATAAATATAAACAAAGGGACCTTCCTCAGTACATTGGTAACTTGGTCTGTACTATTGACGACCCAAGTCACCAAGGAGGAGGAAACTCCCATGAATTACGTATAGAGTTACCAATCACACTGCCAAAGGTAAGCATAATGGCGTTGGTATATTGCAACGCCATCATTGATTTATTTATCTATTTTTGCGATTTGCCGGTCATTTTCATTGCAAAACACCTTTGTATTAGGCTTTCGTTTTGTTCTCGTTTTGTTTCGTTTTGTGGAATGTCTACCCACCTTACGGACATTTAAGTTTACGCGTCTTCCTCCATCAATGGTGTGCTTGACATAGCAACAGTACTGAACAACTGTTAACACGATGTCAAAAACCAATACAACAAACTATCTGTTGAGTACCACTGTTTTAGCAATTCTTTCAAATCAGGGACTCTAATATTTGTTAGATAAAACTTTCTTGGTGTATCGAAAGGAAGCATTTCAAAGTATCGGTACCGTTTTTACTAAACAACTGAAGGAAAATATGCATGTAAGTCAAAACAGATAAACATGAAACGTATCAAACGAAATTACAATATTGAAATGTGACACGCCATTGGAAGCGTCTCGGAGAGACGATTTCAATAGCGTGTCACTTTGTAATAATGCTGAGCCCTATATTGAAATTAACATAAATTTTCTTTCGGCCTTACGTGCAATCGTATCTACTCGGCAATCCCCGTAAAAAGTCGGTAGATTTACCTCGTAGGAAGTACATGAATACACCAGAAATCCTGGGGTAATTCGCCTTATTTCCGGCGGATAACGCAAAATGCACACAGGCACTAAATATATATTTGAATACACACAAATTGGTTATATATCACAATTGAATGGGTTTTTTACCCTTTTCATTAAAGGTGATCATATCAACACATCTTTGTTTCATATTTTGTAAATCGGCTCTTTTCGGCAATCCCCGGCTTGTTACTGGGATTGCCTAGTAGATACGACTGGCCCTTCGTTGGTGACCTACTTTCAAAAATGGCTCCCCATTACCTCCGAGGTTATTTTAAGAAATGGCCGAGGTGTTCCGAATGCCTTACGTGGTCTAGTACCTGTTACGGAGTACTTCCGGGTCGCAGTACCCAAAAGTAGTTCCATTTAGAAATTTTGAGTTTCGACTTCTGGTGCATAGATTTGCTAGTAAGAGATGAGCTGGTAAAATACTGATTAGTTTCCTGTATAGATGATAGTCCTCGAATGCTCTCAAAGTTTGTTTTGATTGCCTATTGCAGGACTATTTGTTTAGGATGTATGAACACAAATGCCAGTACCTCGGCTAGATTTGACAGTTTGTGCACTGATATTCGGACGGTACTAGTACACTTTGCTCTGCAGAAAAGAAATTTAGGTGTCCATTTTATAACAGTTTCTAAGAGTTTAATGGCCCAACTTGAAATTTCTCTATATAACTAAGAGTCGAAAACATTATTCCTCACTCAGCAAAGTCTTGAAAATGCCTGATTTAACATTGGAGTCAATCGGAATTCAAGATATCAAAAGTAAAAGGTGTATGACCACGTATAGGTTAAGCAAAAACTATTGAATAGAACGGTACACTGTTACATACGGGACCATTGTGTTTTCAGACAGAACGTATCCGGTCGCGAATAAAGACTGCTCCCATCAGATTCCCGTATTATCGTGAGTATCAGTCAACATTTACCATGAAAATTACTTATAATGGCTTTGTTAAAACCAGATGTATATACATCCTATATGGCCACGTTAGTTTCGAGAAGAGTATTTTTTGAGTGGTTTTATTTCTTTTTTATTTGGGCTAAATTCATTGAAAGTTTGACGTATGGTCTTATGATGTTTATTGCTATCAGGTTGATTAATTATGTAAAGTATATGAACAAGTATTATTAAAGAATAAGTCGAAGACTCTTAATTCAAACTTTGATTGTAAATAAGTTAACATTTTCTAAGGTAAAGCAATGTGATTCCATTGGTTTAAAACCGAACAACTTGCTACAATACCACCCGTTTGAATCATTGACTTGTGATGCACACATATTTATCACGATGGTTCACGGCATATCTTATACCTTTTGGTGAGTAATAGATTGAAGTTAACCGTTCGGCAAGACATGTTCAAATGAAGACCAAGTGACTATAGCTTAAGGGTAAGAAGGGTGGGGCCTCTTTTCTGTAGACTATATCATCATATTCGACACTAAACAGTGGATAAACTTCTTTAACTCAGCTCATATTTACAAATCATAGGCTGTTGGCTTTTGTAGAGAGAGACAATGTCAAACAGAATACTCCTGTCAATATTGTTGAAATACATATGTTGAAAGCAGTTGTTTGGTCAATCACCTTTGGGCCACGGTACATTGTGCCGATAAAACCCGTTACAATCATTTCAACTTGGACATTTCGCAGTCCTTGCTTTATTTTACACTCATTAGAACCGGGCCAAGACCAAACTTGAAATTGGCTCTCTAGAAAAAAACGGTCTGATACTCCTGGGGTAAACACACCTACCACGTGATCACAAAGCTCTGCTTCCTTTATCTATTACAGTATCCTCATTGGCTTATTTTCTGGCGTGTAAACTGACGGAGAGAGGCGAGGGACTGTGGTACACCGTTATGGAGAGGATGGGAGACAGGAACTCCATGCAGGCCCTCCATAGATGTGCAAAGAGAAAGGTGAAGGATGAAACAGACGAACTAGCTGTGTGTAGGGCCATGTTACTCGACTGGATGAAAACGATGGAACGACAGAAGGACAAAGTGAGTACACTAGCACCAAACTGAACAATATAAAACTAGTCCACACATAGGCTACTATATACGTGGTATCGACGATTTGCGACATCAAGAATACCAATCGGAACTACTGGGGTACGTCCGTTGGCTGAGAAAAACACCTCGGATATAGGTGTAGGGTTACAATAATTCGGGTCAATCTTCCCTGGATTATAACACATTTCCTATAAGCGTCCACGTTAGGAAGTTCGATGTACGAGTAAGTTGTGATATATATAACTGTTTACTTCATCAAAATTGGTATCTATTTAGATTTCAAATTTAAGAACTATATTTTGAAACGAAAGCACAATGGTGAAAGTCTCGCAAGAAATACTACGGCAACATCCCTATTATCTCAGAGGCGTTTTCATTGGATAAACCTGATGAGTTCATAATGCAAGAATACCGTAGTATAGACGGGTATGCTAGTTTAGCCTGTGTTTCTGGCCCTTGTGTTTACCCCACACTAGGTTCTGATACTGGAACGCAGATGATACCAAACTCCTCACAGTAATCTCCTCTTGCTACGCTGCATCGATCACTGCCACCACAAGATTGATTTTGATGAAATTCAAATGATGCTGTTTTGTTAAGAGATTACCGGATTTCTTAGTTAATTTAGTAACAATATCTTGTTGTATTGATTTCTGACAAGTTAAGTTGAAAAAAATAATTGGTTTTGTTTATAATTAAAGCACAAATAGATTACAATTCTTTAGTTTCGCCGCCATCTTTTAACGCCATTGTCGTTTCTAAGTAGGTGGTCATGTGACATTTGTGATGGCAGTGATCAACCCCATAAAGGGAGATCACTGTGAAGAGTTTGAGATGATCAATACTGTAACTGTAATATCTACGTCTGGATCATTCGGATAGGTGATATGGTCGGGTATGAATTGGATATCGATATCATTTATTCGATGGACAACATGAAGGGTGAAATCTATGTGCTTAATTTGTTGTTTCTTCCCCATTGATCTTAATACTGAGATGTCATTGGAAACGTGTATCCGCTACATCTTGGAATTTGAAAACTTACAAATAGAAAAAGATCTTAAGGGATAATACTTTCATTCCCTCGATGCCTCTTGTTTATTTGATTGATTTCTTTGTTGTTCGTCGCATGTTTCAAAGGCAATAATGCAATTTTAGGCAATTTATGACAAAGGCATGTACAAGATGACTTTGGATATGAACCCAAAGATAATGAAAAAAGGCAATTTTTCAAAAACGATTCATCAGCCATCGAGAAAAAAAAACAATAGTTGGCCATAATCAAACAAGACATAGTTTTACAGGGGAGCTTACTCTACACTCTAATGGGTGTTTATTCGTGTGATCAACGAGTTGTCTTTCCTAGATAAGAGATAAATGATCTGTAAAAGGAATGTGACGTTCATAATTGAGCAGCTCAATAATTGTAGGCCTCTTAAGAGAAACAAACCACTCGTATAGGATATATGTTTATATGTATTAAGAATGTATTATCTGTCTTACCTTAACGTCATCGCTATTCTTTTAACCATCTATTACTGTATATGTGATTCTTCTCTTTCTATCTCTTTCCTTTTCTTCTTTTTCTTGTGCTTGTCCTTCTTCTGCTTGTTCTTATTCTTGTACCCATTCTTATTCTTATTGTTCTTGTTCTTCTTCTGCTTCTTCTTCTTTCTTTCGTTATTACTGTTCTCTCTCTTTCTTCTTCTTTATCTTCTTCCTCCTCTTTTTCTTCGTCGTCTTTTTCATTTTTGTCTTCTTCGTCAAAGTCTTTCTTCTTCACATTCTATGATCAGTTTGACATCTACGTCATTAAAATTGAGCGTATTAGTTGAACAAATGATAATCGTTTATTTTGCAGCTGGGCCCAATCGAGAAGGCTTTGGAGTATTTTGGACTCAGTGATTTGAGGCACGAATGTCACAACTTTGTAGAACATCTAAAAGGTACATTGCATGACATTGACTTTCGAAAACATTGTATATTATATAGATATAATAAGCGAATGTAAAACAAATATTGAGTCATCGTTCTTCCAGGACTTCATGCCATGTACGCAGGAAATGTTTCTTACTAGGACTAAAAAGCGTAAAGCCTCATTTTTTTTATATAAAATTATACACTTGCAGTCGAATGTATTGTGCTTGCATTCTCTTGTTAACTCTTGAAACAATCCCGATTTTAAAATAAAATCAAAACAAGAGAGCAGACTGTTGTAAATCGGTCGAAAAACGTTCCCACAAAACGTCGAAACTGCTATGTCATTGTCATCTTAAAACAACCTTTAATTTCGAACGTTATATGTGAAAACAATTGTTTAATCATATGTCTCTTATTGTTTCATACTTGTTCAAACAACTTGAAAAAACTGCCGTTTACGACAAGTCCCTTGTTCCGTATGTTTTTTTTTTATTTCAAACTGTTGTATTCGAGTTATTGTATCTAACACTATCACATTCTTCACAGAAAACCTCTCGGACACAGCGATGGCCAATTTAGCCAAACGACTATCGGGTGACCCGAAGCAGATCGGTTTGGCTCTCGGATTAGATGAGCGTCTAGTGACTAAGATCATGCAAGATTATTCCGTCAGTGATCAGATGGAAGCTTTACTCCAGGAATGGCGTCACAGTGAAGAGGCCGTTAAGAGCGGAATGAGTGCCGACCAATACCTGAAAGATCTGCTGAAAGTGTAGAGCGGTGCTTGTCTAAACATATTCATTGTTTGTGCTATAAAACTGTCAAAGAATATGCCGAAACGAATTAACCTATTAACAACCAATAACGGCATTTCACCAGATTGTTGCAGATGATTCTGAAAGCATTGTGGGAAAAGGAGAAATTGCTCTTGACGAGCTCTCTCACATTTTCCCACAATGTTTTCTACCCTATCAGAGAAGATTCTTTTTCAATTTCATAACATTTTGAAATGTCGTCTGCAAACCCTTTCAATTTGGGACAGTCGAGAATTTTCTGTTTGGTAAAGGATTAAAAAAACACCAAACGGATGTATATTGAATATTGCATGATCCGTCATTTAACCATGAAATTATTTTTGACGGACTTATATTCGTTAGGAGCGATATTTTCTTTTGTTAACATATGTCACACTTGAAGTTAGCTACTTCTGAAGCGGTCTGAGTATTAAAAAGTGTTGAATTAAAAGAAATGTTTAATTATTGGACAGCATATCAATTTGTAAATTCGAACATGTTGTGCAGCTTCAAATCAGCAAAACCAATGAATAGCAAATGCAAATAACTTTGGCATAACGTTATACGACACTATTGCAATATTACACTACACGTTTAAAGTTGGAGCTGCAGCTACAACATACCTAGATATGCATCTGTGAATGATTGTCATTGATGTTGAAATTACCTTTGGTAATCAATGCCAATTATTGAAACACGCATATATATATAATTGATATGTTCCATTATAAGAGTCATGCATCTTAAGTAGTACAGTTGTTTTAGATAGATAATTCATGGATACGGTTAGTAATCTGCTTACAGTAAATGAATTATTCTGGAAAGTTCCAGTTTAAATCAAAACAGGAAGCAGTTCATGTGGAATACTCTAATATAACCCTTTAAGATAATTGGCGTCATGCAATGAGCTATCATTTATCTTTATCACAACGTTTTCTTTGATGTACGTTTTTTCTTTAAACAATATTAAATGTAATCATTGTATACTCTTAATCATGTAACCAGTATTTAATGTTATTGATCTATAAAGGACCTTTGGATATCAGATGGAATAGCATATAAATATATATTCATATCAAAGCGAAGAATTGTTACATACACACTTTTATTATCGACATATAGTTACACGTATTGCTATTTACCATTCTCATATAATTTTAAAGATAGAGTTTGCTTTTGAGTTTTCCTGGTACAGGACATAGGTCACACCGATAGCTTCTATGGCGCTTGTACAATGTATTAAGCAATTTCATGTTTATCTGGTTGTGGGTTGTTTCTAATTAAAAGATCGGAAGAGCAATGATTAATCGGAGGTCTCAAATCGATGGTATAATTTAAAACCTTCGTTAACCCATTACCAAACAGTTACGACATTTGACCAATTTGTTGTAGGCGACATTAGAAAACATTGTGGGAAAAGGAGAAATTGCTCTTAACAAGCAATTTCTCCTTTTCCCACAATGTTTTTTACCCTATCAGATGATAATATTCCAATTTCATCATATTTTGAATTGTCATCTGGCGGAAACTCTTTCAGTTTGGGACAGTAAATTATTTTATGTTTGTCAAAGGCTTAAATACGTTGATAACTTGGATGATGCAGAAGTAGCATACGTGTTATTGTTCCATAACCTTTTGGGTGTGAAATCTCTCAGAGTCGACAAAGATATTCGAGAAATATTCGGGTACCTTTGGACCGTTGGACTACCGATAGAACAACCTTCCACAGGAGCTACTTGTACTAAAGCATACTAATCTTAAGGAAACACATGCATGCTAAAGTATTCACAGCTTCAGCATTTAAATGTTGTGTTTAGCTAGTAAAACAGCCAGTCAACTACCAACTATGTTGTCTATGATCGAGCATGTGCATGTTCAATTGGATCTACCAAACAGCTTGATAATTTTCTCTTTTTTTTACTTCTTGTATACTTCCAACAATCGTTCACAATTATATCTGGAAGAGGACAGCGCCATCATCAGGACATTGTTAGGTGTCTAAAAGGTTAAAAAAAGATCTACATGTGCTAAGGTTAAGTAATTCTTCATTCAAACTAAGGGTACAATGGCCAGTCTTGATCTTAAACAAGTAAGACTGTGGCTACACTGTTCAGAGATAGATAGGCTATTCCAACGCCATTCTGAGAACGAAGGAGTTGGAGTGGCACCGGGTGCGGTACTGTGGGTCAGATAGTTCAGATTTTGCGTTGGAATGAAATAGTTGTGATCGACGTATACTGGATTATTCTTGATTTTGTAGAAATATACTTGTCTTTTGTATAATGAACACATTATAACTCTGCTATTACAACAGATTGTTTGTCATTCCGAATATCAAAAAGGGACTGTTTCAGCGGGAGTTCATAGACCAGTATGTTCGCTGGAGACGACGCAGCTGTGACATGCTATCGTTGGAATCTGGATCAGGTTTGTACAGCTGGGTCGCTGAATTGCTGATCTGTTTCATCTGATCTTTTATCCCTGTCAACGCCTCTTGTTTCGTCAACATGTCCTGCTGTTCACGGAGGTTCTGTTGAAGCAGAGCCTTGATAGTAAGCTCCTCTTGCTTTAGAACAGCGATAGACTTACTGACAGAGGAAGCTTCGGTGTCAAATATCCGCTGAAGGTCACGCAAGTTTCCGGGTATCTGAGTAACAGGGGAGTAATTCCCACCACCAGAATGTGCTTCCTTCAAATACAGGTCATAGAGCTGATCGTTGCTTGGATGATGTGTATACTGTCTTACCATATATGTCATTGTTTCATAACGGTTCCGAATCGGCGGTACATGCCGCATAGCCTCTCTAACATGCCTGACCTCGTGTCGATAGTTATGTGATCTTTCTATCTCTTCGGCGTGTTTGACATACGGCTCGGCTTTTTCAAGCGTGTCACGTTGGTTTTTATTGATGACGTCACGAACGTGTACGACGCTCGGTAACGTTTGTTTGACGTCAGGAAGTTCCACTTTAGCGTCGAGCACGTCATCAGCCACCCAGCCATGAAAGGTCAGCCGTAGAACGTTCAGAAAACCCTGGAATGCGGCGAGTCCTCTGGTTTTTAAGCTGGTCAGTAACAACGTTAACTGTCGGTCAGGGTTGATCTGATTGCCCTGTAAGGTTTAAAATAAAAAGGAAATAATGTCTCAACATGATCAGAAAGGGTCGGACGGCAATGTCGTTTCAACAGTATTGGAGTTGTAAAATATAGAGGACAGAGGTGTAGAGTGTCGGCCTTAAGAGACGAGGTTCGTAAGTTCGAAACCTCTGAGAAGCGCGGTCTACTTTGCAACATTTCTTTAATTCCCATTTGGTGCATATACTGGTTTTATATCCATTCGAAGTAATTAATATAAGATATAAGAACTTGCTTCACAATCGATGTAAAATAGTTCACAGACACAGTTTTAGATATTTTAGGGTACATTGTTAATTCTGTGCTTCTTATCAGATTTGTTGAATGATATTTTGATAAGTGACTCCACATTTCGAGACCTAAAATAAAGTCGCTACTGATTGGCTTATGGTGCTTCGGCATTATCCCTCTTTTCTTTAACCGGGAACAACATCTCAATGCCTGTAAACTTATTCAAGCTAAAGATACATGTACGTGTGATTCTGTCCTTTAAGCGAAGATATCACTTTTGTAACAAATAGAACTCCAATGACTGTCCATTCTTAATGTTAAACAACTACATACCATACTTACGGCAATTTACTAAGCTGTGAATTCTCCTATGACGTCATTTTTCCGCAACTTTTCTATAACGGACATCGATAGAATTACATGACGTCTTAGAAAATCCTCCTTCTTTTCGATGATAGCTTTAACTGTATCTGCTTCCATTGCTGATGCTGGGAATAAGAAATTCCAATTTTAACCGTGTATCTCATTTCGAAGTGTGTGACATGTCAAAATGCAAAGCATCGGTAGACGTTCGGTCTTAGGAATTAACAAACAACGACATATTTTGTGACTTTTCGAGAGAAAAATACAAATAGAGAATTTGTGTATCATGGCATTTCTTACCGCGGTTGTGAAAAAGAGATTGATGAATAATATGGTTTTGGTGTGAAAGGTTGTCTTTCCCGCCCGAAAACACATTGAAGGTTACCAACACCATTTTTCTCGGGAAAACAACTATACCAGGCAACCGATTTATTTAATGACATAAGGAAAATATTTGCGAAAGACAAAACTGGTAAACATGGAATGTATTCTAAATGATTATACAATATTGCAATGCGACACGTCATTAGAAGCGGATCGGAGAGACGAATCCAATGATGTGTTACTTTGCAATATTGCCTAGTTCAATTTTGAAATAAAAACGGAATGTTGTTTTGAACTTACGCACATATTTAGCATAAAATGTCAAGTAAAACGGTACCCTGATGTACAAAATTTTACGTTGACGTATTGGTCTGCATTTAACTTGGCAAGAATAACTAAATCTTATCAATACAATTATATTTAAAGACTATGCCAAAATGCCCTGAGATGATGACTGTAATACATAGTCTCCATACATAGAGAGAGAGACAGGCAGAAAAGTTCGTACATATTCATGTGTTAAATTTCCAAACAAACACCAACATACACACACAGAGACATATATCAGTACGGTAGAGAATATTAGTCCAGGGGTGAGCGCCGGCTCCAGTACACGAGGGTCGTAGGTTTTAATGGCGGGTTTCACCTTGCGACCTTCCATTAATCCACACTTGGCGCGAGTACTGGTTATGTATCCAGGAAGTAGAATCGAGAGGATTGACAGTTTAAATGCTGGAAACTTCCATGCAAATGACAAATTGCACATCTTATCTTGACTAACGACTTCTACTTTAACCCATTACCAAACAATTTGACAACTGACCAGTCTGATGCAGACAACTCCGGAAAACATTGTGGGAAAAGGAGAAATTCATTGTGACGAGCAACTTCTCCTTCATCCACAATGTTTTCAACCCTATTAGAAGATTATTTTCCAAATTCATTACATTTAGAAATGTCGTCTGCATACTCTTTTAATTTGGGACAGTTGAGAATTTGGGGTCTGGTAAAGGGTTACATGTTGATAAATGCCTTTATGAATGACAAGCAGTTTTTCACAGTCATCCTACACAACCCTATAACATTAATTTGCATGAACATATAATTATAAGTTTTACTGAGACATTTTTCATGTTGTTTAACCCATTTCTTCCAATTAGATTTTGTTTCTGCTCAAGGACTGCTTGAGTAAATGTAGTTCTATATCTGGACCGATGCAGGGACTATTAATAAACCATATCCACATCAAAGTATCATGCTTACCAGCAATATTTTGATAAGTCAATCATCATTTTCTCTTGCTTTCAATTGCACCAACCACATAATACCATGCAAGTAAATGAGATTATTCTACAGCAATGTATTAAAGACTCATATACTGCTCCAAATATTGCTTCCAACACAAACCATTCTTTTAATACTGGTGGGGATTTAATCTTTGACTCCCATTTCATAAGTCATACACCTTAACCACTCTATGCAGAACCCTCTCATAGAAGAACTGTATCTATAGGTATTTCTAAAGTAATCTGCAATAGGAACCCTAAAACCAAACAATATGGCAGAATGAATCAAGGCTTTAACACATTGCTCAAGCGTTGTCTTGCCTTCAAAAGTATATTTGGGGATTCAGCATTTTTAGCAGACAAGTTATTGTTTGTGTTCTTACCCTTAATGGAGGAACCAGCATCACTGGTGTCACTCTTAACATTTCGCCCAGCTTTTGTTTTCGTAATGCTTACATTTGGCCTCGGCTTGGCATAAACGTCTGAACTCGACTTGGACGATATTTCTTGCGCTCTACGCTCTCTTAATGTATTACACCGTCTAGAAGTGCGTCTTTTATTGGCTTCAGTTTTCAAATCTGTCACATAATCGTCAGAGTGTATACCCATGTTTTTAATCATACTGTGCTTTCGAGTAAAGTGAAGCCTTACCTCTTAACGATTATATCCAGTGAACGTGTACAACTTACATTTATATCTCTTCCAACCATGGTGCCTTATGGCATGCTGTCTTAGATTGGAAACACTGGTATGTTTACTGTCACAGTACTTACACACTAAGCGTTGGGAGTCCACCATTTTGTCAATTTACTTGACAAAGCATTTTTCTTGGTCTCTTACTATCACAAACATACGACCAGAATGGAGTGCTAGATGATCTCTTCTTTGTCCATGGATTAACTTTCTTGCCTCTTAAACCCTCTCTCTTCAAAATACCAGTACCCACACTAGACTTATTATTTCTACTCATCCGACGTGTATTTGCTCTTTCATTCAACATCATGGTGTTTGGATGAAGTGATCCTCCTTCTGTTTCTTTACTGTATGTAGTTTCAATATCTTGTTCTTCAAGATCTTTTTCAGAAAAATCCATTGAAATCACTCTCGGCGTCGCTGTCTTTTGCAAACGATTGAGATGGTCCAGCCACTTCTGTTAGGCTTGCTGTTTTAAAGGTTTCATTTGCATTAGTTTTATCAAAGTATGAGGTCTAGGTGTGTTTCTTTGTAATGTTTCAATTTCAAAAGTATTTTCTGCCATATCCTTCCGCTTTTTATCTTGTTCCTCTTTTTCTTTAATTTTTTTCTTTATGACTTCATCAATGTTCTTCATCACAACCATTGGAAATTCTACTTTTTCAGAACCCTTTGACTTGCCTAATTCTACTTTGTGCCCACTTACATCTTCGATGGCTAAACGAGGTCTTTTAGATAAATTATCCCCCCTTTCATCTCCCTCAGAAGCTTTCATGTTATCAAAACGTGCCTTGGGGACCTTGAAAGGGTCCTCTTTTTTCTGGATTCCTCAGACAACACTGTTTGTTCCCCTCCATTACCACATTTACCTCTTCTTACATGCAGACGGAAGGTCTTGATCTTCCAGAACTTTTTACCACATTGTTCAAATTTTTTCACACCAGTCTCTAAAGAAAACCTTTCGGGTCCACTTTTATTCCTTTGCCTGACAATCCTCTCTGCTTGAAATAACATCTTTTTTCTTGGAGAAAGACTAAACCTTTTTCTTATCCTATCAAGCGCTTGTTTATTAGAGTTAGTCGATGCTCTAGTTTCCACAGGATCAAGTTTAGAAGGGCTTGTTTTTAAATGTTCAGAATCAAAAAAGATACTTCCAGTTGAGAGACGTGTCCGATGGGCAGCTGTGGCATCTGCAGAATCATCTTTCAATTCATTAGATATAACATTTCCTTTTGCCTCATCCGAGTTAGTTTCCTCTTGGTCTATAATTCCCAAACTTTTGGCGTCAGTAACTTCCGCTCCTGCATCTGGTTTATTGTGTTCAGGAGCGTCTAGATTATTTTTAATGTTTTTGCCAACATGAGATTGTTTTCCACTCTTTGATTTTTTGGGAGAGTCATGCTGCCTAACTCTATCAGACAAGTCAGGTGAATTGGTAATCTTGTTGCTTTCATCAGATTGAATTTCAACGATTGACTTAAACGATTTTCTTCACCCTTTGTCCCACTGTTTTTCTTTTGATCATGTGGTTTAACAACTGTTAGTCAACCTGCAGTTCTCTCATTCCTGGTTGCAGCTATGTCCCTTATGTTATTCGGTTTTGTATATTGACTAGTTACTGATTTGTGTTTCATGTCACCCGCTTGTTGATTGTCATTCTTATCTTTAGATTCAGCGGGAGAATGGTAATAACCTTTCTCATTAAATCCTAGTTTTCTAACAGTTTGAGCTCTCTGCTGAGTTTTTTGCTGACACCGCTACCTTTTTGCTCTATCGATGTATCTCTTGAGGACCACAAAGAATCCATTTCAGTTCCCTTTCGTGAAGATCGTCTACCAGTGACAGAATCTTTATCCGACATACTAAGATCAGAAACTGAGCTAGGAGATCTTGAAAGACTAGTCTGCCTTCCCTTATCAGTTGGTTTCAAATAATTCTCATGTGTGTTTTTACTTTTATGCAAATCACTTCTTGATAATCTAACCTGTCCTTCTCCTTGTTTTGTGCCCTTAACAGTTGATTGATCAATACAAACCGTATCTGGAATAACCCTGCTGGCTTGTGAGTTACTATTATCCAAAGACTGGCGTGAAGCAAGGATTTTTTTTAAATCTGTTCAATGCTTCTCTTGTTTAGGTTTCAGCTGTTGAACAGATTGTTGATTTAAGACTTGGCCATTTCTTTCTTGTGTAGTTTTTTTTCAACTTCATTCCTTGACCAGAATTAACATTTATTTTCCACTTTGTTACAGTTCCTGATTTAAATCATGTGCTGTAAGTTTTCCATGGCAATACTGAGTTTCCTCTGATGGTTCTGTTCATTGTAGTTGCGAGATTACTACCAAGCATGTCTTTTGAGTTCTTCTTATTCAGTATATCATGTGCCCGTTTCTTTCTTTCCTTAGCAAACTTTGTGAGGCTTGCAGTCTCCACAATATCCGTGGTTTTGAGATTTACTTCAACATGCCATGTACGAAATGTGCGTGATATTGACGCTTTGCGTATGGATACAAGAATGTGTGCAACTTGACTACATGAGGGTACATTATCCTCGTCTAAAAGTAGTTCGACGGAGTGTGTTTAATACTACTCGATTCGAATCGGTCTCTAGTTCTGATTGTTGGCGTGTTTAAAGTTTATTGTACTGTCTAACAACACGATATATTTCCCTTCCCACCTCAATACACAAAGGTTGCACCCATTACTATCAATGGCTGTCAATCAAACAGAAAGCAGCTTGTTACATGTAACTAGCCCGGACAGAAACGAAGATATGGCTTGGCATTGAGAGAGTGTAATGAATACAGAAAAAGACTTCTAAGACACAAGGATAGTGGTGGTGATGTTAAACTATGACATGTGACGGACACCTGATATTCAAAACTGAAAAACCTTTGTGTATCACTCAAATATGCAATTTGTGTTTACTTGTCTTGTTGGTATTCTCTGATGCAATATTTAGTTTATAATAAACGTCAGGTTTATGTTGTCAGTAGTTGATAGTCGATTAGTAACATTTGATTTAACGAAAGTCTCCTATCTTTAACCTTAGATAAACTCGTTTTATTTCATAGGAGTTTCGTAGTAACATACGTTTATAAAGAAAAGAACATGTTATCGTTTCCATGACTACTTCATTGAGACAATCGCATGTTGTAGATTCGTGAAAGTTAGTGACTTGTAAAAAACAACATTAAAGGCACATGGGAACAAAAGAGCAAGTGTATGGTAGACTGATTTAAACAAACAGATTTGAATCGAGTAGTATTAAACACACTCCGTCGAACTACTTTTAGACGCCATTATCCAGTCAAAGGTTGCTTTTCCCAGGATAATGTACCCTCATGTAGTCAAGTTGCATACATTCTTGTATCCATACGCAAAGCGTCAATATCACGCACATTTCGTACATGGCATGTTGCAGTAAATCTCAAAACCACGGATATTGTGGAGACTGCAAGCCTCACAAAGTTTGCTAAGGAAAGAAAGAAACGGGCACATGATATACTGAATAAGAAGAACTCAAAAGACATGTTTGGTAGTAATCTCGCAACTACAATGAACAGAACCATCAGAGGAAACTCAGTATTGCAAAGGAAAACTTACAGCACATGATTTAAATCAGGAACTGTAACAAAGTGGGAAATAAATGTTAATTCTGGTCAAGGAATGAAGTTGAAAAAAAACTACACAAGAAAGACATGGCCAAGTCTTAAATCAACAATCTGTTCAACAGCTGAAACCTAAACAAGAGAAGCATTGAACAGATTTAAAAAGAATCCTTGCTTCACGCCAGTCTTTGGATAATAGTAACTCACAAGCCAGCAGGGTTATTCCAGATACGGTTTGTATTGATCAATCAACTGTTAAGGGCACAAAACAAGGAGAAGGAAAGGTTAGATTATCAAGAAGTGATTTGCATAAAAGTAAAAACACACATGAGAATTATTTGAAACCAACTGATAAGGGAAGGCAGACTAGTCTTTCAAGATCTCCTAGCTCAGTTTCTGATCTTAGTATGTCGGATAAAGATTTTGTTACTGGTAGACGATCTTCACGAAAGGGAACTGAAATGGATTCTTTGTGGTCCTCAAGAGATACATCGATAGAGCAAAAAGGTAGCGGTGTCAGCAAAAAACTCAGCAGAGAGCTCAAACTGTTAGAAAACTAGGATTTAATGAGAAAGGTTAATACCATTCTCCCGATGAATCTAAAGATAAGAATGACAATCAACAAGCGGGTGACATGAAACACAAATCAGTAACTAGTCAATATACAAAACCGAATAACATAAGGGACATAGCTGCAACCAGGAATGAGAGAACTGCAGGTTGACTAACAGTTGTTAAACCACATGATCAAAAGAAAAACAGTGGGACAAAGGGTGAAGAAAATCGTTTAAGTCAATCGTTGAAATTCAATCTGAAGAAAGCAACAAGATTACCAATTCACCTGACTTGTCTGATAGAGTTAGGCAGCATGACTCTCCCAAAAAATCAAAGAATGGAAAACAATCTCATGTTGGCAAAAACATTAAAAATAATCTAGACGCTCCTGAACACAATAAACCAGATACAGGAGCGGAAGTTACTGACGCCAAAAGTTTGGGAATTATAGACCAATGGGGAAACTAACTCGGATGAGGCAAAAGGAAATGTTATATCTAATGAATTGAAAGATGATTCTGCAGATGCCACAGCTGCCCATCGGACACGTCTCTCAACTGGAAGTATCTTCTTTGATTCTGAACATTTAAAAACAAGCCCTTCTAAACTTGATCCTGTGGAAACTAGAGCATCGGCTAACTCTAATAAACAAGCGCTTGCTAGGATAAGAAAAAGGTTTAGTCTTTCTCCAAGAAAAAAGATGTTATTTCAAGCAGAGAGGATTGTCAGGCAAAGGAATAAAAGTGGACCCGAAAGGTTTTCTTTAGAGACTGGTGTGAAAAAATTTGAACAATGTGGTAAAAAGTTCTGGAAGATCAAGACCTTCCGTCTGCATGTAAGAAGAGGTAAATGTGGTAATGGAGGGGAACAAACAGTGTTGTCTGAGGAATCCAGAAAAAAGAGGACCCTTTCAAGGTCCCCAAGGCACGTTGATAACATGAAAGCTTCTGAGGGAGATGAAAGGGGGGATAATTTATCTAAAAGACCTCGTTTAGCCATCGAAGATGTAAGTGGGCACAAAGTAGAATTAGGCAAGTCAAAGGGTTCTGAAAAAGAAGAATTTCCAATGGTTGTGATGAAGAACATTGATGAAGTCATAAAGAAAAAAATTAAAGAAAAAGAGGAACAAGATAAAAAGCGGAAGGATATGGCAGAAAATACTTTTGAAATTGAAACATTACAAAGAAACACACCTAGACCTCATACTTTGATAAAACTAATGCAAATGAAACCTTTAAAACAGCAAGCCTAACAGAAGTGGCTGGACCATCTCAATCGTTTGCAAAAGACAGCGACGCCGAGAGTGATTTCAATGGATTTTTCTGAAAAAGATCTTGAAGAACAAGATATTGAAACTACATACAGTAAAGAAACAGAAGGAGGATCACTTCATCTAAACACCATGATGTTGAATGAAAGAGCAAATACACGTCGGATGAGTAGAAATAATAAGTCTAGTGTGGGAAGTGGTATTTTGAAGAGAGAGGGTTTAAGAGGCAAGAAAGTTAATCCATGGACAAAGAAGAGATCATCTAGCACTCCATTCTGGTCGTATGTTTGTGATAGTAAGAGACCAAGAAAAATGCTTTGTCAAGTAAATTGACAAAATGGTGGACTCCCAACGCTTAGTGTGTAAGTACTGTGACAGTAAACATACCAGTGTTTCCAATCTAAGACAGCATGCCATAAGGCACCATGGTTGGAAGAGATATAAATGTAAGTTGTACACGTTCACTGGATATAATCGTTAAGAGGTAAGGCTTCACTTTACTCGAAAGCACAGTATGATTAAAAACATGGGTATAAACTCTGACGATTATGTGACCGATTTGAAAACTGAAGCCAATAAAAGACGCACTTCTAGACGGTGTAATACATTAAGAGAGCGTAGAGCGCAAGAAATATCGTCCAAGTCGAGTTCAGACGTTTATGCCAAGCCGAGGCCAAATGTAAGCATTACGAAAACAAAAGCTGGGCGAAATGTTAAGAGTGACACCAGTGATGCTGGTTCCTCCATTAAGGGTAAGAACACAAACAATAACTTGTCTGCTAAAAATGCTGAATCCCCAAATATACTTTTGAAGGCAAGACAACGCTTGAGCAATGTGTTAAAGCCTTGATTCATTCTGCCATATTGTTTGGTTTTAGGGTTCCTATTGCAGATTACTTTAGAAATACCTATAGATACAGTTCTTCTATGAGAGGGTTCTGCATAGAGTGGTTAAGGTGTATGACTTATGAAATGGGAGTCAAAGGTTAAATCCCCACCAGTATTAAAAGAATGGTTTGTGTTGGAAGCAATATTTGGAGCAGTATATGAGTCTTTAATACATTGCTGTAGAATAATCTCATTTACTTGCATGGAATTATGTGGTTGGTGCAAATTGAAAGCAAGAGAAAATGATGATTGACTTAACAAAATATTGCTGGTAAGCATGATACTTTGATGTGAATATGGTTGATTAATAGTCCCTGCATCGGTCCAGATATAGAACTACATTTACTCAAGCAGTCCTTGAGCAGAAACAAAATCTAATTGGAAGAAATGGGTTAAACAACATGAAAAATGTCTCAGTAAAACTTATAATCATATCTTCATGCAAATTGATGTTATAGGGTTGTGTAGGATGACTGTGAAAAACTGCTTGTCATTCATAAAGGCATTTATCAACATGTAACCCTTTACCAGACCCCAAATTCTCAACTGTCCCAAATTGAAAGAGTATGCAGACGACATTTCTAAATGCAATGAATTTGGAAAATAATCTTCTAATATGGTTGAAAACATTGTGGATGAAGGAGAAGTTGCTCGTCACAATGAATTTCTTCTTTTCCCACAATGTTTTCCAGAGTTGTCTGCATCAGACTGGTCAATTGTCAAATTGTTTGGTAATGGGTTAAAGTAGAAGTCGTTAGTCAAGATAAGATGTGCAATTTGTCATTTGCATGGAAGTTTCCAGCATTTAAACTGTCAATCCTATTGTGTTTATACTCATCAGGATATGATATGTAACGCCAAAACCGATTTAACGATTCACCACAAAGTAAATGAATTTACCTCCTCTTTGGACTAAACTGCTTAGCTCTTGGTGTGTCCATATATATTGAGTGTTTAGCACAATACTATAGTAAGTGCTTCACGAACATGAACGCCATAATGATAATCAAATTGATATCATAATGTTAGAATTGTTAAACCCCTGAGGTTTTCAGGGATGGTATTTGTTAACTTGGCGAATGCCATATCTTTTACTGCACATGTCCTTATAATGGTTTTATGGTAAACTTAAGTTAACCAATTACCAAACAATAAAGACATTTGACCAGTTTGTTGCAGACAAGTCTTGAAAATATGGTTGGAAAAGGGGTAATTGCTCTTTACTTTACAAACTCTTTCAATTTGGGACAGTCAAAAATTTGGCGTTTGGTAAAGGGTTAAAAGGCATCTGGACAAATTTTGCAATACAAATGATTGATTTGCCACCAATTGCTGTTAGATTCCATGTAATAAGATAACTACTTTCTTTTTGAAAACTTTATCATGGTATAGTCCCCTATGGTGACTTTGTGAAAGGTGGAAACAAAGTGCAGACTGTTAACTACACCAATAAACATACTATCACTGTTTATTTTTAGCATTTTTTTGACATTTTTTTTCACTTTTTATGGTAACTTTCTTTTTCCTTGTATTTCTTTGTTTATGTTGTTGAATTTCTAGTTTAAAAAAGCTATTTATCACAACCTCTTTCTATTTATCTTTATTTTTCTCCTGAAACATTTGAAGATTTGAAAGTCTTTTCTGAATGCCTTTTCTAATGACTTGTGCCCCTATGACGAGAACTCTTTGTTGAAACTGTTTCTGGAGAATTTGTGATTAGTCCAAATAGAACTCTAAATCACATATCAAGAAAAAACAAAATGAATTAAGTTTCGTTTGAGCGATTGCTCCTTTTGTCACAGTGGTTTCAGAAGCTTTCGGTCAACATTCTTCCATCAACATTGCATTAAAGTGAGGTACTATGTTGTAAGAGATTAATGTTCATGGTTTTGGAAAGTAGACATCACAAAAATCTTTTTTTTAAAGAATTACCCAGCATGCTTAACGTTAAGAAATAAAGTTGATTCATGATGAACAATTTCTTTTTTTTGTAAAGACAGTTATCTAACTATTTTGACAGATGATTTTTTTCTTTCATATTTTTTAATTCATGGTTTTTGTTTTTGATCGAGACTATTAACAAAATCCCATTTGTCTTATAAACACCAGTTACAGCCATCTCCTTCAAATTATTTGAAAGAGATGGTTAAAACAGGTGTATTTACAGGTAGATGTTACTTTTGCAACTAAACATTTTAAAAAGTATCTATTTTGTTCCTTTAATTGTAATTTGGCGGCTCGCCTGTGATCTAACCTGTTTGCTGCTCTGAATATCTTTCCTCATCAAAATTAAGCAGATATGCAAGGTGTTTGTAAAGCAGACGACACAAAAATCAGTTTAAAGTAAATTATCCAGCATTATACGGGTTAAAACATTTCCTGTTTATGGCTTGTTGTAGCAGTGGATATTACAATTATATAACAAAAGTTTATGGCTTGTTGTAGCAGTGGATATTACAATTCTATAACAAAAGTTTATGGCTTGTTGTAGCAGTGCATATTACAATTCTATAACAAAAGTTTATGGCTTGTTGTAGGAGTGGATATAGAGAATATTATGCTAGTGTCTTTTGTTATCAATGTTATCGATCAGGGTAAGAAGAATTGATAATGGGCGAGTTTTACCGATAAGAAATTTATTCTATTTATCTAGTAACAATGACTTTAAGAAAAAGATATACAGTTAATAATTCTTATAAAACGCGATGAATCAGGCTTTACTCTATTTAAATCAATCGAAGTAGGAATTTTTGACCCAAGTACGCGATGACGTAGATTACGCGAAGTGACGTCATGACAAAAAGTACTTCGTCCGTTGTGTTGATCGATTTTAAACCCAATTTAACTCAAATGTAATAACTGCTGGATGGACATATCTTTATTTGACAATTATTTCAATTCATTATTGAACAGATCGCCCTACAAAATGTTCTCAATTCGGCCTCGCTTCGATAAGTTTACTCATGCAAAGAATTCATTACACATTATGACATGATGTACAAGGACAGTAAACACAGTCATCATTTCGAAAAACAAACCCCGATGACAATGGTCTATCGATGAATTATTCTGCGGATTTGGACCAAAGCATTGGTAAAAGATAATGGATCCGCCATTCAAGACATTTCCATAGAAAAAGAAGCAATTTAACTCAATGTTTTGTTATTTGTTGTGGTGTCATAACTATTCATGATTGGAACGATGGGATGAAGACATCGGTGGGAAAGAAACCTGGAGTTCAGTGAGCGGATGGAGAGCTGAAGCATTCTGGACCACAATCACTATAACCGAGAGTTGCAGGTGGGTTTCACTTATGATTTTTGTTTCCTTAGATTGTCAAGCACATCTCATTAGTGTCATTCGAAATAGATGAATAGATCTAGTTGTACACCGACTGAACATTTCTGTCGTGTAATTTGCATTTTTCTGTAGGTAGTAGGTCATTCTTTTTCTATTGATTCTTGCCTTGTCAAACATTGCTTTGGGATTGTCCTTTTTACATACCAATCATCTGCCTTAGAAACACACCTGACCAGAATTTAGATAAAGATTGAACTGTGCAAGATAAAAGGGGAATATTCATGGGAGAAACCTGAGGGCCTTTGTATTGCAAAAAGTTTATTAATGTCTATTGCATATCTTGTTGTTTCTGTTGAACTTGTCTTTGTCTTGATTTTCTGGTGTAAATTATGTAAAATGAAGTACATGTTTATTCAGAATTCATTTCCTAAATTGCTTTGTATTTCTACTTTCAGGACTATGTGGAATTCCAGCTTTCTACAACAAAATTCACTTAACTTGATGGGCCAAGTCTGAGAGAAAGAACTGTGATGCTATGCTTGTATTGGGTATTCCAGACATCACCTGTTATTAACTGATAACCAACCAATGCCAATGTTATGAGAGTTGTGTGCAAACACCTCTAGAAAAATAATTGTTGAGAAAGAATAAATTGTTTTCAATATGAGCAAAATTTTTCATTTTTCCTTAATGATGTCCACCCTTCAAATAAATCAACACATTGATTTCTGAATATTTCTGCTTAAAATGTATCAAAACAGCATACATCATTATTTTATACTATTTAATATTTAATATAATTTAATATACTCTTGAAAATGTTATTGGCAGGGGTAATTCTTAAACTAGACAATTTATCTTTTCAAAAAATGAATCCTATTCATATAGTCTACTCTATGAATTTGATATGGTCATCAATGTGTTGCTTTGAAATTGTGATCGTTTCATTTCCACACATTCATAACCTTATTGTAGTTTGCCTCTGTAATTTTTCTTTAAGATTTGAAAGAAAAAGAGTGAATAAGGTGAATTTGCTTGACATAAGTAATAACCCCTTCTTTCACAGTGTTTCAAATTCTTGCCATTTAGAAGAAAATAGCAAGTTGGTGTTATTGACCCATGAGGTATGTTGTGAATGGTTATATATGATTATGATATGAAAAATAATGTTTTCCTCAAGATATCGGGTAGAGAACAGAGATCATCATGACAAAAGGATTTATTGCTCATATTGAACGGTTAAATAATTCTTTTGACACAGTGATATCACAATCATTTGCTTAAGGCAAGGCACAGCAAGGTATTAATAATATATGGTGTAAGTTATTCTATAAATCACAATCATTACTGGAAATACAGAGTAATTTCTCAATAATTAAGGTCATTTATTTATCTTTTTTCTAGTTTCTTTTATAATTATTGAGGATTTGCCTTCTTTCTCAAGCAGGAACTTTTCAAAGTTATGTCTCCAAGTTTATTGTATGTATTTAATCTTTTTTTCATAAACAGTTATGTTTTGTTTTTGATTTTGAAATTAAAATATCAAAATTATCAGGAATCTTGAGTTCTTGTTGACGTGTTGACTCCTTTGTGTATATGCGGTGGTCGTTTCAGTAGGTCAAAAGTATTTCTGGCAATGTTGATCATGTGATACGTCACGTGACGCATTGACCTGATATCACTTATTTATATCAGGCAGGCGATATCAACCAGTGGATGGGCTTGTTGCTAGATTAATTACAATTATATAACAAAAGTTAAAAAAACATTGTAATCCCACAGTGTGTAATAATGTTTGATAAATTATGATTTTTTCATTTGCGATATATTGTGATTTCATTTGCTAGTTTTAAACAACTTTTCATATAAGGCTTTCAGGTGTTAGTAATTGAACATATTTAGTCTCATTAACCCATTACCAAACTAAAACGACATTTGACGTTTTTGTTGCAGACGACTCTGGCAAACACTGTGGGAAAATGTTTTCTGCCCTATCAGAAGTTTATTTTCTAATTTCATCACATTTTAATATGTCGTCTACATGTTCAGTTTGGAACAGTCAAAAGTCTGGTGTTTGGTAAAGTGTTAAATCATATAAACTGTAGCACATTCCCTCATATTGGCATTGTTGACAAGTACTGCAACTTACATGCAACAGCAGACCATCATGCATCTCAAAGAATAATGTTTTCTTTGTTATGTAAAAAGAAAATATTGTGGCAAAACAAAGAGTTGCTCGCAAAAGGCGAGTTGGTTAATTCATCACAATGATTTCAAAAGTCTTCTGTAGCAGATGTGATAAAGCAAAGTGTAATGGAGAAAGGTTTAACAAAGAAACGACAAATAGGCTATGAACATTGAAATCTTTATGACTCATTAGCCTAACCCTTTACTAAACAACAAATTATTGACTGTCCCAAATTGAAAGAGTTTGCAGACAAGATTTCAAAACGTGATGAATTTGGCTAATTATTTCTGATGGGGCATATAACATTGTGGGAAAGGAAAAACTGCTTGTCACAAGCAATTTCTCCTTTTCCCACAATGTTTTCTAAAGTCGTCTGCGACAGAGTAGTCAAATGTCGTTATTGTTTGGGAAAAGGTTAAATTATTCTCTCCATAAAATATATTGGCTACCACTGCAAAAGCATTTTTAGTGTTTTGTATTAGGGAAAAAGTTATTCTGTGAAAAACAACTTTTATCTTTTGATTGATGATGGAATAATTCCGCCAAGAGGAGTGTATTTTCCTTTTGTTGTAGTAGTTTAACCTTTACAGTGCTTAGTGCTCTACGTGCTTATGCAAACAGGTTAAATGCAGGCCAAGGCAGCTGGCCTGTGATCTTACCTGTTTGCTACTCTGAGTATCCTTCTTCATCAAAATTAATCAGATATTTAAGGTTTTGGAAAGCAGACAACACAAAAACATATTTTCAGAATATCGTCCAGTTTTCTAATCATTTATTTCATCATTGATGTTACTTACAGACATGAAATACATGATTGAACATGAACATCTAAGCTGTGGTTTGCTGTTCCACTGTACATTGTGTTCAGTCATTTTGGTACTATCATTTTTTACTAATTTTAGAGTATGTTCATGGTGCATTTAACGTTATGATTAGTCAATTCCTTTTTTTATAAAACAATTATGCTTATTATTCATCCCTGAAAACGAAACTTTTGAGGGAAAGGAGAGAATTCTTCATAATGGGATATTTTCCTCTAGATTAACCCTTTATATTGGTGGAACCAACTTCTTACTCATTCGAACAGGTTAGATGTAGGCAAGCTGCCAAAAATAAATTGGCGACTGGCCTGTGATCTAATCTGTTAGCTACTCTGGGTGTCTTTCCTCGACAAAATTAGTAGATATTTATGGTTTTGGAAAGGAGACGACATAAAAATCTATTTTTAGAAAATTACCCAGCATACCAAGGTTAAATGATATGTAACTTGTCCATTATTGCAATGAAACCAGTTTCAGTATAGTTTCTCTTAAATATTGTTTTATATGTTAGACCTATTCCTTCATGTATGCATTTTTCAATTGTGGCATAATGTTTTAACCCCTTGCCAAACACCAAATTTTCGACAGTCTCAAATTGAAAGAGTTTGCAGACGACCTTTCAAAATGTGATTAAATTGGAAAAAGAATCTTCGGATAGGCCAGAAAACATTGCGGGCTAAGGAGAAATTGCTCGTTAAGAGCAATTTCTCCTTTTCCCACAATGTTTTCTGAAGTCATCTGCAAGAAAGTCGTCAAATGTCATTAGTGTTTGGCAAAGGGTTAAAATGGTATTGACAAAAGGAATGAAACACTGCTCAAAGCTAGCAATCTATGCTTTTGTCACTATCAATGAACATCTCATACCATTGGCACGCAAGAGTATTATGTTTCATACTTTTTTTAAACCTCATATTAAAAAGGAATGGGTTTAAACTATATTAGTTGTAATATCTGGTTTTATGATTGAAAGAAAGTTTTTTGGTCATGGTTATATCACTAAGTACAACCCAGGTACGATGATCAGGGCATTACAATAATCCAGTTACTACATGTTATTGAAGGAAATTCACCTTTTTTGCTCATTGTTTTGTAATTTTGTTTTGCATGAAGATATTTAAAGTCAATTATTAAACCTCTATATTCATTATTACTTTGATTCAACAATGGCTAAATAATTTCAAAGGAATATTTTGGAAAACTGCTCCTTACGAGGAATTTACCCTATCATAACAACGGTTTTAACCCATAACAAGCAAGAAAACAGTTTTTGTTGTTGTTTTTTGTCATCATGCAGATGCATGATGTTGCAGGTAATGTATAAGAGAAGGAAATTGGGAAATAGGGGAACCGGTTCATGCAGCTTGTAAGGCGCCTTTTCACGTTCACCGTATTTGTTTACCATTTTACCTGATCACTGCAATACAGCAGTAAGTGCTTCATATTTGTACATGCCTTACTTCAGTTTTGAATCGATCCCTCAATGTGTGGGTAAATAGCTGGGGACATGCTTTTCTCGCTCACTATACATGTGAACGACCGGGGCGGTGTAGGAAGACAATCTAAAGTAATAAAAGAGCACCAGCAAACACTATTTCGTAGAGTTCTATTGACTTTGACAAGGGGTTTCATTATGCCAATCGCTTTTCTGCTAATTCTCAATCTGTCCGATCAGCGCCGAACTACATTGTCACACGGACACATAAACTGAAGTGTAGTTCGGTCCTTTGTTCTCAAGAATATTAGATACGTTAACCCTTTACCAAACGCTGAATTTTCCACTATCCCATAGTGAAAGAGTTTTCAAACTATGGTTCAAACAGTGATTAAAAAGAAAACTCAATTAGTCGAGGCGAAATTTTCGGAACCTAGAAATTGTGAGTAACATGAAGTTTTATTGCTGATTCTCAGTGTACACGTGTCCTGCATTGAATTGAGCGAGGTTGCCACTCTGGCAACTTTGGGCAATTTGCATAATTTGCATTAATTAAAAATGGACGCCAATTAGCATCGTGGTTTTTCTATACGACACCTTTAAGAATAAATATGGCATGTAAGGTGTCCTTTCTGTGGTTTTGGGGTATGAAAAGTTCATTTTTGATGTAAAATTTTAATCTTGACCACTCTGTGTCAAAAAAAATCAAGATGGCGGCCAGACACCATTTTGAAAATACAGAAGTTATTGTGACTGGCTTTTTGATCATGGATTTTGCATTCTGTAAATGCATACCATTTTCAGGACATACTGTTAAAATTTGATAAGACAACCATGTATTGAGACAAGATCTAACAGCAATATACAACATACAACAAGCCTTTAATTCAGAGAAACATACATACCGTACAGTGTCAATTGTATGATACTCAACACAAATATGTAATACCGTTATTACTTTTATATTAACATTACAAAGGAATAATTCCATCAAGTTTAAAATTTAATTATGAAAGAAAGTAAATTATTTTGATAGAGCGATGTATCCCACGAAGTACAAGGTAAATATCTAATCTTTTTTTTTCAAACCAAATATATGTATTGCTGCAACAAAGCAAGTGATCTGGCATTAGTCAGTGCGTTTAAAAGATGTCACTGTAGCTAAAACTCACATTGGTAAATCCTCTCATAGCTGTATTGTCAAACTAATGAAAGGCTTAGATTTAAAATTCATTCCGCAGCAGCATCATTGTCTGACTTGTATGTTGAATATATCAGTCTTGGATGAAAGATCTGCGAATATTTGATGGTGTTGCCATATCCTTCATGTATGTTGGGCCGGAGGAATTTAATCAAGCTCAACAGATTCGAAACTGTTGATCTAAATCCAACTTGATGATGCTAAGTGGACAGTTTCTTGCTTCCGACACTTTTTGTTCATAAGTTTGGACATGAAGATAGAAAGAGGGCGTTATATCCATGTGAAGAATGTGACCTTGAATTATAAATAATAACGTTATTATTCCTTGCTAGACAGACACAATATGCTTGGTATGTACTTTCAGTTGATTAAAATTGGATATTGTATGTAGATGTTGTGGTGGGTTCTTGGATGCTGGTCAGTTTGGATAATAAACTTCATAAGAAAGAGATGAAAGATGAAGCATGTGTTTACTTCGGATGCTCATGATCAAAGCCTTTAACACGAGGATAAGTACCCGAATCTCTGAAATAAAGTAGACCATACCTGTCAAGTCATATGACTGTCCAGATCCTGAAAGTGATAATATGGGAGAAAGGAAACATTACAGGTACATGTGGTATATGTGCATTCCCCTCTACTCTCATTGACGGGTACAATTTTAATCACAAAGGTAAAACAATTATGGTCTTCTGTAACCTATACAGCTAGTCAATGTAGACATCAACCAAGAGGCGCCTGATACTGTGATAGTTATTGTATCAGCTTTGTCCTATCACATAGTTTGGCTGCATGTTGGAAGTTTTATAGTCCTGATTGAATGTATTCAATAAAATCTGAACACTTATGATACAATGATGAAAGAGGAAATGTTTGTCAAATACCACTATATTTCTGCCAAAGAACATGAGTTATGAGACCATCAGAAGAAGTCACCATAGAACACGACTTTTTTTATAGCCAATATCTTGCTGAACAGAAAACTAATCAATGCATAGCAAGTATAACATAAAGAGCTTCTTGCTAGTATCATGATAATTTTAGGCTTGGTGAGAATACCACACTAGATACTTAAGATGATGGAATATTCCTTCATGACGAGGCAGATATGAATATAGTCTCCGATGTCCTGTAGATTTCTAGATCCAAAGAGAGCGTCGTCCATGAGCTTAGTGGTGATATGGATATATTCGTCCTTTTAGTCTATTGTAGTGTTCACAACCACTTGCACTGACAATGCTTCACATGTTAAGTGCATGGAGATTTATACGCAAGGCTATCGGAAGTTCTATTGTCTTGTAAAGAGCCCCTGGCATGCTGTCTGTGGATGTGAAACATCATATCAAAATGGAAAGGGAACAGTTAAGCACCTTGAACACAGTCTCGTGACATTATCCTGGACTGTCTGATATGAATGGATGAAAAGAGTCAAGGTACCAAAGAAGCACTAAATGGCTTGTGAAAGCAGCAACGTTGTAGATCAATGCTTTGTATGACCTTTCAGAATAGACAAAAATGTAGACAGCTTGTTTCTGGCTCTTTATTCCGACATAGCAAACCACAAGATAAGGTCTGCTGAAGATTACTCAGTGTGGGGGTGGGCAGCCCCATACAAGCTATTTTACATCATCTGCTGTAAATGCATTGCTTATAGGAGGAAAACAAATAACAGAGAGTCATGTCGCAAGGTTATCTTAAAGAGCGTCGTTTAAGCACCTCAATTACAACCTGTTCTGATGGGAAGGATTGCTACAACATCCATTAAACCAAACAAACAAACAAAACTGTTGATAAAGAAGAAAAGGCCCTTTCATAAAGCAGTTTTAGGGTGTAAGGAGGACAAAATGCTGGTGATGATGATTACGAAGCAAAGGGAATGGTTATTGGTTATGGTGTTGGACATTTTTGGACACAAGGGTTAAGGCAAGCCATTGAATTTTATATTCCTAAGAACATTTCTTATAACATGATTATGGGGTATTCTGTGAATATAAAGCTTTTTGGGGGAGCATAAAATGTAATCACTTTTCAGCCATTATTATGCTTTTGTAATAATATTCACATTCAACACTGCAAAAGAATTAAAAAAAAACAGCAACAACTAAATTCAATTGATATTCATGATAGCCAGATATTGTTGAAACTGGTCAGTCGCCGAACATTGCACACTCCATGATGTTTAATGAGGATCTTTGACATGTTTCTTACAATACGAAACCAATATTCACCCCACCCAATATATATTCCCTTTGCCTTTTTTCACTGTATAAAGTTATAAAAGGTAGCGGTGTATTGCTTCTTTTCATGTTTCACTTCTGTCAGGTTAGACCCGAATTGGATCACGCAGTCCGTTGACACAACAAGTTTCCATTCTCTGGATCATGAGTTTAAGACCGGCTTCACACATTCCCTTTGTTTAACAATGATAGGAAAATAATGCTTAAACATTGGACCTTATGAGATGCTGCTTAAGTAGTTGTTTTGTATTAACTAAACCACTTGAGACTTTGCATTGCATAATACAATGTAGGTATCCGTTTGGTTTCTTTTTTGCTTGTTTAGGGATTTGTTTTTCTTAATTCCCTAGAACTGGTCTAAACATTACAAGAACTGATCTAGACCCAAATTAGTTTTGAGTAATAATAAGATGACATTTGTTTTATGGTGCAAATCATTTTCATATATGACCTTATTAGATTATTAAAGTATCAAAAAGTGAAATAGATGCACAAAATACAACAAAATCTCATTTCTTTTCCTTTCTGAGTGAATGAAAATACAAACAAACGTCAGAAATCGAATTCCCATACCTTTAAACCCTAGAAAACATCTGTAACATGTCATATATTAGGAAATATCTCTCGCACAAAGTTTTCAGAATTACTTCCGGCGGCCATTTTTAAATTATGCAAATTATGCAAATTGCCCAAAGTTGCCAGAGAGGCAACCTTGCTCAATTCAATGTGGAACCCATATGGACTCAGAATCAGCAATAAAACTTCATGTCACTCACAATTTCTAGGTTGCCAATTGAGCAAAGAAGGGCTACGCCTCGACTAAATCCTCTGAGAGGGCAGAGAATATTGCGTTTCACAATTTAAGTGTAAAAGAGTGCAAGTATGGCTTTAAACAATACGTCTTAGTTTTTCTTCATTCAATTCACAAGCCTCGATAGCCTAATGGATAACACTCTCTTAATTATTTAAACTGCTCAGCCAAGCAATAATTTAATAAGTAATTGGACGAATTATATTTGACAATCGCTGCCAAATTGAACACGGCAGTTTAAGTGTATCGTTATTGTTGGAAGAGTCATGACGTTAGTCAAACTCTTGATTCTTCTCCCTATTGGGGCCATCACGCCACTTCTCTTGCTCGTTTATCTCTAGAAACACAAACGGAGGATATTGCCAGGCAATTATCAAAATAGATTCGGTTATCTAGCATTTGGAATGGCATATGAATTTAGATACGCATGCATAAATTATCAATTGTTTACGAACAAATTTATGCACAAACACAATAAATACTGTCACGTATTGCAGTCTTACTTTGTATCTCGATTAGTGAGTATAAGTATAGACATGTTGCGAAAGTGGGCCTTATCAAGGAAAGTCTAATAATATTAATAAAATCGTTGTTTAATCAAACGAATAAGAGATCCTTCAACGAAATGGCGGAGTATCAAAATGGTATTGATCTGAAAACATAAAGAGAATAGTTAAAGATAACTTCTTAGCTATGATCATGCACAAGCCTCGGTAGCGTAGTGGATACCGCTACCGTCTCTCACGCCGGCGCTCCAGAGCAGAGTGTTATCAATTAGGCTATTGAGGCTTGTGAATGGAATGAAGGAAAACTAAGACGTATTGTTTAAAGCCATACTTGCACTCTTTTACACTTAAATTATGAAACGCAATATTCTCTGCCCTATCAGAGGATTGTGTTTTCTTTTCAATCACTGTTTGAACCATAGTTTGAACCATAGTTTGAAAACTCTTGCGGTAACGTGGCGTCTGCTACCGCTTTTAAATTGGACATCTCAAAGTGATACATGCGGGATCAATCTTATATATATTTGGAGACTTTCCTTGATATTCCGAATGCTCATTAACGAATCCTGTACCCAGCACATGTCACTACAACATACATCAAGATCCGACACCAGTCCAATCCAATGTACTTTCTTCTGTCTCCTCATATTCAATCATGGCTTATCTCCATTTCATTACCCACCCATGTTTGAACCCCGAACGGCGCTTAGCCAATGCTCGTATCAAAACTGTCTTGATATTTACATGTACACAAAACAATGCCTACAATAACAAGTAGTTACCACAAATAGCAGCTGAAGAACGCTCAAAAGGCACATTTTCAACCTCTTTTTCTAACAGTCTTGGGTCCGAAATTTGGCCAATGGTCATCGACTAAGCGTCTGTTCATCAGGTTTTTAGGCTAGAATTGTACCTAGGACATGTACCTACATTATCTACCAACATCACATGGCTATGCCATCCAATGCGGGATTCAACGCCTAGAAACCGTAAAAAATCGAACATTTTACACTCAAGAAACCGGTTTTCCGACCATAGCTCGAACCCCTGCTGACACCTAGCCAATGCTTCTATCGGAACAAATCTTATCTCATTTTCTTCATAGAGACCTTAGGTACACAAAGCAACGTCAACAAAAATAACTAGTTGTCACAAGTAGCAGCTGACGATAATTCGATAATATGGTCACTGAGTATTGCTCAGAATCCACATTTCCAAACTCTTTTTTACCGCCTTGGGTCCGAAATTTGGCAATTGCTCATTCACTAAGAGTTTGTTCATCATGTCTTTGGGTTAGAATTGTACCTAGGACATGTACCTACAATATATACCAACATTACATGGGTATGCCATCCAATAAAGGCTTTAACGCCTCTAAACCGTCCAAGAATAGCACATTTTACAATAACGAAACCCGTTTTCCGACCATAGCTCGAACCCCTGCTGACACCTAGCCAATGCTTCTATCGGAACAAATCTTATCTTATTTTCTTCGTAGAGTCATTAGGTACACAAAGCAACGTCAACAATAACAAATAGTTTTCACAAGTAGCAGCTGACGATAATTCGAGAAAATGGTCACTGAATATCGTTCAGAATTCGCAGTTCCAACCTCTTTTTTGTCGTCTTGGGTCCGAAAGTTGGCCATTGCTCATCGGTTAAGCGTCTGTTCATCATGTCTTTCGGCTATAATCGTACCTAGGACATGTAACTACAACACATACCAACATCACATGGGTATGTCATCTAATGTCGGCTTAAACGCTTCTAAACTGTCAAAATATCGCACATTTTACACTCACGAAACTGGTTTTCCGACCATAGCTCGAACCCCTGCTGACACCTAGCCAATGCTTCTATCGGAACAAATCTTATCTTATTTTCTTCAAAGAGTCCTTAAGTCCAATTCTGCCTAAAAACCATGCAAAACCTGCAGAAAGTGATTTATCGTATGTCACAAAATCTAACAAAGTTATGTTTTTCGGATAGATAACAGCCTAAAAATAAGCAATCAAGTATTTTTTCTTCAAAAATTTGATTGTTGTGGATTCTGGAAGCGTTTCAAAAAATGGCTTTTTGGTGAATTCAAAAGGGTTTATATAGCAAAATTCAGTTCGATTTTTCTCCCAAGACCAACCTCGTTCATCAAATAATATGCTTTCATTGGGTACATACGGTAATCATCTGTTGATTTCAATTCTAAAACCCGCGTGTTTTTTGTATTTTGATGTAAATTAACACAAAACAATTTTATTTGATTTCCAAGGGAAGCAACTCTGTATACCTGGGGTTTCATGGATTACTTCCCCAAAAGGGAGGTAGTAATCAATATCAAAACTTTTCCAATAACATCTTCTAGTACTTTAAACTAAATGTTATTATCATCTAAAAATTGCTTCTATTTAATAATCATACAAATCAAAATCAAGACCACTTGTTTTTGCTCTTTTTATTAATAGTTGTTCACATGTCAATTTATTTACAAATGACTCCCTTAGCAACAACAACAGCAAAAATGGCGGGTTTTGAAGTTTGTTGTCAGTGTAAACATTGTTGACCCATTGTTGAATGGCTGTATTGTTTAAAAAATAATCTCCTTTTGATATTGATGAGATTTAAAAAGATGACACAAGGGCTTCAGCTTTGTTCATGTTTACAAAGTGTAGGAAATATTGTATAGTGCAATGTAATAGTGCATTAGACTGGTAGAAAAGTTGAAGGAAGGAGTCTCAATATGACAAATTGTTTTCCTTGTCACAAAAAGTGAATGACTTAATTATCCCAGACAGCTGCAATGGAGAAAGGTAAGATAATGCTTTAAATGATTTTCTATTAAATGGCTTGATTTCTTTATCTTATGTAATTGAAATATCTTAATTTCTTTGTGATGGGTGGGGTAATAATTCTGCATACTGTATGTCAAAAAAAAAGTGTTTGGATAATGAGTTTGTGCTACTCTTATATTAAAGGGACTCACTGACCATGCTTAATTTTGTAAAGAGTGTTTTTTTCCATTTCTAACGATCATTTTTTAAAAGAAGTCTTTATGAAAGACATTTCACAAAATCAATTTTGCATGCCTATAGTTCCTATCAGTTACAAAACCACATATGGTCAATGGATTAGAAGAAACTTAGTTTGACATGAAAATAAGCTTCCTTTTAAAGTAATATGTAAAGTATTTTGCTCATATTGTGTTGTTATGTTCAGAATTATTCACCTGTCTTATACTATTAAAAATGCCATATATTATATTTCAAGATCATTTCCCATAATGTTCATATCTTAATTCTTAAGCCAAACTGTCTTACTAAGGATTTCCTCATTCATGTTTGTCTTATTTTATTTGGATTTAACATTATGTCAACAGTTTTTCAGTCATATTGGGATACCCGACTTATCATTGATGCAATTTGATGGAGGGAGACCCCTTATTTTACCTTTAGCCATCAGGGCCGGTCAAGATAAATAAAACCATCCCCAATTCCATTACTCGGCGAGAGTCAAGCACTCATGAGAATTCAAATATATCGCTACCACGATTTTAACAGATATGGAGAGGGTTTGGTAATTTAAGAGGCTTGTAGCAAATATTCATTTTCACATTAATTCTATCTTTAAAGGAAACACCTATGCACTAGTTGTTTGTTTATGTATAAAAAAGACCTCATCTGCTTTATAAGATGCAATAGAGTTTGATTGTAACTAACTTTGTTTTCTGATTTCTTTAGGGTTGTGCCCAAGTGGCTCCATGAACATATCATCTACAAGCAATGTGAGACCCTCCTTTGATGACAGAAAGGTGTTCCTTATATTAAAGTCAACTAGACTAATTAGGAATGACTGTTTGTGCAATGGGTGAGTATTTATTTCAAGATTTTAAATTATGAAGTATATTGAAAAATTGAATAATCCATAACATCAAAAACCTGATGAATTCTTATTACCACCTGATAATAAGGGTCCTGATTGGTTTAGTGGTTAAGGTGCTGTTGTTAGTACTTGGGGATCCATTGTTTAAGGCCCAACATTAGCTAGATCCCTAGCCTAATAATAATGAATCCAGGTGAGCTGTAACATGACTGAAAAATTGTTGACACAATATCTTTCTCTATATATATATAAACAAACAAACAAACCACTTAACAATGATGGTTGTATGAAATAATGTGTAAGAATTTCTGAATTCATATCTATAGTCATGCCAAATAAAGTCATATTTGAGTTCTCCCAGTTGGTTTTGAAGACAATCATGCAGTCCATTTACATAAGGTTGATTTTCTATGATAGATTATTTTGATTTACAAAATGTACCTTACATTCAATTTTGAAATTATTCAGCACATGTCTTCACTTTAACTGAGTCTGAAATATGTTATTAATTTTATATTGACTTACTTATTTACCCACCCATTCTTTTTTTATCTTATTCAGAAATAACTAGTGTGAAAGACAAGACAGACCAACCATGATGCTCATAAGAAGACATCTATTACAGAAATCAGCACTGATGAGAAGTTCCCTATAGTTATGGTCTATCTTATATACACTGATAGCTGATATTTAATTCTTACAGTTCAATGTTCTTTCATGAAGATTGGTTGACTGGTCCGAATTTGAAGTTACAACAATTTTGAAGTATTAAACATGCAGTTTTTGTGTCATATTTTGAAGACTTTGTGATTTAATGAGATAAATTGTTTGAATAGTGTCTTGGGTCTTCTGCTTTTAGAACATTGAAATAAATATAACCTGTTGTGCTAGACAAATTAAATCAAAAACACCTCCTCAGGTATGGTAGACTAAGAGGTATAATGAGAAAAGGAAGAAATGCTCAAATGACCAATGTCTTCTTAAACAAAGCTTATCTTCTATCGTTTAGTGATAAGTAGGTTCTACCAAATTTTGTATTCTCTCATTATGCTTATTTGGGATGGGTTTTTTTATATAAAATTTCCAATTCCTGAAGCTCACGCCAATGTCCAGCAAGGTACACCCCCATCTCCCCGAACTATGTAAGTTCAAGCCCTTGAATGATAAAAATGAGACATTTTCGGCTTGTCCACAATATGATGATGAAAAAAATTTTTTATCTTATCTTCATCAAATGTTATGAAATCATTATTTTTTAAATCAATCAGTATTAACTCAAAATATAAGTGTTATGCCCCTTGAATGATAAAACATTGACATTTTATCCTATAGAAGCAGTTTGGAGACAAATGATTTCTTCATACATGTTGCTGTAATTTCCAAAATGAATATCACATTTTTTTTTTGATAAATTAAAGCAAGTCTATCGCCCCTTTTACTTACATATTGGAAAAGGTCCAACCAGGAAGGTGTTGTTTTCTTCATGTTTCCATAGCAATAGAATTGTATCGCACTATGTTTTCTAACATGAGCTCAGTAATCAATCTAGTTCAAATCCATTTTGTGAATAGTCCAGATACCTTTACTGGAGTGAAAAATATTGAATCACAGTCGCTCAAATCTTTCATTTGATGCTTTCTACAGTACTTGTTCCTTATGAGTTGTGGTCAGATATGAAACAGGCATCTCTATTTGCTTAATTTTTTAGTTTAAACATGTTTTTATGTCTTTATATGTGTTTCATTCTAAGTAAGGTGCGTCAAGAAAAAAATCAAGACAAGAAAATGCCATTTTTGAATTATTTCATTTTTTCGGTTTCCATAGCAACACATTTTAAATGATTTTCTCATGTTGTAAACCATTTTATATATTCATGTATCATATTTTTGGAATTTAAAGTTTGTTTACCAAATTAAAATTGCATTTTGTTGCCTTTTATAGTTAACATAGAATGATTTTAGGTGGAATGACTATTTCTATTCTTGTTGCTAGGGTACTTATTCCTTTTTGAGATATCCCAACAAAGAGGAAAAAAAAAAGATTTTTTACATGATTTTGATAGAGATGTTCTTTTACTGTTTTGATCATATGAGCTTTCTGTATTAGGTTGGTCTTGAGAGATAATCTAAAATGAAATGTCAATTTTCCAAAAATACTTAAAAATGAAAAAAATGCAAAACCAGTTTAATCTTGAAATGACCTCTGTAAAAAAGTATAAAGTAGAGCAGCAACATTTATTGAAATTTCTTTCCACAAAATGATATTCTTGGAAACTGTTATAGCAAATTAATCTATTTCCTACATTTTATGTATGTATTTTCAATGTGAAAATGACCAAAAATCACTCTTTTTTTATCATTTTGGGCTGTAAATGGCAAAAAAGATTCAATAACTAGAGAATATTTGGTTTTTGCCATGAATTATAAGGCTTTTTCAAGGGTAAGAGAGATGATTCTTACCTTTATGCTCACAATAGAAGCTTAACACATATTTCTAACAGTTTGAATACTTATATAAGTTTATGTTTCTTTATCAGTATTGCATTCTTGAAGAAGTTGTATCAAAGCAGATAACTAGCGATGAAATATGCCCTTCTGGGGGGGGGAGGGGGGGCAGAGGTTCAATTTTTGTTTCCATAGCAACCCTTTAAACGGTCTTTTTGAGTCTACAACCAATTTTTATTTCCACAAATTATCTTTTTGGTATTTGAACTTTTAAATGCACACTTTGTATTGCCTTGTTTTGCTTTTTTGAGTGAAATCAGTATGATAATTGATGGAATGACAATTTCTATTCTTGCTGTTATGAGACCAATTCCTTATTGAAATTTATCAAAAAGAAGAAAAAACACACACTTTTCTCTCTTGTTAAAGTATAAGGACATATCCATTTACTGTTTTAATATAATGAGCCCATTGTGCTAGGTTGGTCTTAAGATGAAATTGGAGACGAAATATGATGTTTTTTGTGATTTTTTTATATTTTTGTTTCCTTGGCAACCCTTTAAAAGGCTATTTTTAGGTTGACAATCAATGTTTGTCTTAATATTTCATCTTATTCATATTTAGACTTATAAATGCACATTTTATATTGCCTTGTTCTGCTTTTTTGAGTTAAATCTGAGTGCTTTAAGATGGAAAGACAAATTTCATTCTTGTTGCTATGGTACCTATTCTTTTTCAAGATTTCTCAAAAAAGAAGAAAAAACACGCGGTTTTCTTTCATGTTTATGTAAGAAGAGATATTCTTTTACTGTTTTGATAGTATGAGCCCCCTGTACTAGGTTGTTCCTGAGAGAAAATTGGAGATGAAATGTGTCAATTTTCCAAAAATCCTTAAAAATCCAAAATGTGCAAAACCTGTTGAAGCCTGAATTGACATATGTCAAAAAGTATTAAGTTGAGGAGCAACTTGTATTGAAATTTCTTTTTCACCATATGATAATCTGAAGAAGTTATTTAACAAATAAACTCTTTTTTTATTGTGTATGTATGTTTTTTCATTGTGAAAATGACCAAAAATCACTATTTTTTTGTCATTTTGGGCTGATAAATGGCAAAAAGGAAAATGTCCCGTTTCCATGGCAACTGTAACAGGAGTAAAGAAATATACATCAAGTGCTATACATCTGGCTAAAAATTTTGCAATTCTGTCACCATGGATAAATCACCTTCTGCATGGTTCTTAGAAATAGCTGCACTTAAGTACACAAAGCAACGTCAACAGTTACAAATAGTTTTCACAAGTAGCAGCTGACGATAATTCGAGAATATGGTCACTGAATAATGCTCAGAATCCGCTTTTCCAATCTCTTTTATACCGTCTTGGGTCCAAAGTTTGGCCATTGCTCATCGACTAAGCGTCTGTTTATCACGTTTTAGAGTGATTACTGCCGTGTAATATATTTGGTTTGTGTTTCTAAAGATATACCAGCAAGAGAAGCAGTATGTTATGCACAATACAACACAATATAATACCATACAATGCAATATAATGAAAAACAATACAATATAATACAATACAATATAATGTAATACAATTCAATACAAAACAATACAATATAAATACAACACAATACAATACAATACACATACACAATACAATACAATACACAATACAATACAATATGACACAATACAATACAATACAACACAATACAATACAATTCAATACAAAACAATACAATACAAAACAATACAATATGACACAATACAATACAATACAACACAATACAATACAATTCAATACATTTAAATACAATACAATGCAATACAATACACTAATATTAAATACAATACAAAACAACACAATATAATACAATACAATACAATACACTACATTTAAATACAAAACAACACAATACAATACAATACTCTACATTTCAATACAATACAAAACAACACAATATAATAC
>OX401419.1:14179900-14264900 GCA_947846245.1 Cerastoderma edule
CTGTCTGTCTGTCTGTCTGTCTGTCTGTCTGTCTGTCTGTCTGTCTGTCTGTCTGTCTGTCTGTCTGTCTGTCTGTCTGTCTGTCTGTCTGTCTGTCTGTCTGTCTGTCTGTCTGTCTGTCTGTCTGTCTGTCTGTCTGTCTGTCTGTCTGTCTGTCTGTCTGTCGTCCTGTCTGTCTGTCTGTCTGTCTGTCTGTCTGTCTGTCTGTCTGTCTGTCTGTCTGTCTGTCTGTCTGGTCTGTCTGTCTGGTCTGTCTGTCTGGTCTGTCTGTCTGTCTGTCTGTCTGTCTGTCTGTCTGTCTGTCTGTCTGTCTGTCTGTCTGTCTGTCTGTCTGTCTGTCTGTCTGTCATCTGTACATAATAAAATGAAGCATACGATCAAAGTTATCTCCAATAAACGGAATAGGAGAAAACGATTCCTTGATCAGGTTACCATTCTGAGAGAAATGTATTAATTTTCTATTCAACAACAATTAATAAGCCGAACGCTTTTGAGAGAAATGTATTAATTTTCTATTCAACAACAATCAATAAGCCGAACGCTTTTGACATTCCTTGCCTTCGTATTGATGCGAAAGTAAAGAATAATCTATATATGTTAAACTTATACACCCGTCGTCAGGCCAAACCTAATCGGGTGTTGTATTATCATAAATTTACTTAACTGTTACTTTAATAACTTATTTGTTTGTTCTTTTTTACGTCAACGCATAAAGGCTTCACATTTGGAAATACAATGTTTTTTTCGCAGATAAACTGAGTCCGCTGTCTCTATAATCCGGCCAAAAAGACAATTCAACAAACCTTGGGAGTCGGGCAGCTGTATCAGGTCCAAGATGGCGGACCAACGACAGGACATGAAGGCGATAGAATTACTGCTTAAAGAACTGAGTAAAGTAAAGTCAATCCCAAAACCACCATCAGACTATGATCAGGTGGGAAAATACAAGAAAAGCACCGAAAAGGTATTTTCATTTCTTTACTGCTTTTTTAACCCTTATTGTGCTGGAACCGACTTCATGCTTCTGCAAACAGCTTAGATCACAAGCCAGCCGCAAAGTAAATTAGCGGCTGGCCTGTGAACTAACACGTCTACTTTTCTGACTATCTTTCCTCATCACATTTATCACAAGCAGATATTTAAGGTTTTTGGAAAGCAGACGACACAAAAGTCTATTTTTAGAAAATCACCCAGTACTCTAAGGGTTAACGTTGTCTCTTACCATTGCACCATGTAGGAGGTTTTTGTTTTTATTTTTTCTTTCTTTTCCTTTTTTCTCTTGCTTTTTTTTCATATAGGGTTAAGGATGTGAACGATTTAATGATGTGCCTCTACAATGCACAGCAATGCTTAACCTTTTCATTGGATCCAACCTGCTTTCAAAAGTAAACCATGAAATGCCTTTAAGTTAAAGGCACATCAAAGGAGAGAAGAACAAATATAATAGTGAAAAGATTTATGGAGTCATTTTATTATATTCATAAAAGTCATGATAATTAATTTACGAATACATTGAGACCCTATTAAATAGACTCATTTAAAATAAATTATTTTGTGCTTGAAATATAGTTGTCTCCAATTCAATCATGTTTATCAACAACCTGTTTGTTTACATATTCAGAAACACGAATTCTAATTGGTCGGTTCAAAAATGTGTGTACCAACTGTCAAGGTCAGAGGTGAAGAATCAGGAAATCTGAATTATAAAACTTGCTAATCTGGGTTATAGCTGGTTTACTTTAACATTTTAGTTGTTCTGATGGTGTTTTCTGGGGATAAATATTTGAATCAGTCTAACAATCACCAAATAATATAGTTTGATATAGCATTAATCTCCTTTAATGGGCCTTTAACTAACGATAGCGCGAAGATGGCAATATCAATATTTTCTTAGCAATGCGAGTTTTTCATCAAAATCAAAGCGCTCAAATTCATATCGCTATTCTTCCAAAATGAAACGACCATCATTACAGAATATGCCAAACGTGACTAGAGTATTGGCGGATTTAACCCAATCGTTTGGTACAATGGAAGACAGACAGCCTCTGTTACCATAGGTTCCAAATTCGATTCCCGTAAGAGTCGATGTGAAAATGCCGGGACAAACCCACGAATTGGCGGGGTACTGGATATATATCAAGGGTTATATGTCTAGGAAGCAGTCCTTTGAAAAAAAATATTGTGAATTTGATAAAATTAAAACTGTGAAAAGAAAATAAGAAAAGGGTTGTATGATATTTTACTGAGTTAGCGGGAATTTACGCCATTAGCTGAAAAGATGAATGACTTCTTTTTGATTTTTACAAAATTCGAAAAATGAGGTTAAAATTTGTCAAACGCAAGACATATAATTAAAAAAAAAACTCTTAACGTTGAAAGACATGGAGGAATGTCTAACTTTACTTGGTTCCTCACATCATTTCTTTGTCACTTTTGTTAATGCAGTCTGATGTGATGTAAAGTTAATTTATACGAGTGAATAGAATACTTGACAATGAATCAAACCCAATAAAACAGCAGGGAAATGTTTAACTATACATCTTATGCTAAAACATTGCATAAGTTCGAAGTAACACAACTTCTTATCTCAATATTCGGCTAAGGAATATTGCAAAGTAGCCCATGGTTGGAATCGCCTCTCCTAGACGATCCCAACAAAGTGTCACGTAGCAACGTTGGTCTTTTGTTAAATATTATGTCCATAGAAATCGATTTCGACTTACGCTTTTTTTTCCGTAAGTCAATTGATAAAACGTTACCCAGGTTTTCATTCGACGGATCCATTTTCTGTTTCACCACAATGGTGTGTTCCCATTTTAGAACGTACGTGTTTCATGAAACGATTTATCTGTCAATACTGTTGTCGAAATGAAAGCAACTACTAGTGTCCATGTTATACATCGTAAGGTAAAGCTATAAATGAATATAACTTCCTATTTTCTTCATAAGGGATTTCAGAATGTACGTGATAAATGCAATAATTGATCTGTCAACACTTTAAACGCAATAGAAGCAAGTATAGTGTTGTAGTGGTCTCGATTTGCAAGATATAGTTAAATGTGTGAGCGGGCCAGACAGCTCAGGTAGTAGAGCATTCGCACGGGTTGTGGTGCGCCCCGGTCTGGTTGCATGTTTGTCTCACCTCGGTAACACTTGTATACTCAACAGATTATTTTGTAATAATTTAAGATGAATCACATTAACATTACATTATTTTGTAAATGAATTGTTCAAAATGACGATGTGCTGTATTTGTATAAGTAAAATAAAAATATTCTGATTCTGATTCATATTTTGTCGCGTTATATATACATATAAATGAATTCGAACTGTTTCGTTTTCTCGATAAGGTGATATCCGATTGCACTGGGACGATGACCGATGTGCGGGACTATGCTGTCCGTATTAATACAACAATAGACCAGGTCAGGGCAGCGCTGAAGGATCAGACTACCAACATTCAAGAGGCGATTAAAAAAGCATTGGATAGCATACAAGGTAATTCTATCCATTTATACTGAAGTACCAACCACTTCCAAGGTATGGGAACAAGTGTCGGTCGAAATCAAGAGCAATGGCAGACGACAAACATGAATAAGATGTGCTTGTATACAGAAAAGACATTTTGAAAGTAAAAATAAAATGTCGTTTAAACAATACAGTTTGTGTATAAATATAGCTATTGGAAGCATGTTTATTCCGGGAAGCGTCAATTCATCTAAGTATATATAATCTGTATGCCGTGGATCTAAAAAGCAATGAAACGCTTTAGTATTAATATAAAAGCAATCTAAACTTGATTCCAATGACAATTCTTCAGTGCTTATCATATAACAGTACAGCCGTTGTGTAGTTTTAAACGGATAAAAATTAGCTTTTAATTTTTCTCACATCTTTCAAAAAGACCCATGTAAACCGCAGCTTTAGAAAATGATATTTACTAGTACATCTGCAACGAAATGATGGATTATTAACTCAGAACAAATCATCTTTTTTTCCATAATGGCTTCTAGTCATGCATCAGTTAGACTGGCTTCATTAATGTTTGCCTCGAACTCAGGGCTCAAATATATATTGGAAGAGTATTAAGGGATGGGTGGTCAATGCAAAAGAGAGTAGAAATAGCTCATAGAAAAGCAACTATCCTAACTAACTTTATTTGATATAAATGGTCTAATGTGTAATGGGTTGACAATCTTATTACACAATACTATTAAGGTTGAATACCCATAATCCGCCATTTTGAAACTAATTCTTCCGTCGGATTACTTTGGTCGTTCTCTCTATCCATCGGTCTGGGCCAAAACTATTCGCTTTGCAACGAAAAACTCTTGCACCGGCCGATGTATGCCGAGAACGACCGAAGTGATCCGACAGAAGAATGAGTTTCAAAATGGTGGATTACGGATATTCTACCTTAACCGAGTTACCCATTAGAACACTTGAAGTAGCTAAAACTTGTGACACACATTTTAATAAACCTCATGTTTTCAACATCTTTAAGATACAGAAATAAAAAGTGCTCATAGTTTTTATGAGTTTTTTTGTTTGTTTATTCATTATGTATTTAACGTCACAGAACGAAACCTACTCATGAGATGGTCTCTTTAATAGTTGGTCAAGGAGGCAAGCCAAGCCAAGTTCTTCATTACGTCAAGGAACTTCAGCAAGTGGCAAAGTCAGCGCTACGTCTTGAAGAATTCATGCTTCATACGGAAGAAATGTTGGCAAAGGTTCAGGAAAATGTCGACGTTACAATGGGTGATATCGATACCTTAAAAGGTAGAGTATCATATATTCAATGATTTTCTCTTTTGTCAGGAAACGTCAGATAATCGTGTCACCCTTTTTATTATCTACATTGGTACAAAACGCGCATCTATCATACTATGAAGACATGGCTATATTTTTTTTTTTATTTCGCAACAAAAAGAAAATATACAGATTTTTTTAAATTTATAGTTTGGTCCCAATCGGCGCGCTAGCTCGATGTTTCTGAGGTGTTGGGGCCAAAAAAAGCCGAATGGTTTTCTTTGAACCATTTTTGCCCAGATATTGCAGATCATATGTGTTAAAGAAACATCAGATACTATGTAGAATCTATAGATATTCATTTTTCTTACATTCAATTTGATTATGCTTTTTCAAAGCAATGTAATGCGGTTGGAAAGCGGCCCTAAACATTTTATGCTAAGATTTGCGTAAGTTCAAAATAACATATCAATAATTGGCAAACAATATTGCAATGTAATTGTCTCTCCGAGACGCTTCCAACGATGAGTCACATTCCAATATTGTTTTTCTTCATTCATCATCCTGTCCATATATATCAAGTTCGACTAACGAAATCATTTTCCGGAAGTTGTTTAGTAAAACGGTACCACGGTCTACAGGGCTTCACAGGTCGCCATTTTTTATTTGGTTCCATGGCTTGACCAGATGAGAGGTCAATAAGATGTCATAAATTCACCAATCAGAATCAAGAATATCATTCTGCAGTGTAATGTCATTCCAGTCTCTACCTATAAATAATACACGGCATCCTTTCAAAGTCATAATCTGTTTATGAAATAATACGTAGTTCGTTTTGAGTAAAATGGAATTGTTATGCACGGTATTTTCATGTGTTTTCATATTCATTTCATTATCTAAAATAATCTAAATCACAACCTGTTTTTGAAAAACTTCGTTATTCATTCTGTGTTAAGGAGGAAATTGTGATACACAACTTTTGCATATGTTTTCATATCTATTACATTATATGAAACAAAATTTGTACTCCTCTAGTCGTTTATCACTGGTGAAACGAACAGTAAGCCTTTAATTATTTAAGGATACCTTGAAAGCTGGAAATTGGAAAAAGACGAAAACTTTGAGGAAGAGAAACGGCGACTAAGAGAAGACCAGAGGAAACGAGACGAGGAGGAAAAACGAAGGCGCGAAGAGGAGGAAAGAAGGCGAAACGAAGAGGAAGAACGCAGACGGAAAGAAGAAGAAGAGAGAAAGAAAAGGGAAGAAGAGGAAAGAGAAAGAATGCGAAGGGAGGAGGAAGAACGTCTTTTAGAAGAGGAAAGACTGAGAAAGGAAGAGGAGGATAGATTGAAGAGGGAAGAGGAAGAACGAAAGAAGCGAGATGAGGAGGAAAGACGAAGACGTGAGGACGAAGAAAGAAGAAAACGAGAGGAGGAAGAAGCAAGATTACGAGAAATAGAGAGACAGCGACTTGAGGCAGAGAGGTTAGCAAAGGAACGACTAGACAACGAAGAGGCTGCTAGGAAGTGGAGGCTTGATCCAAACAACTGGGAAAACACTGTGTAAGATGCTTAACTCTTAGAATGCTGGGAATCTTTCTAAGAATAGATTTTTGTGTCGTCTGCTTTCCAAAACCATTAACATGTGCTTAGTTTTGCTGAGGAAAGATACTCAAGGTAGCAAACAGGTTAGATAACAGGCTAGCCGCCACTTTACTTGGCGGTTTGCATAAGCATGAAGTCGGTTCCAGCACTATAAGGATCGAATTTTCCATAAATACACATCTTTAACCCTTATAGTGCTGAAACCGACTTCATAGGTATGCAAACATGTTGGATTCAGGCTAGCCGCCGAGTTAATTGGTGGCTAGCCTGTTATCTAACCTGTTAGCTATTCTCAGTAACGTTTCTTATCAAAATTAAGCCAAAATTAAAGGTTTTGAAATGCAGACGACACAAAAATCTTTTTTTAGAAAATTACTCACCATTCTAAGGGTTAAAGGTGATTATTCACAGAAGATAAATTCAAGAAAAAAGGAAAACGCCTTAAAATTTAACAATAACGAATTATGTACTGACGTGTTCCACGGCATGAAAAATCGCTATTGGTAGCTAACTTGGTTTTAAGAGACCACTCCGCCATTATTACTTGGCAAATGCAGTTGAATCGATGTCAATTTGGAAACTGATGCACTGAACTTAATTCGATCTAGATAATATGTAGGCCTATCACTTTCACTTATGGAACACGTGAACATTCGCAACTGTGTGGGACTTAGAGTTGATTCAGTCTAATTATATCACGATATTTTAAAAATGTTTAGTGTGTCAGGAATGGATTAAGAGTAAAATTCATTGTTTTCACACTGAATTGGTTGAATGAAAGCTGTCTTCATGCGTAAGAGTAAAAGACGTTGATATCCTGTTCAATACTGGTTCTATTGCGTGTGTGGCCTTAACCTAGGTTTAAGCACCTTTAAGCAACAATTCGGTGTCTTTAATGGTGTAAGTATGGACCAAACAGAGGAACGGACAAATATCGCAAAGCCAATTTTAACACGATGTATTGATAGTTGATAATGAATTTAAAAGATTGACAATGTTGTACAATAGTCGAATTTGTTTTATAGGATCATTACTTCATTTGCCATTTAAATGATGTCTAATTACGATGTTGAAATATTGTACTTAATTACCCTCATAAAAGTTCTGTTTTTGCAGTGGTTTTTACGTTTAAGAATTGATAAACACGGACACTATGTATGCATAACGGAAAAACAATGTAAGTTGTAGTCAATATAAACAATACATTAGCTTTGGTCTTCTGATAAGATTGTTCCAAATTTGTATTATATATAAGCATTATACCTAACAATGGCACTCCCGTAAACGAATAGAAAAACAAGCAAACAATAAAATCCAATAAAAGAGAACAGATAGCTACTCGTTAAGTTCGTACATTTACACGGCTGTATCCGTAGTCATTTTGAAGTCTTAGTCCAAAATATATTTATGTCAACGAGTAACTCAATATCAACTCTGAAAGTAAGAATTTACGAAGCTCAGTTTTTGCAAATACATTTCAAAACAATATATAAAACAAGACATAGATGAGATGAGGTCTGGCTATTCATTATCTGATCTAACTAAAACGGAAACTGTTATATAAAGCAAATTGTTTTGAAATTCGTTTTGACATTAACATAGCATCCTTACCCAGTAATGAGCAACAAACTGGTAAAGAGAACAAAGGTTAAATTGTGTGACCTCTGTAGTTAAATACTTATACTTATTCAAACTATTTAACCTTTCCTCCCAAACAATAACGACTACACTATAAGGGTTAAAGATGTGTATTTATGGAAAATTCGACCCTTATAGTGCTGGAACCGACTTCATGCGTATACAAACAGGTTGGATTCAGGCTAGCCGCCGAGTTAATTGGTGCTGCTCTCTCTGAAGAAAATTGTTCAATTTCATCCCATTTTGAAATGTCGTCTGCAAACTCATTCAATTTGGGACAGTCGAAAATTTATTATTTGGTAAAGGGTTAAAACTTACTGTTCAAGTCAAATTCCCTGTTCCGTATAATCCCCGTTTTATTTCAAACTTGTGTATTTACGTTATTGTATCTAGTACTAACCACAATTTACTCTATAGTTACAGGCGTAATGGTGACGCTGTGGATGGGGATCGGTCCTACCACAAAAACGTCTGCTGTGTGTTATCCAGCCCTCCAACAGATAACGCCTTTGACGAAGATAGCCCTGACCTCGAGTGTCTGGCTAGTGATGAGGTAGACGAGATCATTGAGACGTTAAGTGATGGAGAGAAACTAGCAAGCTCTATCGTCAGTATTAACAGTAAGAAAGGCGAGGTTGATTTAGAGGTACGGTCGTGTTATACACATGCTTAAAGTGAAGTGGTCTAAAATTAAAAACAATCAGTTCATATAGGTGTAATACTCTAATGAAATAATCACAGAAGCACTGATGTCGCTTGAAGTCTGTGTGGATTAATATATATATGATTTTGTGTGTAAGACTGAATTATTGGTACATGAACCTTCTATTAGTTACTATTTAAAGAATTTGAGTTATTGAAACTCGGGGGGGGGGGGTGCAGTCAAAGATTGCGCGCATGTATACAGAATCACGTTATGTAAACAACAACGTCGCTCTTACTGCGACGTGACTTTTCGCGTTAATATCCGATGGTAGCCGAAAGGTTCGAGCATTTCCGTTGAATATGAAAAATAATATCGTTCTGGCCATCATCGATATATAAGAAGGTTATTATGAACCCTACATGCACAATCCAGGAGTTATTCTTTCATTGTTGTTAATTATATACGACATTTACCACCACAGACACGATTATTTTGACTACAACAGACCCTCCATTGTAGACCACTTCACTTTAAAGTATTAATATGTTTGTTCACAGATGAAAACTTTTGAAAGTAAAATTTGAAATGTCTTTGAACCATTACAGTGTATGTATTTACGTTTCATATAAAATTAGAAATAGCTAGCGAAAGCATGATTAAATTCAGGAAACGTCAAATTATATTAGTATGTACAGTTTATGTGCGGTAGATCTCGAAAGCGAGTTCATCCTTTTGTATTAAAATACATGTTGAGTACAATGACTATTTTTCACTGCATGTTACATCACAGTACAGCTGTTGTGCAGTTTTAAAGAATTTAATTCTAAACTTCCAAATGTCAACACATCTGTGAACAAGCAACTTTAAATGCTAATAGATAAACTTATTTAAGCGAAAGCTAAACGAGGTTTTATAGACAATAAAACGCATTGATGTAAACATTTGTGGGACAGTGAAAAGACTATGCCTGTAATTAATTGGTATGTACTTGTCACAGTCGTGTACCGCCCTTTTGCCATACACTTTATGATTCTCATTGATTGATTCTCCCAGCACAAATATACAGCTAACCTTAACATAAGTTCAGTTGTCTTTAAACCACTATGTTTAAATAAACACGAACTAAGAAACTAATAAAATATTTTAATACACACAAACACGGTTTCGAAGCCATCTTGTTTTGCAAGTAAACAAATAGTCACGTGACAAACGCCCACTGTAATTGCATTGCGTAAAGGGGTTGTTCTACGAAAGATTTCTTCTATAACACCCCAAAAATAATGATATGATATAGACCGTTATAAAATTTGTGTTTTGCTATCATAAAACAGATCTTTTTCCTTGTCTTTCATCCAAAATAACGTTGTACATGTTGCATTAATTATTGTACCGTGACACGTCGAAGTTTTCACTACTGATATTTATAAGACGACGGGGCGTGCATTTAGGGCGACATTTAGTCCAAAAGAGCTTCTTACTTCTTAAAACATGTTCACCGAATTTGAGTTTACCAAACAGTGCCTTAGTTTCATCAAATTTTGTTCTTACAAAGAAAGAATGTCCACTGACTCTCATGTGGGTTTACATTTGTTAGTTCTAAAAGAATCCTGCATGTAGATTTATAATGTACGAAATTTTACTAAAACAATACTAGTATAGAAAACTACCAATCCCTTGGGCAACAATTGATTTTTCTGGACTTTTCAAATGAAAACCGAAAGACCGCCCTCGTCCAAGCACCAGCCTGGTTTGTTTCCAAACATCACAACATTGCCGATTTTCAAAACATTTGCTCCAAACTCAGAAGCTGTCTGCTATCATATTTATTCAATGGTAGTGCTTCTGACAAACAAACTACCTACACATGCTTCTGGATTATTTATAGCCTTATGACATGGCACAGGCAAATAAATGATTCATTATTGATGATGCGTAGGTTGCTCATTTTGTTAGCTGATTGACTTATAATAAGGCAATTTCGGTCTTTCAGAATCATCAAAAGACAATTTAAATCTGGTGTATTCCCCATATTAGTTTGTTATGTCCTTTTTAATTCAAAATTCATGCGACATTGCAGTGGTAGAGCGTCGGGCTATTATATCGAGGGTCCCGGGTTCGAATCCCTATTAGTCGAGGTGAAAATTCCAGGACTAAACAACAAATCCTGCGCGATTACTAGTTTTGTATCCAGGAAGCAGTCATCGAGAGTGGCTTTAAACAAGATTTAAGCTTCTTCCACAATCGATGTAAAACAAATATGATGAACTGGTGAAAGGTGAACTTGAAATAGCCTATGTAATAAGGACTAAATACTTATGTGAAGAAAAATTTGGAAAAAGGTCACAACTTTCATTAACTCTTTCCTTCTAATTTGATTTCGGGCAGATCTAACTAGTAATTACTGACAATTTTGGGTAGTGTCGTATAAAGAAACAGTCTTCCAAATAAAATGTGACTTTATATCATTTTGAAACAGTACTGAATTGTTAAAGGGGAAAAATGAATGTTCTCATTTATACATGTTCCTTAAAGTCTAACTCAGTTTGTTAGATATGTATGGGACACTTAAATCACATTTTAGAAATGGTATCATTTGTATATATGTTGTATCTTGTGAATGGGCCGTAGGCTTGAAATGCAATAAACGATCTGGATCTGGACAGTAATTAAAAAAAATATGTAAATCCGACTTGTTTGTGGTATTTGATAGAATCTTCATGAATCTTTATGAGCATTTTCTGAAATTTTAAAAATAATTTCTAAGGTCATCTTCTTTTGAACAATGTAGTAAATCTGCCATTGAAACTGTTTTATTCCTTCAATTATATACTTATTTCATATCAAAAAAGATACTACTATATTTGATCCCATTGTCCCATATGGGGATTTGTGAATTGTTTAACTTCATATGCAAGAGCAATTAATATTTGAGAAGCAACAATTCCCCTCTGATATAAGTTATAAATAGGGATGGGAACGAATATTCGAATATTCGAATATTCGAATAGCGGGTCGAATATTCGAATAGCAAAATAGTATTCGAATATTCGATTTTAATGAACCCATATTACTGTATGTTTACCATAAATTTTATTCAAAAATAATGTTGTTTTATTTTCATTTTCTTCCTCTAATCCGATCCCAAATATCGAAGAACGTGCCTAGCTCCCAGGTGCAGTTACGATGTTTTTACAACGTATGTCACACAGTAAAACACCTGTGACAAATTACCACATCTTTTGGCAGTTTGCAAAAACGATTAATTCCTAAGTGTGAAAATAGTCGATTTTAAGCCGCTAAATCTAACACCTTAATGATCTGGACTTGCTCCTTATTATCCAAAACGATTCAATTACGCTAATTGACAATTGTCAGTGTCAACCAATCACGTAACTTGTTTGTCGTGAAATTAAACAATTACTCTTTCAATAACCAATTGTAATCATGATTGCTTATGCACGAAGACCAATCAAATGATGTGTTAGAAAGTATATTTTTCTTCAGAATAATTTGTCAAACTTATCTTCATTCTAATTTCTACATCTATTGGATAAACATCACAATGTCTCCATCGCGTGTCTGGAATTACTTTACTCGTTCTGCCGACAAGTCGAAGGCGACCTGTAACCTGTGTAACCAGGACTTTGTATTCAAGAATACAACATCCAACCTACTGAATCACTTGAATGGCAAGCATCCATCCGTCTGGAAAAGTTGTATGTTGATAAAAAACGAAATAATGGTTATTACTGCTTTGATATTGAATGCACCTACATGTATACAGATATCGGCTCCCATCGGCTATACACAAAAGGTTTGAACAGAGGACTAGTGTACTAGTATTCGGACATGCAGACATTCGGACATCAAAACGAATTCTAAAATCGAATATTCGAATATATTCGAATAGTTCTAGTCGAATATTCGAATAGTGATTTCACTATTCGTTCCCATCCCTAGTTATAAACCATTGTAACAAATGGAGTTATTCTGCATTTTGCCGCTGTGGTTTTTAAAGCCATTTGTGAGAGGTCCGGTAACGCGTGGTATAATGGGGTAATGGGTTAGTATTCACACATATAAAGATATATAAAGCGCTGCCAAATGCTTAAACTTGAAACCCTCTTGAGACAGGACATCAAAATTCATTGAAATCTCGGCACCGAAAGGTGTCCGAACGCTGTATCTAGAAGACACAGATCATTTTGGTACTGTGTAGTACGTCGGAATCGGTTTGTTTACTCGCAAGCCTCGATTCAAAATGACATTCACATTAAAAATGTTACTATTTTTGGAAAACCGTGTTTGTGTGTATTGTTAAAGTATTACGTTACCCAGTGGTTACGACGGGAGACTTGTAACCCAGTAGCCGCTGGTTTCGTTTGATAGTCCTTTTTTGTTTTTTCATGTATCTGTATTTTTTCACACAATTTACGTATTTTCATACAATATACGTATTTTTATACAATTTACGTATTTTCATACAATATACGTATTTTCATACAATTTACGTATTTTCATACAATATACGTATTTTCATACAATTTACGTATTTTCATACAATATACGTTATATACAGTGAACTTATTTTAATAGAACAGAAGTACCTCCATACGTGCACAGAATATGTATGTTCTGCATTGCATTTTTTCATACAATGTATGTTTTTTTTAAAACATGTATGTATTGGTATTTTAACTATTATCGCCAGGCACCAATGAGAGCATTCCTGCCACACTGTCCAGTGTCTGATCCAGGTGACGAACTTATCATGAAAATCTCCGTCAATGGAAGTGATTGGAGCACATCGACACCATTTCTACCAACAAGACAAATAGAAGCCAAATGTGTAAGACAATATATATTCTAAATTAAGATAAACATCCAAGCAAATAGCCCTCTTAAAGACAAAATCATACCTGATCAGCAAAAAACACTAATTTGCATAAGCGTTTGAGACCTTTATATAAATCCCATCTCCGACATGACTCGTCCCAGGTCTTTTTTCTTGGAAGATAGGCCTGCGTGGGAAAGGCAACTGCGATATGTGAAGATGTCTTCATCACACCGGTGCCACCAATGTAACGAATTGAGCAAATTAACTTCTAAAGGATACAAACACATACGATTAGCGAAGAACACTGTCTTCTTTTGATTAGTTGTGTCGTCTATCTATAAACATTCATGTTCTCTATAACAAATACATACAATAAGCGAAGAACACTATCGTCTTCTGATTAGTTGTGTCGTCTATCTATAAACATCCATGTTCTCTATAACACTATCGTCTTCTAATTAGTTGTGTCGTCTATCTATAAACATTCATATACTCTATAACAAACACATACAATAAGCGAAGAACACTATCGTCTTCTGATTAGTTGTGTCGTCTATCTATAAACATTCATGTTCTCTATAACAAATACATACAATAAGCGAAGAACACTGTCGTCTTCTGATTAGTTGTGTCGTCTATCTATAAACATTCATGTTCTCTATAACAAACACATACAATAAGCGAAGAACACTGTCGTCTTCTGATTAGTTGTGTCGTCTATCTATAAACATTCATGTTCTCTATAACAAATACATACAATAAGCGAAGAACACTGTCGTCTTCTGATTAGTTGTGTCGTCTATCTATAAACATTCATGTTCTCTATAACAAACACATACAATAAGCGAAGAACACTGTCGTCTTCTGATTAGTTGTGTCGTCTATCTATAAACATTCATGTTCTCTATAACAAACACATACAATAAGCGAAGAACACTGTCGTCTTCTGATTAGTTGTGTCGTCTGTCTATAAACATTCATGTTCTCTATAACAAACACATATAATAAGCGAAGAACACTGTCGTCTTCTGATTAGTTGTGTCGTCTATCTATAAACATTCATGTTCTCTATAACAAATACATACAATAAGCGAAGAACACTGTCGTCTTCTGATTAGTTGTGTCGTCTATCTATAAACATTCATGTTCTCTATAACAAACACATACAATAAGCGAAGAACACTGTCGTCTTCTGATTAGTTGTGTCGTCTATCTATAAACATTCATTTCCTCTATAACAAATACATACAATAAGCGAAGAACACTGTCTTCTTCTGATTAGTTGTGTCGTCTATCTATAAACATTCATGTTCTCTATAACACTGTCGTTTTCTGATTAGTTGTGTCGTCTATCTATAAACATTCATGTTCTCTATAACACTGTCGTTTTCTGATTAGTTGTGTCGTCTATCTATAAACATTCATGTTCTCTATAACACTATCGTTTTCTGATTAGTTGTGTCGTCTATCTATAAACATTCATGTTTTCTTTGACAATACATAGGGTTTCCTAATTTGAATTAACGTTCATTTAATGTTACATAATTTACAAATTCAACTAATGTTAAAAAATCTTGATATTTGTCATTATATATATATTGAATATGTTATATATTTCTTATTGTTTATAACTGTAGTCTTTATGGATGGTTATGCTAGCAGTGTTTTATATAGTAGCTGTAAAGATAGAAGTTCTTTCACTTAGCTACGTGCCGAACTTTAGTTTCACATGGAATGTTAACCATATATCAATCGACAGAGAAAACGTCGCGTATCTTTCCACCTACATTTCTCCAAGGCCCACTATATTTCTCAAAAGGGGTTGTTTGTACTGGAAGAATCATTCCGTTGTGTAGAAACACTTCAAATAGTATCACCAGTATTATTTACATTTTTACTTGATTAAATTCTTCGTTTCTTATACGTCTTTCTTTTCTCATCTTGGTATGTTATTTATCTGTTCATTATCATATTCTCTTCGTAAACCTTTATCATCAAACTGATGCATAAATAAATCGAAAAAAGAACACGGTTCCGATTTAGGCTTGCGAACCCACAACATAGTTGGCCAACAACGTATTCCCTGCATGTCATTGTGCAGTGGTTTATACACTTAAGGGAACTTATATAAGGGTCTCTATAACACCGATTGTTTGAAAAACTTTTTGACAATCATATTTTGTGGGTAGTCGCTACAATCGTCTCGACGAGACAACCAAATTGAGTTTTCACAATATAGGGTCAGAACACAAAGCTTCTAGGAGCAGAAATAGTGAAATTCGAAACAATAAAGTTGGTAATAGTCACCCGTCGAAATACCTAAACAATGATTAGGCGAGTAATGAGTAGCCGTCTATAATACAAGTGAAGTTATTGTTATATATTCCTTGTCAACCAGGAGCTGTATATGAATTAATTGCAATAAAATGTTATATGTTTATTTCAGAACACTAAGCTTCTAGGTACAGAAATAAACAAATTTGTAACTATAAAGTTGGTCATCGTTGCTCGTCGAAAGACCCAAACAATAATTATAGATAAACCAGGGATTACTCAGTTATCCAACTACGACAAAAACATCAAGATTTTTGTACCGAGGGACACAGTGAAATGCCCGACAGAGCTCGGAATGTCTGTAAGTATAAGATTTGTTTTAGACGTTTGTCCTGTGTGTTGTAAACTTGTAATCTATGCGATTGTGAAATATTTTATTACAAAGGAACCAGTTTTAAATGCTTTTAATTACACGCCATAATAAGATGTTGGTAAGAGTACAATGCATATCGATTGCTAATAAGATCAAAGCGCTGATAGCGCTGAAGGACTAAGCTGCATTTAAAGCAAGATGGTTGGGCATACATTTGAAAATTCCTTTGGGCAACATCTAGAGGAAGACAGCTGCTCCTTTTACCACCATTACTATAACTTATATTTCTGTGAACAGAGACTGAACGATAGTCTATTTTTCGAACATTTGAACATTTTGAGATTTCCTATCAGGCAACAGTTATAATAATATAGAGAAAAACAAAGCAAGTAAATCCGGACTACATTCCTAGTTCCAAGAAGGCATTAGTCCGCACAGTGATGGCGGATGTTTAATGAGTAATTGGGGTCAGACCGCTATTTGTGTATCGATAAAGTACCGTTCCTCAAAAGGTGGTATGTAAATTCAATGAACTAAGATGCTGACGCACCCTCAGTCCATCAATAATCTTTATTAAACCCGATTGTTGTAGTTGATTATCGAGGATTTTTTGTCAATTGTAAACCGTTTGTGCGTATCTTCTTCATTTTTATAAAGACATTTTTTGTCAAAAACGAGAGTAGGGACATTTTAGATATTTCTGCTGTCTCTATTCTAACATTCATGGAAATCACAAAAAAACTGTATCTGTTTAAAGTAACATATATTTAGTTTAGAAACTTTTAACTTTTATTGCACATAAACTGTTATTGTATAACAACATATTTATCAACGTGCAGTCTGATCAGACGACCTTGATCTTTGATGCCATTGACTTTGACGCAATGTAGTAAAATACGTAAACAAACAACGTAGAACCAACGGCACTTCACAGTTTGTCTCTGATCAGCGATTTGGGCAGCAAGAGAGTTAGATATTGATACAAAACCTATGTTCACATGTCCTTATTCCGTTTCTATTTACAAGGTAAAGCCAATAACAGATGAGATGATGGGTAACCTTAGCAAAGACAACCCCCTGTTTGACGGCGTACTGTCTGTCAGCTCACTAATGACTCTGAGCTGTCAAAGACCATTTGCCAAAGACATCGAACTTGATCTACTAAAGTCAGGTACGGTTTGTTTAATATAGTCTTCGGTTTTATCAAATAAAACATCCTATAATTATGTCTTATACGGTATTCATTCTTCTTTCAATGAAAAGTAATCTGTTTTTGTATGGGTTTAACATCGCAACAACAGCATTTCAGTTATATTACAATGCCCAACTCTTAGTAATGGGAAAAATCATACTTCAGGGCTGGTCAACCAAGGTACAACCATCAATGTTTTGTAAGTCAGTCGGGACACTTTCTCTCATGAAAAGCCAAATGCCGTCAACGGAATTTGAACCAAAGCAAAGAGAGGCCTTGTGGTTTCAAGTCATGCGCTCTTATCACTAAGCCATTGAGGCCCCTTGAAATTCAAAATAATCAGTAATGTGTAGGTGGGCAAGGTATGTACAGGAAGATGCTATTTAGATGTTGTTACCAAATATATAGTTCGATACCAGCGAATATGGGTGATCAATTCTACGAGACTTCTAAAGTCTTCTTGAAGTATATCAATAATTTTCGATTCACACTGAAATTTCCACTGGCCTTATTGCTAAAAGGGAAGCAATCACAACGCCGTAACGCACGGGTTGATCACTTTAGTATCCTGTATTGTGATGATATAGAACTCCACAGTTCTCGGTACGACGTTGAAATACAGGACGGTAGTTTGGCGAAATTCACAATGATGGTTGAAGCTATTTCAATACAAAAAGAAAGAAAATCGTCAGTAAGGCGAAAACACAAGACAATAATGTTTGTACCTATTTTATACACCATTGCTATCTACAAACAATACGGCAGTAAAGGGACAACAACGGTGATTGTAACTATTTCAAAAGACATTTCAAAATTGATATGTACAAAGCAAGAAGCTTGCTGCATGGCCAATGTATTATGGTTGTCTCATGCTGTAAACTTATAACCGTCAATGCGCCGTTTAATGTCCGTTGTTTTATACACAATTGCCTGTCCGTGTATAGGTCAGAAGTCGAGTAAAGTTCGTATATACCACCTGTACCGCACACCGGATCAGGCCTGGAAGTTTGCTGATACCGCCTACAAGGGTAGAAATGATGACGTCACTGTCATACTACCCACAATGAAGTCCAAATACTGGTAAGTGGTATGATTAAGTCTAAGACTAATACTATGATAGAGAAAGATAACATTTAGATTTAATGCACAAGTAAGTAAATACATACATGAATAGAACAGTGTACCTAGCGTTTTTACTAAACATTTAATGCTAAAAAAATTGCATAGGGTCAAAACAAGAGTCCCTCTTATTTAAGTATTGAGATAAGCAATGTTGCAAAGTAACACGTCGATGGTTTGTCTCTCCAAGACCGTTTCAATGACGTGTCTCATTATAAACTTGTACTTTTACTTATAATAATATCCATGTATGTCCGTTTTGATGTACGCAAATATTTTCCCTACGTCGTTGTGTAAAACAGTACCCATGGGATTTTCTAGATTGCATATTATCATTTGCAGCAAAAATACCGAATACAATTGAAGTAATCCCTTCCTGAAACCTTTTGTTGATTCCTTTTCCTCAGATATTACTTGTACACAGGGATTTGACAAATAAAACATTGCCGTAGCTTGTTTTGATTAAATTTCTATCTAATTGAATCCTTACGTCGATTGCGGCATTATTTCATGTTCATCCTGATAACCAAGCTTATCATCACATTATCTGTACATCGCGGAATCCTTTTCAATAAATTGACATCATCCAGCTCCAACACACTATTCTTTAGCAGATGAGTGACGACAGCTTGGTAACGCATTGAGATCACGTTACTGATTTGGGTCACCCAGTTGCAAAATTGGAGATAAAACTCCAGTTTTTATTTTATGATAAATATGAACATCTAAAGTAATCGACCTAAGCAATTGGACAACCGTGAACCCTTAGAGTGGTTTTTTGTCCAATTATTTGAGACAAGAACCCGGATGATACTCTTAATTCAATACAACATACGTATGTATGTACGTTCTCTAGCCTGTTACAACTGGAAATGTCACCAAGCGTGCCTAAGGAGAACACACTGAAGATAGCGGAGGAGGTATATGAGCAGGCTAACAAGACTGCGGTTCGAGTCATACTGCGACAGAACGCCGACAACCCGGCACAAGCGATCGTACACTGTGTTAAACGTGATCTGGAGCTGTCCAGACTCACAGAGCTCAAAGATGACGGCTTTACGATACGTTAGTTCCTTTCAAAAATTAATCTTAAGTAATATATTCCACATATGTTTTAAGTGTAAACTTATTTATTTTACATTGATTGTGACGGAGACTTGAAGCTTATTCAAATCACTCTCGAGAACTGCTTTCTGGATACTAAAACCGGTACTCGCGCCGAATTGCAGGCTTTTCCCAGCAAATTTCGCCTCGCCTAACGGGGTCACCTGCTTTTTAGAGATTCTTTACCTAGAGAATATCGGTTACTTCGTTTCTTACAAGCTGGCATTTAGACAGACCAATAACGTTGAATGTATTTAATGCCTATGTTTATTACATGGTTTTGAGGTACAAAGTTTTAAAACTTCTTTATGTTTTTAATCCAAAGGTCGAATCTGTTTGTTTATTGTTGAAACTATATCATGTTGTTCTGATGATGATAAAACGTATTCACTTTTTCTGGTAGTGTAACTGCAGAATACTAATTCAACAGTCAAACCATTGTGGAAATATTTTAAAGCAGCATACAGCAACAATTGGCTCATTGGTTATTTTAATAATTTCCTCCGAAAAGCAATTTACGAACCCAATGCGCTATGAAAGAAATATCAATTGTTCAAGCAATCGATTAAAATTGTGTTGATCAAACACTCATCGGCTTAATCTCTAAATTTAAGTCTTTGCATGCTAATTGGCATATCTTATTTGAAAAGTTAGCTTTATAATATTCCTAAGTGACAGGATAAATGTACATTTTCTTTAGAAATAGGTCAAATACTTTTTGAATCTTTTTTTCCATTTCTTCAGGTACTGATATAAGCAAGGAGTTTTATCTGAGCGAAGGACAGACTATTTCTGTCAGTTGTTCAGGTAATATAAACAATTTGGAAGGAGAAGTAAGTGCATACTGTCATGATAAATTGATAAATTGGCCCATGGTGCAAAATGGTGTGGGTCATGATGGGCCAAAACCTATACCATAAACGATATTCTTTATAAAATAAATGACCCACTAACTGATTCGATTCTATAGGTAGTGGTGCATTATATTCTGAAGTTTTGCGTCAAAGGTGCGTGTCAAAATGGGCTTGACTCAATGCATAACTTACAAAAGCATGTATATTTAACATATAGGTACATTATATAGTATAAACTCGTATACATGGATATGGGAGTTATATATTGTTTCAAGCACATTGTATCACGGGACTTTGACAAATCAAATCAAACCTGCAACATGAGTAGCTATTTAAGACCGGTATACATTGTAAATCCACGTATGTACCTATTAATTCCTTATGGGATGTCCTTTAGCAATACACGTTTTCATAGCATAGTTTGTGAAATAATCTAAAGAATAGAACAAAGAAGGATGGCATTGAGATAAAAACCGGAAAATATTGAGACAGCATTTGACCCATAGCTTATTCCGTACACTAGCTCATATCAAATGCTTTAGACAGCATAACTCTCTCATTTCAGTCATCATTTCCGTTTTTCGTGTACATGGACACGGCTCAAGAAGAGTTGACCTTCCATGTTAAAGATAAATATAAACAAAGGGACCTTCCTCAGTACATTGGTAACTTGGTCTGTACTATTGACGACCCAAGTCACCAAGGGGGAGGGAACTCCCACGAATTACGCATAGAGTTACCAATCACACTGCCAAAGGTAAGCATAATGACGTTGGTATATCGCAACGCCATCATTGATTTATTTATCTATTTTTGCGATGTGCCGGTCATTTTGATTGCAAAACACCTTTGTATCAGGCTTTCGTTTTGTTCTCGTTTCGTTTCGTTTTGTGGAATGTCTACCCCCCTTATGGACATTTAAGTTTACGTGTCTTTCTCCATCAATGGTGAGATTGACATAGCAACAGAACTGAACAACTGTTAACACGATGTCAAAAACCAATACAACAAACTATCTGTTGAGTACCACTGTTTTAGCAATTCCTTCAAACCAGGGACTCTAATATTTGTTAGATAAAACTGTCTTGGTGTATCGAAAGGAAGCATTCCAAAGCATCGGTACCATTTTTACTAAACAACTGAAGGAACATATGTATGTAAGTCAAAACAGATAAACATGAAAAGTATCAAACGAAATTACAATACTGAAATGTGACACGCCATTGGAAGCGTCTCGGAGAGACGATTTCAATAGCGTGTCACTTTGCAATAATGCTGAGCCCTAGATTGAAAGTAATATAAATTTTATTTCGGCCTTACGTGGTCTAGTACCTGTTACGGAGTTCTTCCGGGTCGTAGTACCCAAATGTAGTTCCATTTAGAAATTTTGAGTTTCGACTTCTGGTGCATAGTTTTGCTCGTAAGAGATGAGCTGGTAGAATACTGATGAGTTTCCTGTATAGATGATAGTCCTGGAATGCTCTCAAAGTTTGTTTTGATTGCCTATTGCGGGACTATTTGTTTGGGATGTATGAACACAAATGCCAGTACCTCGGCTAGATTTGACAGTTTGTGCACTGATGTTCGGACGGTACTAGTACACTTTGCTCTGTAGAAAAAAAAATGAGAAGATTGAGGTGTCCATTTTATTACAGTTTCTAAGATTTTAATGGCCCAACTTGATATTTCTCTATATAACTAAAAGTCGAAAACACTATTATTCACTCAGCAAAGTCTTGAAAATGCCTGATTTAACATTGGAGTCAATCGGATTTCAAGATATCAAAAGTAAATGGTGTATGACCACGTATAGGTTAAGCAAAAACTATTGAATAGAACGGTACACTGTTACATACGGGACCATTGTGTTTTCAGACAGAACGTATCCGGTCGCGAATAAAGACTGCTCCCATCAGATTCCCGTATTATCGTGAGTATCAGTTAACATTTCCCATGAAAATCACTTACAATGGCTTTGTTAAAACCAGATGTATATACATCCTATATCGCCACGTTAGTTTCGAGAAGAGTTTTTTTTTAGTGGTTTTATTTCTTTTTTATTTGGGCTAAATTCATTGAAAGTTTGACGTATGGTCTGGTGCTATTTATTGCTATCAGGTTGATTAATTATGTAAAGTATTTGAACAAGTATTATTAAAAGATAAGTCGAAGACTCTTAATCCAAACTTTGATTGTAAATAAGATAACATTTTCTAAGGAAAATCAATGTGATTCCATTGGTTTAAAACCGAACAATTTGCTACAATACCACCTCTTTGAATCATTGACTTGTTAAACATACTGCGATGCACACATATTTATCACGATGGTTCACGGCATCTCTTATACCTTTTGGTGAGTAATAAAGCGAAGTTAACCGTTCGGCAAGACATGTTCAAGTGAAGACCAAGTGACTATAGCTTTAGGGTAAGAAGGGTGAGGCCTCTTTTCTGTAGACTATATCATCATATTCGACACTAAACAGTGGATAAACTTCTTTAACTCAGCTCATATTTACAAATCCTGGGTTGTTGGCTTTTGTAGAGAGAGACAATGTCAAACAGAATACTCCTGTCAATATTGGTGAAATACATGTGTTGAAAGCAGTTGTTTGGTCAATCACTTTTGGGCCACGGTACATTGTGCCGATAAAACCCGTTACAATCATTTCAACTTGGACATTTCACAGTCCTTGTTTTATTTTACACTCATTAGAACCGGGCCAAGACCAAACTTGGAATTGGTTCTCTAGAAAAAAACGGTCTGATACTCCTGGGGTAAACACACCTACCACGTGATCACAAAGCTCCGCCTCCTTTATCTATTACAGTATCCTCATTGGCTTATTTTCTGGCGTGTAAACTGACGGAGAGAGGCGAGGGGCTGTGGTACACCGTTATGGAGAGGATGGGAGACAGGAACTCTATACAGGCCCTCCATAGATGTGCAAAGAGAAAGGTGGTGGATAAAACAGACGAACTAGATGTGTGTAGGGCCATGTTACTCGACTGGATGAAAACGATGGAACGACAGAAGGACAAAGTGAGTACACTAGCACCAAACTGATCAATATAAAACTAGTCCACACATAGGCTACTATATACGTGGTATCGACGGTTTGCGACATCAAGAATACCAATCGGAACTACTGGGGTACGTCCGTGGGCTGAGAAAAACACCTCGGATATAGGTGTAGGGTTACAATAATTCGGGTCAATCTTCCCTGGATTATAACACATTTCCTATAAGCGTCCACGTAAGGAAGTTCGATGTACGAGTAAGTTGTGATATATATAACTGTTTACTTCATCAAAATTGATGACTATTTACTATTTAGATTTCAAATTTAAGAACTATATTTTGAAACGAAAGTACAATGGTGAAAGTCTTGCAAGAAATACTACGGCAACATCCCTATTATCTCAGAGGCGTTTTCATTGGATAAACCTAATGAGTTCATAATGCAAGAATACCGTAGTATAGACGGGTATGCTGTTTTAGCCTGTGTTTCTGGCCCTTGTGTTTACCCCACACTAGGTTCTGATACTGGTAACGCAGATGATACCAAACTCCTCACAGTAATCTCCTCTTGCTACGCTGCATCGATCACTGCCACCACAAGATTGATTTGGATGAAATTCAAATGATGCTGTTTTGTTAAGAGATTACCGGATTTCTTAGTTAATTTAGTAACAATATCTTGTTGTATTGATTTCTGACAAGTTAAGTTGAAAAAAAAATTGGTTTTGTTTATAATTAAAGCACAAATAGATTAAAATTCGTTAGTTTCGCCGCCATCTTTTACCGCCATTGTCGTTTCTAAGTAGGTGGTCATGTGACATTTGTGATGGCAGTGATCAACCCCATAAAGGGAGATCACTGTGAAGAGTTTGAGATGATCAATGCTGTAACTGTAATATCTACGTCTGGATCATTCGGATAGGTGATATGGTCGGGTATGAATTGGATATCGATATCATTTATTCGATGGACAACATGAAGGGTGAAATCTATGTGCTTAATTTGTTGTTTCTTCCCCATTGATCTTAAGACTGAGATGTCATTGCAAACGTGTATCTGCTACATCTTGGAATTGGAAAACTTACAAATAGAAAAAGATTTTAAGGGATAATACTTTCATTCCCTCGATGCCTCTGGTTTATTTGATTGATTTCTTTGTTGTTCATCGCATGTTTCAAAGGCAATTATGCAATTTTAGGCAATTTATGACAAAGGCATGTACAAGATGACTTTGGATATGAAACCCAAAGATAATGAAAAAAGGCAATTTTTCAAAAATGATTCATCAGCCATCGAGAAAATAAAACAATAGATGGTCATAATCAAACAAGACATAGTTTTACAGGGGAGCTTACTCTACACTCTAATGGGTGTTTATTCGTGTGATCAACGAGTTGTCTTTCCTAGATAAGAGATAAATGATCTGTAAAAGGAATGTGACGTTCTTAATTGAGCAGCTCAATAATTGTAGGCCTCTTAAGAGAAACAAACCACTCGTATAGGATATATGTTGATATGTATTAAGAATGTATTATCAGTCTAACCTTAACGTCATTGCTATTCTTTTAACCATCTATTACTGTATATGTGATTCTTCTCTTTCTATCACTTTCCTTTTCTTCTTGTTCTTGTGCTTGTCCTGCTTCTGCTTGTTCTTATTCTTGTACCCATTCTTATTCTTATTGTTCCTGTTCTTCTTTTGCTTCTTCTTCTTTCTTTCTTTATTACTGTTCTCTCTCTTCTTCTTCTTTATCTTCTTCCTTCTCTTTTTCTTCGTCGTCTTTTTCATTTTCGTCTTCTTCGTCAAAGTCTTTCTTCTTCACCTTCTATGATCAGTTTGACATCTACGTCATTAACATTGAGCATATTAGTTGAACAAATGATAATCGTTTATTTTGCAGCTGGGCCCAATCGAGAAGGCTTTGGAGTATTTTGGACTCAGTGATTTGAGGCACGAATGTCAAAACTTTGTAGAACATCTAAAAGGTACATTACATGACATTGACTTTCAAAAACATTGTATATATCATTATATAGATATCATAAGCGAATGAAAACACATATAGAGTCATCGTTCTTCCAGGACTTCATGCCATGTACGCAGGAAATGTTTCTTACTAGGACTAAAGAGCGTACAGCCTCATTTTTTTATGTAAAATTATACACTTGCAGTCGAATGTATTGTGCTTGCATTCTCTTGTTAACTCTTGAAACAATCACGATTTTAAAATAAAATCAAAACAAGAGAGCAGACTGTTTTAAAACGGTCGAAAACCGTTCCCATAAAACGTCGAAACTGCTATGTCATTATCATCATAACACAACCTTTAATTTCGAACGTTATATTTGAAAACAATTGTTTAATCATATGTCTCTTATAGTTTCATACTTGTCCAAACAACTTGAAAAAACTGCCGTTTACGACAAGTCCCTTGGTCCGTATATTTTTTTTTATTTCAAACTGTTGTATTCGCTTTATTGTATCTAACGCTATCACATTCTTCACAGAAAACCTCTCGGACACAGCGATGGCCAATTTAGCCAAACGACTATCGGGTGACCCGAAGCAGATCGGTTTGGCTCTCGGATTAGATGAGCGTCTAGTGACTAAGATCATGAAAGATTATTCCGTCAGTGAGCAGATGAAAGCTTTACTCCAGGAATGGCGTCACAGTGAAGCGGCCGTTAAGAGCGGAATGAGTGCCGATCAATACCTGAAAGATCTGCTGAAAGTGTAGAGCGGTGCTTGTCTAAACAGATTCATTGTTTGTCTTTGAAACTGTCAAAGAATATGCCGAAACCAATTAACCTATTAACAAGCAATAACGGCATTTCACCAGAATGTTGCAGATGACTCTGAAAACATTGTGGGGAAAGGAGAAATTGCTCTTGACGAGCAATCTCACATTTTCCCTCAATGTTTTCTACCCTATCAGAGAAGATTCTTTTTCAATTTCATAACATTTTGAAATGTTGTCTGCAAATCCTTTCAATTTGGGACATTCGAGAATTTTGTGTTTGGTAAAGGATTAAAAGAACATCAAACGGGTGTGTATTGAAGATTGCAGGATCCGTCATTTAACCATGAAATTATTATTGATGAAGACTTATATTCGTTAGGAGCGATAGTTTCTTTTGTAAACATATGTCACACTTGAAGTTAGCTACTTCTGAAGCGGTCTGCGTATTAAAAAGTGTTGAATCAAAAGAAATGTTTAATTATTGGACAACATATCAATTTGTAAATTCGAACATGTTATGCAGCTTCAAATCAGCAAGACCAATGAATTTCAAATGCAAATAACTTTGGCATAACGTTATACGACAATGTTGCAATATTACACTACAGGTTTAAAGTTGGAGCTGCAGCTACAACATACCTAGATTTGCATCTGTGAATGATTGTCATTGATGTTGAAATTACCTTTGGTAATCAATGGCAGTTATTCAAACACGCATATATATATAATTGATATGTTCTATTATAAGAGTCATGCGTCTTAAGTAGTCCAGTTGTTTTAGATAGATAATTCATGGATACGGTTAGTACTCTGCTTATAGTACATGAATTATTCTGGAAAGTTCCAGTTTAAATCAAAACAGGAAGCTGTTCATGTGGAATACTCTAATATGATCCTTAAGATAATTGGCGTCATGCAAAGAGCTATCATTTATCTTTATCACAACGTTTTCTTTGATGTACGTTTTTTCTTTAAACAATATTAAATGTAATCATTGTATACTCTTAATCATGTAACCAGTATTTAATGTTATTGATCTATAAAGGACCTTTGGATATCAGATGGAATAGTATATATAAATATATATTCATATCAAAGCGAAGAATTGTTACATACACACTTTTATTATCGACATATAGTTACACGTATTGCTATTTACCATTCTCATATAATTTTAAAGATAGAGTTTGCTTTTGAGTTTTCCTGCTTCAGGACATAGGTCACACCGATAGCTTCTATGGCGCGTGTACAATACATTAAGTAATTTCATGTTTATCTGGTTGTGGGTTGTTTCTAATTAAACGATCGGTAGACCAATACTTAATCAGAGGTCTCAAATCGATGGTATAATTTAAAACCTTCGTTAACCCATTACCAAATAGTAACGACATTTGACCAATTTGTTGTAGGCGACATTAGAAAACATTGTGGGAAAAGGAGAAATTGCTCTTAACAAGCAATTTCTCCTTTTCCCACAATGTTTTCTACCCTATCAGATGATAATATTCCAATTTCATCATATTTTGAATTGTCGTCTGGCGGAAACTCTTCAGTTTGGGACAGTAAAATATTTGATGATTGGTAAAGGGTTAAATACATTGATAACTTGGATGATGCGGAAGTAGCATACATGTTATTGTTCCATAACCTTTTGGGTGTGAAATCTCTCAGAGTCTACAAAGATATTCGAGAATTATTCGGGTACCTTTGGACCGTTGGACTACCGATAGAACAACCTTCCACAGGAGCTACTTGTACTAAAGCATACGAATCTTAAGGAAACACATGCATGCTAAAGTATTCACAGCTTCAGCATTTAAATGTTGTGTTTAGCTAGTAAAACAGCCAGTCCACTACCAAGTATGTTGTCTATGATCGAGCATGTGGATGTTCAATTGGATCTACCAAGCAGCTTGATAATTTTCTATTTTTTTTTTACTTCTTGTATACTTCCAACAATCGTTCACAATTATATCTGGAAGAGGACAGCGCCATCATCAGGACATTGTTAGGTGTCTAAAAGGTTAAAAAAAGATCTACAGGTGCTAAGGTTGAATAATTCTTTATTCAAACTAAGGGTACAATGGCCAGTCTTGATCTTAAACAAGTAAGACTGTGGCTACACTGTACAGAGATAGATAGGCTATTCCAGCGCCATTCTGGGAACGAAGGAGTTGGAGTGGCACTAGGTGCGGTACTGTGGGTCAGATAGTTCAGATTTTGCGTTGGAATGAAATAGTTGTGATCGACGTATACAGGATTATTCTTGATTTTGTAGAAATATACTTGTCTTTTGTATAATGAACATATTATAACTCTTGTATTACAAAAGATTGTTTGTCATTCCGAATATCAAAAAGGGACTGTTTCAGAGGGAGTTCATAGACCAGTATGTTCGTTGTAGACGACGCAGACGTGACATGCTATCGTTGGAATCTGGATCAGGTTTGTACAGCTGGGTCGCTGAATTGCTGATCTGTTTCATCTGATCTTTTATCCCTGTCAACGCCTCTTGTTTCGTCAACATGTCCTGCTGTTCACGGAGGTTTTGTTGAAGCAGAGCCTTGATAAGCTCCTCTTGCTTTAGAACAGCGATAGACTTACTGACAGAGGAAGCTTCAGTGTCAAATATCCGCTGAATGTCTCGCAAGTTTCCGGGTATCTGAGTAACAGGGGAGTAATTCGCACCACCAGAATGTGCTTCCTTCAAATACTTGTCATAGAGCTGATCGTTGCTTGGATAATGTGTATACTGTCTTCTCATATCTGTCATTGTTTCATAACGGTTCCGAATCGGCGGTACATGCCGCATAGCCTCTCTAACATGCCTGACCTCGTGTCGATAGTTATGTGATCTTTCTATCTCTTCGGCGTGTTTGACACACGGCCCGGCTTTATCAAGCGTGTCACGTTGGTATTTATTGAGGACGTCACGAACGTGTACGATGCTCGGTAACGTTTGTTTGACGTCAGGAAGTTCCACTTTAGCGTCGAGCACGTCATCAGCCACCCAGCCATGAAAGCTCAGCCGTAGAACGTTCAAAACCCTGGAATGCGGCGAGTCCTCTGGTTTTTAAGCTGGTCAGTAACAACGTTAACTGTCGGTCAGGGTTGATCTGATTGCCCTGTAAGGTTTAAAATAAAAAGGAAATAATGTCTCAACATGATCAGAAAGGATCTGATGGCAATGTCGTTTCAACAGTATTTGAGTTGTGAAATATAGAGGACAGAGGTGTAGAGTGTCGGCCTTAAAAGACGAGGTTGTGAGAAGCGCGGTCTACTTTGCAACATTTCGTTAATTCCCATTTGGTGCATATACTGGTTTTATATCCATTCGAAGTAATTAATATAAGATATAAGAACTTGCTTCACAATCGATGTAAAATAGTTCACAGAAACAGTTTTAAATAGTTTAGGGTACATTGTTAATTCTGTGCTTCTTATTGGATTTGTTGAATGATATTTTGATAAGTGACTCCACATTTCGAGACCTAAAATAAAGTCGCTACTGATTGGCTTATGGTGCTTCGGCATTATCCCTCTTTTCTTTAACCGGGAACAACATCTCAATGCCTGTAAACTTATTCCAGCTAAAGATACATGTACGTGTGATTCTGTCCTTTAAGATATCACTTTTGTAACAGATAAAACTCCAAAGACTGTCCATTCTTAATGTTAAACAACTACATATCATACTTACGGCAATTTGCTTAGCTGTAAATTCTCCTGACGTTATGTTTCCGCAACCTTTCTATAACGGACATCGATAGAATTACATGACGTCTTAGAAAATCCTCCTTCTTTTCGATGACAGCTTTAACTGTATCTGCTTCCATTGCTGATGCTGGGAATAAGAAATTCCAATTTTAACCGTGTATCGAAGTGTGTGACATGTCAAAGTGCAAAGCATCGGTAGACGTTCGGTCTTAGGAATTAACAAACAACGACATATTTTGTGACTTTTCGAGAGAAAAATACAAATAGAGAATTTGTGTATCATGGCATTTCTTACTGCGGGCGTGAAAAAAGGGATTGATGAAGAATATGGTTTTGGTGTGAAAGGTTGTCTTTCCCGCCCGAAAACATAATGAAGGTTACCAACACCATTTTTCTCGGGAAAACAACTATACCAGGCTACCGATTTATTTAATGACACAAGGAAAATATTTTCGAAAGACAAAGCTGGTAAACATGGAATGTATTCTAAATGATTATACAATATTGCAATGCGACGTGTCATTGGAAGCGGATCGGAGAGACGAATCCAATGATGTGTTACTTTGCAATATTGCCTAGTTCAATTTTGAAATAAAAAGGGAATGTTGTTTTGAACTTACGCACATCTTTAGCATGAAATGTTAATTAAAACGGTACCCTGATGTACAAAATTTTACGTTGACGTATTGGCATGTGTTTAACTTGGCAAGAATAACTAAATCTTATCAATACAATTATATCTAAAAACTATGCCAAAATGCCTTGAGATGATGACTGTTATACAATGTCTCCATACATTGAGAGAGAGATAGGTACAACAGTTCGTACGTATTCATGTGTTAAATTTTCAAACAAACACCAACATACACACACAGAGACATATATCAGAGATATAGAGAATAGTGGTCCAGGGGTGAGAGCTGGCTCCGGTACACGAGGGTCGTAGGTTTTAATCGCGGGTTTCACCTTGCGACCTTTCATTAATCCACACTCGGCGCGAGTACTGGTTTTGTATCCAGGAAGCAGAATCGAGAGTGATTCATCTAAGTTATAAGAACTTGTTTCACAATCGATGTAAAACTAATAAGTTTAAACTGAACCAGCACGTACATTCCGTCATAGAGAGATACACACATAGAAATACCTTCATATGCGATGTCAACTGAATCCTTTAATAATCATCTGAAAGCTTTCAACGGTATACAACAAATTCTTCAACTGACTATATCAAAAGATTTTAACCTTGGTTAGGCAAACATTTATTTGACTATACACACAGTTTATCTAATCTCAGTAATTCATCCAAACAAATTGCTTTGTCACCATTTGTTAATGGTTATTATAGTTGCATTATGACAGGTCCTTCTTATAGTTGAGCTTTGTATATGGAACACTTTCTTTTAATATTGGTTCATTCCAATATATCTTTAGCAAATACTCACGTTGCAATTTTGAGCCAGTCACTTAATCAAATTATGGGTACCGTTTTCCTTTACGAAGTATGTTCCTAGTACGTGCTCATATTACAAAAGCATCACATTAACTTTATTAGTAAGAGATCCAATTGTATTGTTAATGCGTTGCAAATGGTTTTGAAGATGTTTTTATTGGGAATGCTGGACTATAATTATGACCGATTTATTTCTCCAAACAAGAAAATGATATCCGGTTAGAAAGGTCACCTCTTACTGAGCCTTTTTATAACACTGACCGTACTTAAGATGCTTCGCGATGCCATGCCAACTTATTGTAGGTGACTTATATGTCAAGTAGGAATGGGTCATACTAACAAGCATCCGGGAGATAAATTACAAGCCATATCCTTTAGGGTCGGGGTTTGAACCCACATGGAGAAAGACGAAATCATTCCAGATGCAAATAATGATTCGTCAAATCTTCAGCTGCAAATTCACAGGGATTTAGCTACGTTTCCAACTACTTTGGTAGTATAAGGATTATTTTGAAACTTACAGCTGATGGGTAAACTCTCGTGGGAGTTCCAGATGAGGAATATGTTGGTCAGGAGTCCCTATATAATCCGTATCTCATGGATGGACACTTTTATCTGTGGCGCATTAAGGGTCTAGCCGTGTCGTTGAAAACGAGTGGTGATGGACTTAAAACCCACATCGAGTCCTACCAAAGACGATCGATAATTGCTTTAAACCGCTTTTGCGATTTGCGACTTCATTAGGTAATTGCCGTTTTTCAATGACTATTTAAAATCAAGAGCGGTCTTTGAAACGGTAAAAACATTCCTACATCAATAGCGATTTAATCTAAACAGATTTGCTTGTTTGGATGAAGAATATCCGAAATAGGATTGCAAAACTGTTGAAATTTATTTTAAACCAGTGGCACAGGTGTTAATAAACAAATAACAGGGATACCCTGGGATAGGTGTATATTGCCGCCCTTGTTATGTAAAGAAATAACAACAATACGCGTTTGTTATGTGATAGATCTTTTGTTCGTTTTTATTCAAATTTACACAAGATGTTAATATTTGATTATTTACATTTCCAACATTCAAATTTGTAACAATAATTAAATAAAGTAAAAAGACCTGAACAATTCGGGATTTGCCTCAGTATCAATTACTTTAAAGGCATTTGTAGAAAAATTTTCCGATTTCAAGACGGAAAGCAAAATTTGAGATAATCGAAAAATGTCTTCAGTCTATGTCTTAGCTTTAAATATTTGCAATATTAACACTTAAAATTCTTGGTAATTTCTAAAAATAGATTATTGCGTCGTCTGCTTTCCAAGACCTTCGATTAATGGTTACTTTCGATGAGGAATGATACCCAGAGTAGCAAACAGGTTAGATCATAGGCCAGCCGCCAATTCACTTGGCGGCTGGCCTGGATCTAACATGTTTGCTTAAGAATGACGTCGGTTCCAGCACTATAAGGGTCAACAAAAGAACAGATGAAAAGTTTATTAATGTGGAGGATATCATTCCAATCAGTACCCACATTATATGCTTAATCAAAGGAAACGCTGCTGATGTTAAAATAACGACTATTATTGAAGACTGTGATTCAAATTGTGCTTCAGAGGTATGGGGATGCAAGCATAACTGTATCTAGAAACGTATAAGTGTCAAACAAAACTAATGAATGTATGTGCAAAACACTGGATTACAGGATGATATAGGACTGAAGTATTCAATAATGATGTAACAGAAACACATTTGTATATACAAATCATTATTTACGCAATGAGTTCATCAGGTTGGTGTTAGCGAATTGCAGCGACTGGTTTGATTCCCCTTTTTGATATAATTCGTTGGGACGCGTGTGAAAATGGCCAATACAGATAAAACCGGCTTTTAGCGTAGTTGTTTGGTGTTTTTTCTTTCTTTTTTTCTCACCATTTTTGGTCTTGTCGTCGGTCTACATTCAAAACAATTACAGACGGCAAAGTATAGATATACCTCTTTCATTTATAACATTGGATCTAAATCATTGTTACAGAAGAAGATATTGCTAACATCAAAAGCTCTCATCGTTTGTTAGAGTTATTCTAGAATCTTCAGCAACAGTTATGTTAGAAATAAGAGTATTTTAGGAAAATGCAGGTGGGATTAAAGATAAGTGTGAAGGAATGGGCCAATGCATCGATTCCTAATCAATAAAAGTGCTAATGAGTTACTTGTAATACGAGATGGTGTCATGGTATCTCTAAACCCTTTACCAAACACCAAATTTTCGACTGTCCCGAATTGAAAGAGTTTGCAGACGACATTTCACAATGTGAGAAAATTGAAAAATACTCTTCTGATAGACCAGAAAACATTGTGGGAAATGGCGAAAATGATCTTCAAGAGCATTTTCGCCTTTTCACCAAATATTTTCCAGAGTCGTCTGCAACAAACTGTTTGGTAATGGGTTAAAAATTGTTTTACCAAAACATCCAGGCAAAGGATGATATGCGCATTGATCAACATGGATATCATAATAAATAGCACTAACATACTGTAAACATTTACTACAGTGAAACTGCGATCATTGAAACTGTTTTAATTGGTGCTACTTTTTATGTTAGGTCGATAGTTAAGTTTTTCATATGTCAAGAATAAACAGTCAGCTTGTAGAAAGAAGTGTGGTAACCATTAAGATTAGTTAGTATTGAAATACAAAAATGAATGTACATAATGACATGGAAAGTCACTGATTCATTAATTTATTTGGTTCTTGGTTATTTGATTTACCATGTAAGAACAAAGATGCAATTTATAAAGGGTTGGGATAGTTACATGTTCTTGGTTTTGAGAGGAGGTTTAATTGGCGGCTGGCCTGTGATATAACCTGTTTGCTGCTTTAAGTTTCTCTCCTCGTCAATTTTAGGCAGATATTTCAGGACTTTGAAAATTAGATGACACACAAAAGCCTGTTTTTAGAACATTTCCCAGTATTCTTAGGGTTAAGACCAGCCTGGCTTTGACAGGTCGTCCAAGACGAACTATCGATGATGTATAGAGGGAATTGCTTACGATACAAAGGCATACTCTGTAGTGTTTGTTCAGGAATAACAATGATGTTGGAAATGCATTAAAGTACAATATTCATATACAACTAACTAAATAGTTTTTTTGTTCGCTTTATTTACTTTTAATGTCGGTCATATTTAATTATTCAATTTTAAAAAATCTAATTTCAATGTTACTGTTTTTCTAATACTTAGTTCCACATCGTTTAACAAGTAGCATAAGTTATAACTCAAGACAACGTTTATGAAATTAATTAACACATAGACAAAAAAGTCATTTCACTCTTCGATATGTATGTCTACATTTATTTATCAATAGTCCTATTGTCTTTATCATTATTTGAAGGAAGATTCACTTTTCAAAGTGACCGCTTTGTTATTTGTAGCCAAAATAATGGGACTGAGATCTCAAAAACGTTATCAAAGTTGTAATAAATACAGTAGAGTTTGCTAATACGGTAGTTGCAACGTACAAAACGGTGTATATGTACATAAGAATTTTTTTGAGAGGTATACATGGTGAGGTCATTGTATTCCGAAAATCATCATAAGGCACAAAATATCAGGCAGAAATTCAAGGCACTTTAATCAACAAGATATATAGCACAATTATCGATAAGATGAGAGAAAAACTTTATTGGTGCCGTCCTATTGGACACTTCTATCCGCCGCGTTACTTATATAAAAGCCTTCTTGAAATATCATACGGAGGTAACACCATCTTTACATAAACATCATTATTAAACATGTTGTTTATATCATGTAAACTGTAAAAACAAGCCATCGCCCTGTTAAGATAGGCTAATAATGCAGAATTGTCTGTTGTTCTAAGCTTTCTATATTATCTTAACTTAGCTTTTGTCTAGCAGGAATATCGATAGTTCAGTACAAAGACTGCATGTATAGGAAATCCTTTACTTTTGAAAAGGACTTGCACGTACTTGCGTTGATCTCTTGATATGTCATATTTAACTAACATGTATGCTATTATGACATATCACATCTGTTTTGCTTAAATCAGTCTACCATTTATTTGCTCTTCTGTTCTCGTGTGCCTTTGTTGTTGTTTTGTCACTAACTTTCACGGATCTACAACATGCGATTGTCTCAATGAAGTAGTCATGGAAACGAACGATAACCTGTTTTCTTTTCTTCAAAAACGTATGTTACTACGAAACTCCTATGAAATAAAACGAGTGTATCTAAGGTTGAAGATAGGAGACTTTCGTTAAATCAAATGTTACTAAACTATCAACTACTGACAACATAATCCTGACGTTTATTATAAACTAAATATTGCATCAGAGAATACCAACAAGACAAGAAAAAAACAAATTGCATATTTGAGTGATACACAAAGGCTCTTCAGTTTTGAATATCAGGTGTCCGTCACATGCCATATTTTAACATCACCACCACTATCCTTGTGTCTTTTTCTGTATTCATTACACTCTCTCAATGCCAAGCCATGTCTTCGTTTCTGTCCGGGCTAGTTACATGTAACAGAGCTGCTTTATGTTTGATTGACAGGCATTGATAGTAATGGGTGCAACCTTTGTGTATTGAGGTGGGAAGGGAAATATATCGTGTTGTTGGACAGTACAATAAACTTTAAACACGCCAACTATCAGAACTAGAGACCGATTCGAATCGAGTAGTATTAAACACACTACTTTTCGACGCCATTATCCAGTCAAATGTTACTTTTCCCAGGATAATGTACCCTCATGTAGTCAAGTTGCACACATGTGTGTATCCATACGCAAAGCGTCAATATCACGCACATTTCGTACATGGCATGTTGCAGTAAATCTCCAAACCACGGATATTGTGGAGACTGCAAGCCTCACAAAGTTTGATAAGGAAAGAAAGAAACGGGCACATGATTTACTGAATAAGAAGAACTCAAAAGACATGCTTGGTAGTAATCTCGCAACTACAATGAAAAGAACCATCAGAGGAAACTCAGAACTGCCAAGGAAAACTTACAGCACAATATTTAAATCAGGAACTGTAATAAAGGGGAAAATAATTGTTAATTCTGGTCGAGGAATGAAGTTGAAAAAAACTACACAAAAATGACATGGCCAAGTCTTAAATCAACAATCTGTTCAACAGTTGAAACCTAAACAAGAGACGCATTGAACAGATTTAAAAGAATCCTTGCTTCACGCCAGTCTTTGGATAATAGTAACTCACAAGCCAGCAGGGTTATTCCAGATACGGTTTGTATTGGTCAATCAACTGTTAAGGGCACAAAACAAGGAGAAGGAAAGGTTAGATTATCAAGAAGTGATTTGCATAAAAGTAAAAACACACATGAGAGTTATTTGAAACCAACTGATAAGGGAAAGCAGACTAGTCTTTCAAGATCTCCTAGCTCAGTTTCTGATCTTAGTATGTCGGATAAAGATTCTGTTACTGGTAGACGATCTTCACGAAAGGGAACTGAAATGGATTCTTTGTGGTCCTCAAGAGATACATCGATAGAGCGAAAAGGTAGCGGTGTCAGCAAAAAACTCAGCAGAGAGCTCAAACTGTTAGAAAACTCAACAGGATTTAATGAGAAAGGTTATTACCATTCTCCCGCTGAATCTAAAGATAAGAATGACAATCAACAAGCGGGTGACATAAAACACAAATCAGTAACTAGTCAATATACAAAACCGAATGACATAAGGGACATAGCTGCAACAAGGAATGAGAGAACTGCAGGTTGACTAACAGTTGTTAAACCACATGATCAAAAGAAAAACAGTGGGACAAAGGGTGAAGAAAAAAAGTTTTTAAGTCAATCGTTTAAATTCAATCTGATGAAAGCAACAAGATTACCAATTCACCTGACTTGTCTGATAGAGTAAGGCAGAATGACTCTCCCAAAAAGTCAAAGAGTGGAAAACAATTTCATGTTGGCAAAAACATTAAAAATAATCTAGACGCTCCTGAACACAATAAACCAGATGCAGGAGCGGAAGTTACTGACGGCAAAAGTTTGGGAATTATAGACCAAGGGAAAACTAACTCGGATGAGGAAAAAGGAAATGTTACATCTAATGATTTGAAAGATGATTCTGCACATGCCACAGCTGCCCATCAACTGGAAGTATCTTCTTTGATTCTGAACATTTAAAAACAAGCCCTTCGAAACTTGATCCTGTGGAAACTAGAGCATCGGCTAACTCTAATAAACAAGCGCTTGATAGGATAAGAAAAAGGTTTAGTCTCTCTCCAAGAAAAAAGATGTTATTTCAAGCAGAGAAGATTGTCAGGCAAAGGAATAGAAGTGGACCAGAAAGATTTTCTTTAGAGACTGTGGTAAAAAGTTCTGGAAGATCAAGACCTTCCGTATGCATGTAAGAAGAGGTAAATGTGGTAATGGAGGGGAACAGACAGTGTTGTCTGAGGAAGCCAGAAAAAAGAGGACCCTTTCAAGGTCCCCAAGGAACGTTGATAACATTAAAGCTTGTGAGGGAGATGAAAGCGGGGATAATGTATCTAAAAAGACCTCGTTTAGCCATCGAATATGTAAGTGGGCACAAACTAGAATTTGGCAAGTCAAAGGGTTCTGAAAAAGTAGAATTTCCAAAGGTTGTGACGAAGAACATTGATGAAGTCATAAAGAAAAAATTAAAGAAAAAGAGGAACAAGATAAAAAGCGGAAGGATATGGCTGAAAATACTCTTGAAATTGAAACATTACAAAGAAACACACCTAGACCTCATACTTTGATAAAACTAATGCAAATGAAACCTCAAAAATAGCAAGCCTAACAGAATTTGCTGGACCATCTCAATCGTTTGCAGAAGACAGCGACGCCGAGAGTGATTTCAATGGACTTTTCTGAAAAAGATCTTGACGAACAAGACATTGAAACTACATACACTGAAGAAACAGAAGGAGGATCACTTCATCCAAACACCATGATGTTGAATGAAAGAGCAAATACACGTCGGATGAGTAGAAATAATAAGTCTAGTGTGGGTACGGTATTGTGAAGAGAGAGGGTTTAAGAGGCAAGGAAGTTAATCCATGGACAAAGAAGAGATCATCTAGCATTCCATTCTGGTCGTATGTTTGGGATAGTAAGAGACCAAGAAAAATGCTTTGTCAAGTAATTAAAAGTATTGACAAAATGATGGACTCCCAACGCTTAGTGTGTAAGTACTGTGACAGTAAACATACCAGTGTTTCCAATCTAAGACAGCATGCCATAAGGCACCTTGGTTGGAAGAGATATAAATGTAAGTTGTGCACTTTCACTGGATATAATCGTTCAGAGGTTACGCTTCACTTTACTCGAAAGCACAGTATGATTACACGCATGGGTATAGACTCTGAGGATTATGTCACTGATTTGAAAACTGAAGCCAATAAAAGACGCGCTTCTAGACGGTGTAATACATTAAGAGAGCGTAGAGCGCAAGGAATATCGTCCAAGTCGAGTTCAGACGTTTATGCCAAGCCGAGGCCAAACGTAAGCATTACGAAAACAAAAGCTGGGCGAAATATTAAGAGTGACACCAGTGATGCTGGTTCCTCCATTAAGGGTCAGAACACAAACAATAACTTGTCTGCTAAAAATGCTGAATCCCCAAATATACTTTTGAAGGCAAGACAACGCTTGAGCAATGTGTTAAAGCCTTGATTCATTCTGCCATATTGTTTGGTTCTAGGGTACCGATTGCAAATTGATTTAGAAATACCTATAGATACAGTTCTTCTATGAGAGGGTTCTGCATAGAGTGGTTAAGGTGTATGACTTATGAAGTGGCAGTCAAAGGTTAAATCCCCACCAGTATAAAAAGAATGGTCTGTGTTGGAAGCAATATTTGGAGCAGTATATGAGTCTTTAATACATTACTGTAGAATAATCTCATTCACTTGCATGGGATTTTGTGGTTGGTGCAAATTGAAAGCAAGAGAAAATGATGATGGACTTGCTAAAATATTGCTGCTAAGCATGATACTTTGATGTGAATATGGTTGATTAATAGTCCCTGCAACGGTCCAGATATAAAACTACATTTACTCCAGCAGTACTTGAGCAGAAACAAAATCTAATTGGAAGAAATGGGTTAAACAACATGAAAAATGTCTCAGTAAAACTTACAATTATATCTTCATGCAAATTAATGTTATAGGGTTGTGTAGGATGACTGTGAAAAACTGCTTGTCATTAATAAAGGCATTTATCAACATTTAACCCTCTACCAGACCCCAAATTTACAACTGTCCCAAATTGAAAGAGTTTGCAGACGAGATTTCTAAATGCAATGAATTTGGAAAATAATCTTCTGATAGGGTTGACAACATTGTGGATGAAGGAGAAGTTGCTCGTCACTATGAATTTATCCTTTTCCCACAATGTTTTCCAGAGTTGTCTGCATCAGACTGGTCAATTGTCAAATTGTTTGGTAATGGGTTAAAGTAGAAATCGTTAGTCAAGATAAGATGTGCAAGTTGTCATTTGCATGGAAGTTTCCAGCATTTAAACTGTCAATCCTATTGTGTTTATACTCATCAGGATATGATATGTAACGCCACAATACCAACTTGCAATAAATGGTAATGATTCACCAGAAGCGATTAAACGATTCACCACAAAGTAAATGAGTTTACCTCCTCTTTGGACTAAACTGCTTAGTTCTTGGTGTGTTAATACATATTGAGTGTTCAGCACAAGACTATAGTAAGTGCTTCATGAACATGAAGCACTTACTATAGTATTGCACTGCACCCTCGATATCATAATGTTAGAATTGTTAAACCCCAGAGGTTGTCAGGGATGGTTTTTGTTTACTTGGCGAATGCCAAATCTTTTACTGCACTTGTCCTTATAATGGTTTTATGGCAAACTTAAGTTAACACATTACCAAACAATAAAGACATTTGACCAGTTTGTTGCAGACAAGTCTTGAAAATATGGTGGGAAAAGGGGTAATTGCTCTTTACTTTACAAACTCTTTCAATTTGGGACAGTCAGAAATTTGGCGTTTGGTAAAGGGTTAAAAGGCATCTGGACAAATTTGGCAATACAAATGATTGATTTTGCCACCCATTGCTGTTAGATTCCATGTAATAAGTTAACTGCTTTCTTTTTGAAAGCTTTATCATAGTATAGTCCCCTATGGTGACTTTGTGAAAGGACGAAACAAAGTGCAGACTGTTAACCAATATACATACTATCACTGGCGGGTTTTTTTTAGTATTTTTTTTTTTTTGAATTTTTCACTTTCTATAGTTACTTCCTTTTTTCATGTATTTCTTTGTTTATATTGTTGAATTTCTAGTTTAAAAAAGCCGTTTATCACAACCTCTTTCTATTTGCTGTTCCAAAACCAAAATAATGAATGAATCTAATTGTAAATTGTAAAAGAACATTTTGTTGTTTTTCTTCAAGCATCTATATTTTTTTCCTGAAACATTGCTTTTCATAGATCGCAGATGTGAAAGTCTTTTCTGAATGCCTTTTCCAATGACTTGTGCCCATATGACGAGAACTCTTTGTTGAAACTGTTTCTGGAGAATTTGTGATTAGTCCAAATCAAACTCTAAATCACATGTCAAGAACAATCAAAATAAATTAAGTTTCGTTTGAGCGATTGCTCCTTTTGTCACAGTGGTTTCAAAAGCCTTCGGTCAACATTGCACTAAATTGAGGTATTATGAAGTAAGAGATTAATGTTAATGGTTTTGGAAAGTAGACGCCACAAAAATCTTTTTTTTTTAAGAATTAACCAGCTTAGCGTTAAGAAATAAAGTTGATTCATGATGAACAATATCTTTTTTGTAAAGACAGTTATCTAACTATTTTGACAGATTAGTTTTTTCTTTCATATTTATTAATTTATGGTTTTTGTTTTTGATCGAGACTATTAACAAAATCCCATTTGTCGTATATAAACCAGTTACAGCCATCTCCTTCAAATTGTTTGAAAGAGATGGTTAAAACAGGTGTATATACAGGTAGATGTTACTTTTGCAACTTAACATTTTTAAAAGTATCTATTTTTTTTATTCCTTTAATTGTTCTTTGTTTGCATTTATAATTAACCCTTTTAGTGCTGGAACCAACTTCATGCTTTTGCAAACAGGTTAGATACAGACCAGCCGCCAAGTAAATTTGCGGCTGACCTGTGATCTAACCTGTTTGCTGCTCTGAGTATCTTTCCTTATCAAAATTTAGCAGATATTCAAGGTTTCTGTAAAGCAGACGACACAAAAATCAGCTTAAAGGAAATTATCCAGCGTTATAAGGGTTATTAACCATTAAGATATTTCCTGTTTATGGCTAATTGTAGCAGTGGATATTACAATTCTATAACAAAAGTTAAAAAACATGATAATCCTACAGTGTGTAATAATTCTTGAAACCTTGCATGTTTGATAAATGATGATTTTTACATTTGCGATATATTGTGATTTCATTTGATAGTTTTGAGCAACTTTTCATATCAAGCTTTCAGTGTTAATAATTGAACATATTTAATCTCATTAACACATTACCAATCTAAAACGACATTTGATGTTAGAGACGACTCTGGCAAACATCGTAGCGAGCAGTGTTTCCTTTTCCCACAATGTTTTCTGCACTATCAGAAGATTATTTTCCAATTTCATCACAACAGCAGACCATTATCCATCTCAAAGAATAATGTTTTCTTTGTTATTTAGGTAGAAAACATTGTGGCAAAACAAAGAGTTGCTCGCAAAAGGCGAGTTGGTTTATTCATCACAATGATTTCAAAAGTCTTTTGCAGCAGATGTGATAAAGCAAAGTATAATGGAGAAAGGTTTAACAAAGTAACGACAAATAGGCTATGAACATTGAAATCTTTATGACTCATGAGCTTAAATTATTCTCTCCATAAAATGTTTTGTCTACCAATGCAAAAGCATTTTTAGTGTTTTGTATTAGGGAAAGATTTATTCTGTGAAAAACAACTTTTATCATTTGATTGGTGATGGAATAATTCCGACAAGAGAAGCGTATTTTCCTTTTGTTGTAATAGTTTAAACTTTACAGTGCTTAGTGTTCTACGTGCTTATGCAAACAGGTTAAATACAGGTTAAATGCAGGCCAGCTGCCTTGGCAGCTGGCCTGTGATCTTACCTGTTTGCTACTCTGAGTATCCTTCTTCATCAAAATTAATCAGATATTTAAGGTTTTGGAAAGCAGACAACACAAAAATAAATTTTTAGAAAATTGTCCAGTTTTCTAATCATTTATTTCATCATTGATGTGACTTACAGACATGAAATACATGATTGAACATGAAATTCCACTGTACATTGTGTTCAGTCCTTTTGGTACTATCATTTTTTACTAATTTTAGAGTATGTTCATGGTGCATTTAACGTTATGATTAGTCAATTCATTTTTTTTATAAAACAATTATGCTTATTATTCATCCCTGAAAACGAAACTTTTGGGAAAAAGGAGAGATTTCTTCATAATGGGATATTTTCCTCTAGATTAACCCTTTATATTGCTGGAACCAACTTCTTACTCATTCAAACAGGTTAGATGTAGGCCAGCTGCCAAAAATAAATTGGCGACTGGCCTGTGATCTAATCTGTTGGCTACTCTGAGTATCTTTCCTCGACAAAATTAGTAGATATTTATGGTTTTGGAAAGGAGACGACATAAAAATCTATTTTTAGAAAATTACCCAGCATACCAAGGTCAAATGATATGTAGCTTGTCCATTATCGCAATGAAACCAGTTTCAGTATAGTTTCTCTTAAATATTGTTTTATATGTTAGACCTATTCCTTCATGTATGCATTTTTCAATTGTGGCATAATATTTTAACCCTTTGCCAAACACCAAATTTTCGACAGTCTCAAATTGAAAGAGTTTGCAGACGACATTCAAAATGTGATGAAATTGGAAAATAATCTTCTGATAGGCCAGAAAACATTGCGGGAAAAGGAGAAATTGCTCGTTAGGAGCAATTTTTCCTTTTCCCACAATGTTTTTTAAAGTCATCTGCAAGAAAGTCGTCAAATGTCATTATTGTTTGGGAAAGGGTTAAAATGGTATTGACAAAAGGAATGAGACACTGCTCAAAGCTAGTAATCTATGCTTTTGTCACTATCAATGAACATCTCATACCATTAGCACGCAAGAGTATTATGTTTCATACTTTTTTTAAACCTCATATTTATAAAGGAATGGGTTTAAACTATATTAGTTGTAATATCTGGTTTTATGATTGAAAGAAAGTTTTTTGGTCATGGTTATATCACTAAGTACAACCCAGGTACGATGATCAGGGCATTACAATAATCCAGTTACTAAATGTTATTGAAGGAAATTCACATTCTTTGCTCATTGTTTTGTAATTTTGTTTTGCATGAAGATATTTAAAGTCAATTATTAAACCCCTATATTCATTATTACTTTGATTCAACAATGGCTAAATAATTTCAAAGGAATATTTTGAAAAACTGCTCCTTACGAGGAATTTACCTTATCATAACAACGGTTTTAACCCATAACAAGCAAGAAAACAGTTTTTGTTGTTGTTTTTTTGTCATCTGTGGCTGTCAATTTGGAGTTGAAGTTGAATCACATGGCCCTATTTTGCGTGGGTTGAGATCCTGGTGACAGTATTTATATTTTCATGAGACATATTCCCTCGACTGACTTATGGAATGCGGATGGTTATACTGGACTAGTCACAGATTTCATTTGTTGGAAAATGGGCTGAGATAAATCCGTCGATTTACAAATAGTTTATAGTTTCAAATAGGTTTTGAAAAAAGTAAAGTTACAAAGAACAATTAAGAAATCTGTGTATTTAGAAGGTTTTGTAAAATAGGTACACTTTTTGTTGAAGGTCTTTGAATTGGTTGCTGTTTTGTATGTGCATGTAAATAAGTGAATAAACGTTTCAGTAAAAGCTTAACAATGCATTCTCTTAGTTTAGTTTAAACTTATTTATTTTACATTGATTGTGAAACAAGTTTTGACAACTTAGATTTATCACTCTCGATTCTGCTTACTGGGTCCTAACCAGTAGCCGTGTGGATTAATGAACGATCGCAAGGCGGAACCCGCTTCTCCTGGGATTTGAACCCTCATGTCCGGAGGCCAACACTCTACCCCTGGACCACTTTCTTCTCTTGACACTTTCCCAAACAATTACGACATTTGACCCCTTTGTTACAGACGAACTTAGAAAACTATCAGACGATTATTTTCCAATTTAATCACATTTTGAAATGTTGTCTGCAAACTCTTTCAATTTGGGACAGCCAAAAATATGTTGTGTGGGAAAGGGTTAATCGGTTTTATGGCCCTTATGTTGATTTTTTATCAAATTTGAGATTCGGCCACCATTTTCCAGTCTAGATCTTAGCCTTGATCTACACATGCGTATCTTTTTCTCAATTTTCTGCTATTCGTGATGTTCCATAGGTGACAAGTTACACATGAGAAGGGAAGCATTAGTCTTTCGTTTATGAACATTGAATGTTTAGTTTGGAAGAGGTACAGTGTTTCTTCGCCCAGTTGGTTAAGCTCTTTAACCCTTTACCAAGCGCCAAAATTTAGACTGTCCAAATTAGAAAGAGTTTGCAGACAACATTTCAAAATTTGATTAGATTTGAAAGTATGTAATTATCTGAAAGAGTAGAAAACATTGTGGGATAAGGAACTGCTCGCTACGAGCAATTCTTCCTTTTCCCACAATGTTTTCCAGTGTTTTCTGCAACAAACTGGTCAAATGTCATTATTGTTTGGTAAAGGTTTAAGAAGTGTGTTGATGTGTGCTATTTTGACACTTTTTTAATGACAGCAATTAAACATTCCGCCTGCCACATAGATAACATTGTCAAAGGCTCATCTGCTGAACATAAGAGTGTAAGAGTTTCTTCAGGCAAACAAAATTACAAAAGTCCTGGGAATCCATTTAAACGTGCCACTGTAACAACCAGAAATTTACTAAAACAGGAAATGTAATAATTATTACAGTTGACATAGTTAACAGGAAATGTAATAAAATCTAAAATGTCATTACATTTCCGGTAGTTACAGTGTGACTATAGTGCGCACAAATTCATCTGGCATTGAACTTTATGCAATATGAATAAATTAAAGTGGGATGACGCAGTATTAATAAAAAATCACGAAGAGATCGTACTAACAGTGTGTGTTCTCGTGCAAACTACTGAAGGACAGTCCTAAAGATATAAATATATAGAGACAGAGAGCAAACAGAAAATCCTTTACATGCCTTCATGGATATTTACTGGGTTTCAGCTTCGAAGGTGTATACTGGGTTTCAGTTTCGAGAGTGTATACTGGGTATTTGTATCGAGGACTTATATTGGGTTTCAGCTTCAATGACGTATACTGCGTTTCAGTTTCGAGGACATATATCACTTGGTTTCAGTTTCAAGGACATATATTACTTGATTTCACCTTCAAGGAAATATGCATGTATAGGGTTTCAGCTTCAAGGACATATACTGTGTTCCAGCTTCAAGGACGTATACTGGGTTTCAGCTTCGAGGACATATGCATGTATAGGGTTTCAGCTTTGAAGACGAAAATGGGCTTGAATGAGTTAAATATTGCAATTACAAAATGTAAAGATTTGTTTTCTTTATTCAAAATAACCTTGTCAATAAAAAATAACATGTTCTATAGTATTAAGAAATTAACGTCCACTGAGAACCAATGATGGAACACCTTACTAATGTTTCCTGCCAAGTTACTAAGCCAATATCGGTAATTCAGACATGAGACAGATACAAGGATTTTGACGGCCTGGGTGCGTATCTTGCACAGAAATCGTGTTGAACGGTTAACATTGTTCCACTCATTTTATACTAATCAAAGTACTTGTAAAAGCAAAACAATTATTCAGCGAGGACTTTTTAATCTTATTTTATCCTCGTTTACATCGTTTTAGATTGTATATATTGTTCCACTACATTTTAACGATCAACACATTTGCTTAACTAAAATAGTTATCCAGAATGTACTCTGAGTGCTTTCTTACCATAATCCCCCGGAAAAATCGTATTACATTGTTAACATTGATATTGATTAACCAATGTTGGACGAATAAATATACTTGCTTAAATAAAACAATCATTCAATATGGACATTTGATTCATTCTAACACTAATCGTCTTACAAACATTTTGGATTATAAACATTGTTTCATTAATTTGGGACAAATTAACATACTTGCTAAAGTAACATAATTATTCAACGAAGACATCTGGTACATCCTTACCATTGTCTACTCGTAAAAATCATTTTAGACTGTTAACAACGTTCCATTGATTTTAGAAGAACCAAAGTACTTGCTAAGGTAAATCATTCTTTCAACAACGACATTTGATAAAATGTTATCTTAATCTCCTGGTTAAAATCGTTTCAGATTTTAAACATTGTTCAACTAGATTTGAACAATCAACACATTTGCTAAACTAAAATAATTATTCAATACAGGCTCTTCTTAGTACCTTCTTAACAAAATCTCCCCGTAAAAATCATTTTTTGTTGTTAATATTGTTCCACCGACTTTGGGCGAATCAGCGTACTTGCCAGAGTAAAACCACCATTATGTAAAGACGTTTCGTACATTCCTAACTATTTCCCAAACAATAACGACATTTGACCACTTTGTTGCAGACGACTTTAGAAAACATTAAGGGAAAAGGAGAAATTGTTCGTGACGAGCAATTTTTCCTTTTTCCATAATGTTTTCTGGCCTATCAGAAGATTAATTTCCAATTTCATCACATTTTGAAATGTCGTCTGCAAACTCTTTCATTTTAGGACAGTTGAAAATGTGTTGTTTGGAAAGGGGTTAACACAATCTCCACATTAGATTCATTTTGGATTGTTAACATTAAACCATTGATCACAGTACTTGCTAAAGTAAAACATTAATTATGCATGGACATTTGGTACATAAATCGGACCTAATTTTCCCTTATATTATTTTTGTGGCTTGTCCTTTATTGAATGCAACAGTATACGATAAAAAACATCAAGAAAAGAAATCGCCTTTTACTAATATTAGGTGGAAATCAATGTTGCCAAAGGATACACTGTTTATAAGTTTCAACGTATTGAGGAGTTTTAACCCTTACAGTGCTGGAACCGACTTCATACTCATGCAAACAGTTTAGATCCAGGCCACTCTTACAGTCCTGGAACCAACTAAGTGCTAATGAGAACATGTAAGATCACAGGTCAGCAACCAAATAAATTGGCAGCTGGCCTCTGATCTAACCTGTTTGCTATACTTAGTATCTTTCCTTAAAAGAAATAAGCAGATGTTTAAGGTTTTGCTAAGCAGAAGAAATAAAAAATCTGTTTTTTGAAAATTTCCCTGGCACCCTTTGGTCTATATTCAATATCGGTTTGATCAGAGGCATATCTATACTTTATTCGTATAAAGTATCGTCTTCTCTTGCTTCAAATCAGTAACAAATGCGAAATAGAGAAACATTTTTAAGAATTTCAATGATATTTTACAGTCCATATGTTGTAAAAGGTCTGAATAATAGGTGCATCAGTTGTCTTGCGGTTAAACTAATATAATTCATTAGAATTATCACGTTTCAGAGTATCCTTAAGAACAATGTCCGCAACGAAGCATAGCTAGAAAAATCCTCTTTGGATTTTATGTCCCCTGTTGTGATTCGATCGCGGTTCTCCCGGGTGACAGTCCAAGACATAACCACTGAGCTAAAGAGTCGGCTCAATAACGCAGAGGTTACATCTAATCCTGATTGATTGTTGCCATGCTGTAGAGAGTGAGGCGGCGACGTAACAGTACACAAAACAAAGGCTTCGTTGGCAAATTGAAAAACAAAAAGCATGACGACTCAAAGACTCCTTCAAATATACAATATAATACACATTTGCAAAGTCTTCTAAACATAGAACGTCTGGTTACATATATTATTGGACGTATGATGGTTAAGCAATTTGTGAGGTGTCTGAATGATTTTTATAATCTCCTATTAATTGTGTTGTCTGTCATACGTACGGAAAATTGTGGAATGATTAAGAATTACACTATTCTATCATAGATATAACAACCCCATCGACATATTATCTGAGTGGCCTGTCATACGTCCGAACCATTGTGGAATGATAACAAAATACACAATTCGAACATAAATATCACAACGCCCATCGAAAACGAACGCACTTAACTAAATCAAAAAAGAAACTTTTATGCATATATTTGTTGTCATACTTACATATTTACATTGGCACATACTTTTATGCAGCCTTTAACCTTTAATCTAGAAAATGTTTCTCCAAAGATATTCTCTTAATCTAGAATCTTTAACGTGAAAGAAGCAACAAATAAAGGTAGGTACGTTTGAAAAATTACTCATTTGAATAGGTATAAACCATTGAGACAAATTCCTTATCTAAAGCAAAATATCATTCACAGACTCGCAATTCATGTTTTGATCTGATGTAAATAGTTCCGGTCCCGACTGGTTTTATACCAAGAATGACCGAAATAATCCGAAGAAAGAATGAGAGTTTCAAAATGGCGGATCATGGATATTCTATTTCAAACTAGAAATCCAGTATTCTCGCTAGTTCAAAATTTCCGAGGTTGTTCGCCTCCTCCGAATAAGCACCGAACTTGGCCCCGTCCATCTCCGACGCCACCGACGTTTCGGTCGCGAGTTTGTGCTGGGTACCACTAATCTTCGCCTGGCATTCCGGAAATACTCCGTCTTGATTGCCCTGCCACACTCATCGATAGCATAAACATGTCCTGTGGTGTAAAATGAAATAGAATTGTTTACCCGAAAGGTTTTTCAAATTTGATTTACTCGCGTCTTCATCCAGTTAATTATCATGAACAGATCGAAAGTGTACAAAGTGTTTTGTTTTATCATATGTTTTTTCAAAGCTATAGGATTCTTCCGTTGTTGAAGGTTTTCACCAGCACATTTATACGTGACTATTCAATGAGGACAAGCACTATAGGGTCTGTAGAAAGAATCAGAATGATTACTTGACGGGAATAATCCATGTTTTGTCACGTTGAAATCATTAAGCCTTAGTTAAGTACCAATCAAATTGTTTGTGCAAACTCTGAATAGTCTGAATATTCTGTTGAACATTTTACTTAATAGGTCGACGGGACTTAAATTATATGGATCAACACTACAGGATTCGGAGACAAAATTCGGTACAAGTATGCTTTATGAACCCTTCTATCTCGACATGTCAAACTCAAAGATATTTTATTTTAAGTAGAAAACCAATTGTTCCCTTTTTTGAAGTACTTGTTTAAACGAATTTGAGGAAAAAATTAGATAAGTAAGCAGCGTGAACCCTTCTATCTCGACATGTCCATGTCATAGGACCTATCTTTTAAGTAGAAAACCAATTGTTCATTTTTTGAAATTATTCGTTTGCAATGATTTTGAGGAAGAAAATCGATATGAGTAAGGGGTATGTAACTTCTATCTCGACATGTTCAAGTCATAGAACTTAATGTAGAAAACCAAATGTTATCTTTTGAAAGTACTCGTTTTCAATGATTTGGTGTAAGCATTATGATATTTCTATCTTGATATGTCCTAGTCATGGATTTTATGCTTAAGTAAAACTCAAAGGTTCCTTTTTTGGAAATTCTCATTTACACTGATTTGGTGTAAGCAATATAATATGTCTATCTTGATATGTCCTAGTCATAGATCTTATGCTTAAGTAAAACTCAATGGTTCCTTTTTTGGAAGTTCTCATTTACACTGATTTGGTGTAAGCAATATAATATGTCTATCTTGATATGTCCTAGTCATAGATCTTATGCTTAAGTAAAACTCAATGGTTCCTTTTTTGGAAGTTCTCATTTACACTGATTTGGTGTAAGCAATATAATATGTCTATCTTGATATGTCCTAGTCATAGATCTTATGCTTAAGTAAAACTCAATGGTTCCTTTTTTGGAAGTTCTCATTTACACTGATTTGGAGCCCAACATTGCTATAAGTATAAGTCTAGTTATCCCGACATGTCCAAATCATAGAACTTGTACAAAACCCATTGTTCCTTTTATTGTAAAAACTCGTAAACAATTGTCCCGGGGGGGGGGGGAGTTGTTACGAGTACTCACTGTGTAAATGTTTACGATAATGATTAGCGCCGGTACTTCTCCTTTTGACCCTGAACGTAACCAGTTCACTAATCAATTATAAACGAAAATATTTAACTCTTAAAGAGCTGAAACCGACTTAATGCTTATGAGAACATATATCACAGACCAGCCGCCAAATACATTGGCGACTGGCCTGTGATCTAACATGTTTGTTACTCTGAGTATATTAAATATTAAGCAGATATTTCAGGTTTTGGAAAGCAGACGACACACAAATATATTTTTAGAACATTACCCACTATTCTAAGGGTTAAGAAAAAAACGTAGGTCTTAAACACGACGACTTTGCACTGATATAGCTCGCATTCTGTTGAAAACGATGTAATTTTAAACTGTGTAGTCGGTTCAATCCCTCACTAGGCAAAAATATTCATGATTTGATAGCTTACCGTTTGGGCACTTCAGAATAATCTTTCGTTCATCGTCGGATATGCCGATTCCGGACGCCAACTTCTCAAGGTTTGCATAGGCTTCATCTGTCTCTGTTTTGTGACCAACAACCATGACCATGCGTGAAATCTTCTGAAGAACTTCAAAGTCGGGTTTCGCTTTGTCTATCTTTGAATCAGGTATCCTTTGTCTGTATATCAAAAGTTTGGACATGATTGCAGATCTCTCTAATTCATTCTTTATTTCAGCGATTTCTTGTTCGCTTAGTATAACAAATGCTTGCGAAAGTCTTTCCCTCATTTCGTCTAGCACGTCATCATCGTCTTCATACCTATATGGAAAGTCTCCGTTCACGCTTTCGACATAAATGGATTTGTCCTCAATCCTGCCTGCAGAACGGCCATCTTTTAACTCGTTAAGTGCAGCTAGTAATGTGCACTGGTTGTCAAATGATACAAGGTGTTGTATGGATAGTATCTTAGATTTCTCCAAGTCTTGGATGCTCATTCCATGAATCTTTGTTGTAAATCGTGAGTTGTGCATGTGAATAAGAGATGATGGACTTACTATTGACATATTGCGAGTTTTTTTATCAACCGCAATTTTAAGGCTGCGGAGTTTTTCCTTGTTACCAATAATGGCGTTTTTTACATTTTCTATATCTGCAAGGGTTTTATTGATCACATTCCCATAACGATAACTTTTGCGTATCGGTGTTTTGCAGACCGGACATCCTTTTAGCTGAATGATAGTGTCCCCAATCCCAAGATTGGTTTTCATGTATATGTCAAGCGCCCTCGATTCAATTATATGGCCACAATCCTGGAGAAGAATGAACCTCGCTTGTGAATGGTCCTCATTTCCAAACAATATTGTCGTAACTTCTTCTCGGTTACAGGTTCTACATTGTGATGGACAAGGCTCACCACAAAGGCCAATGCAAGGATGTCCGCATTTCAACTTTTTCTTGCACCATTTGTTGCAAGGCCCCCTATCACATGGCTCACTGCACGGCCTTGTACATTTTCTGTGTCCACATTGCCAATCGCATTTTTCCATACACGGATTACATGGCTCCCCACAAAGCAGTTTGCATTCACTATGGCGGCACTTGTTCTGACACGGCCTTGTGCATGGGAGGCAGAGGCTACAGCTTGCCAAACATTCATGGCCACATACAAGTAGCCGTCCGCATTTCTTTGTACATGCCTGGTGGAAACGACCATTGCAACAAGCGCTGCATGATCCAAAGCAGACATGTCCACATGAAAGAGTTGCATCACATTTCTTTCTGCACTTTGCAGTCTCTAAAATATAACATGAAACATTTGCACTGTGACCGCATAGAAATGTTTTCTTGATTTTAATTCCGCAACTGACCGTATGACTGGAACCGCAATCGTTTTGACAAGCATGGCCACACTCTAGAATTTCCTTACATTCTTCCATGCAGTGGTAGACGTCTTCTGACTCTCCACACGGCATTGACGCAACATGGTCGCAATTGGGAAGATCTTTCTTAATGATAACAGGACACGATCCACATTCTACGTAACATCGTTTGGGACAGGGATGACCTTTGTCACACGATTTTGTACAGTCGTCGTTACATTTGTACAGCTTATGGTCTTTATCTGAAGGGTGGCAATACATTCTGCAACTGTGACCACAGGCTAGACGCGCTTTGCATAATTTCTTGCAACCGCCTTCTGGAGCGCCGTTGAAATCTGCGGCTGCTTTAGCAATTAATGAGTCGCGTTTCGGGTGGTTTTGACAATACAAACCAAGCGCATCTCCAAAATGACCTCTCCCTTTCATGTCGTTAACTATTCTTTTCCATAAGTCTGACTGGCTTGAAAGTAAATCGAAGTTTCCAATGATGTAGAATCCCATTCTCGCACGCGATAATGCAACGCATACCCTGTTTTCTGTTTTAAGGAAACCAACAACTCCCGCTTCATTGCTTCGAACCAAGGAAAGTATCACTATGTCATTCTCTTCTCCTTGGTAGTTATCTACCACTGTGATTGTAACATCACCAAAGAAATCTTTTGGCATCATTTTGCGCAGCAAGAACATTTGACTTGTGTATGTCGAAAGCACGGTTATTCTCGAAGGACTGTAACCTTGCTGAATCATGTACTTGCACAGTGAGGCTGCATAATCAGCTTCGAACCTGTTTGAATGACTGGTTCCCTCGGCATCCATTTCTTCTTGGTGTCTGTGATTCAACAGAAAGATATTGCTTGATACACCCTGGATATTTTCAAATGTTTTAACACTTTTGTGGTTTTTCAGGTTTACGTAAATATGCCGCATCAATATCGATATCTCAGGACGCATTCTATGCTGAAATTCCAAACTGTCAAAGTGAACACTGTTTAGAATCATCCGCTCGAAAAGAGATACGTTCATATTGAATTTGGTTGCCAGTTTATATACCGAAGGATTCGGTTGTAATTGTTTGTGGTCCCCTATAAGTATAAGATGCTGACATCCCCGGCTCAATGTCGTCACAATATGAGCTTCAAGCACCTCTGCAGCCTCTTCAACTATGACTATGTTGGGTGCAATGTCTTGCAAAACAGTCAGATATCTTGCTGCACATGTCGTTGTCATTCCAATAACATCTGCTCGTTTCATGGCAGCCATATCCTCCTGACGTTGGGCCTCCTTGTATCTGGCTGAAAGTCCTTTGTACTGCTCTTCTAATTCTGCAATGTCGTCAAATTGCGCTTCGCACACACGTCTTATCCAGAGTCTGTACATTCTCCATCGGTTGTCCTGTGACAATCTCCATGGGTCCTCAATTTGCGATTCCTCTTCTGCTGACATGACATCCTTGTAACATATATACCTGCGTATAATAGAATTTTTTCTGATTCGCTCCAGCCTCTCTCTCTCCCACGTTTCATCGTCCATGGTATCAGGTTTGACCAGATAATTGTAAAAGAACGTTGCACTTGTTCTACGAATTTCAGCCAATACGTCCATCTTCTCCGACAACCGGTCATTTTCGAACTGTTCCTCTCGCCCGTCATAATGTCTCCGATTATTAGACAGTGTTATGACATGCTGAGCTTCTAATTCCGAATTGTTTGTCATTTTCCTCAGTTCATTTGAATCATGTACAAAACGAGATACCACATTTCCGATTTGTAACCATGCTAACATATTCACCCGTCCATTGTGTCGTTTTCTAGCGTTTGCTGTTAACCTAAGAAACAGTTGTCCCGGAATGAAAGGTTCAAGGAAGTCTGGATGCAAAATATAGCTTCGATAACCATCAATCTTTGCGTTAATATGATTTATCGACTTTAAGACAAGTTCCATTTGCTCAATCAATAATCTGCGATTAGGACCCCGTTCTATTCTTGACTTCATTTTTTGCAGCGTAAAATCTTTCAGTAAGTCGCTTTTGCTACGAGATCCAACTCGTACAATAGTTCCATGGTTGTTGAATCTGGCTATGCCTTCCAGGAATTGATCTAGAGCGTGATTAGTAAAGCAGACAATGAGCATCGGAGAGGACCTATTGAGCTTAGAACAAACAGTCTTCTTTCTGTTATGGAGAAGGACTTTTGCAATTTTCAAACCGATGTAAGTTTTTCCAGTCCCCGGGGGACCTTGTATCAGCGCAAATTCTTTCGTCAATGCCGACCGAATAGCGTTGTACTGTGAGTCGTCCAAATGTAATCGTTCAGGTGTTGGCCATGAGGCAACGTCTAGAACCTTGACAGGAGTTCCCTCTGTTTCTATCTCTCTTGTAGTAAGAACTTTGGAGAGTTTTTCTTCTGTTTTTTTTTTCAAAGTCATAACCTCGTTAACCAGAGGTTCAAAATCAAACGTTGTATCTTGGTTAAGATAAGCAGGAGGTTTGACTGTTGTTTCACACTTCAGGAGATATCGCTCAAATGGGAGATCACCTTCTTGAAACGTTTGTAATCCACTCAAAACATGTCGATATGATTCGAAGTATGCGGTAGTTTCGGCCATCGTAAAACTTGTCGAGAAAAGTGCCTTTGCATTCATTGGAATATCCGTCGTTTCGAAACGAATATCTATGTTACCAGCTCTAATATCTTCATCTTCCCTACCAGCTACTGTTGCTATCAAAAATGTCTTGAAATTGTTTGTTGTCAAGCACAGCAATGAGCCAAATATCAATCGCTTGCTCGAGCTCCAGTCAATTCTACCTAAACCCCTGTTCTCTAATTGCAATTTGAAGCAGAGTCCTTCGTTAAGACAGACTGGAGAAATGATCGTTACGTTTCTGTATATTTTAAGATCACGTTGGTGCTTTCTTTTCAAACCAGCAGTCTTTGTAGACTGTATGTACTCATTTAAACCGTCTCGCAGTGGGCCGATAAAGTCTTCTCGGAGGAGGCGAAATTGCACATCCAGGTAATGGTCCAGATCAATATAATTGCCTTTTGTCTTATTTTTCCGGATGAATGGTTCAACTGTGGAGTGGATATCTTGCTCACCTGGGAATACGTCAATGCCACGAAAGTCGTCAGGTGGTTTGTCAGATAGATGTGTCCCTGTTTCTTTTTGATTCCTAGTAGCTCTATCTTTCCTGTCGGAGAGATCTTTAAAACGCATCTTGATGGCATCATCGTGAAACCCTCCTGCCTTTTCGACCTCTTGGATCAGGAGCCCCAGATTGTGATGAATCCTTGAGAAAGTGTGTATTGATGAAGGGTTTCTTGATGTGATTTCCAGTAAAATTGTAAGGATATTGTATAAGGCTGTATCGAGACCGTTGTCATGAAAATGTTCGAAGCCACCCTGTGCATGTAAATCGACTAAGTACAGTGCAAGTGTGTTGAAAAATTCAGCATCGATGGTGAGTCGGTGGAGATCAGACGTCTTACAAGAGAGATGTTTGCATGAAAACGCCTTGGAGAGGACGGATAATATCAAGGGCAGTATGTCTACTCGTCTTTGACTCTCTATCAGCCAATCCTTCAGCAGTGAGCTTGGGTCAAGCAAAGCATTAACTATCTCACCTGCGTCAATTTTGTCCAAGTGTGATAACGTTTCGATAGCTATCTGCGGTTGTCGGCGAGTGTCCTTTAAGCCACTTGCCCTATGTCTGTTATATGGAGCATTGTCTTCTGTCTTGTTAATTTCTTTGCTAGAACGTATTCGTCGCTCCATCTGGTTAAAGCCATTGGAATGTTCTTCATGCATATCTAGTCCAACCGGTTTGCTTTGAGTCCTTTGTATAGGCTTGTAAGTCCTACTTAAGCCTGATGCGTGCATCTGTCGCTCGCCGTGTCTCGAGCTATCTGACATAGATGTCCTGAAATTCGGTTGTGTGAGTCTATATCTATCATCTAGGTCGTATTCGTTTTCGTGAGGGTTGTGATCTCGCCTTGATCCACGATCATATTCCATTGGTTTAGATTGACGGACGTATGTTGAATTGTTCCGTTTTCGTTCCCTGGTATCGCCATCGTTGTCAAGAGCCATGTCAAATTTAAAAGACATTCTTTTAGGTCTTGCATCTTTATCTCTATGTGATGTACCAGAAGAAGAAATATCTGCCCTGTCCTCATTAGTTCTTTTGTCGAAGTCAGCATTATCACTGTATCCTTTTTTGTTCAAGAAGTTATTATTGGGACTGGGATATATATCTCTTTCCCTCCAGTTTCTATCTTTATTTGGTCCTTGAGATACACGTGTTGTCGTGGTCTTTGGCCTTGCCCCCATCCCCCTGAAATACAATCATGGAATTGACTTTGTAACTGAAACCGTTATTCACTGTTATAAGTATGCTATTACTATGTCTACAGTTCAATTTTCGTGGGTCGTTTTGTTGAATAGTGCTTACTTCGTTTTAATAGCATTTCGTTTATATGTACATGTATATCCTTACATTAAAGTTGTGTTTTCGAATTGAAAGTATCGATAAATTCTAATACAATACGAAAAACAATTCGTGATTTTGAAATAAAACGTGTGAAGTAATATTAATAAGATATGAAGCTTTTTATTTCGTTTGTGATTCTAAATAGGTTAAAAATATTGAATGGCATAAACAATACGTTTCAGAGCTCATGAGTTTGCTTTGCATATGCGTCCTTCTTATTGAAACCACTTTACATCATACACCAACAGACCAATTAACTTACATTGGTCTTCTTTGCCTTGTGTTTATACTACAGATCTGGGAATCGCATGACCCCTTTCTCGTAGGCTCAAATAATCAAATATTTTTATTTTCAAGAGAGGTAATCCTCAGGTAGATTTACAAATTGCACTTTAACCCTTTACCAAACACCAGATATTCGACTGTCCAAAATTGAAAGAGTTTGTTGGCGACCTTTCAAAATGTGATTAAAATGAAAAAAAAAAGATATTCTGATAGGACAGAAAACATCGTGGAAAAATGAGAAATCGCTCGTTAAGAGCACTTTCTCCCTTTCCCACAATTCTTTCCAGAGTCGTCTGCAACGAACTGATCAAATGTCATTATTGGTTGGTAATGGTTTAAAGCAGTAAAATTTGGGATTATTCCCCATCCAAAATGAGTCAGAAATCGTACTACTATTGTAGCAAAGACACCACCCTAGAAATAATTACTTAGCAAGACCACATTTCTGATATTATGACTGACCTAAAAGCACTGCCATTAACAAAAACTTTGTTAACTATGTATGTTTCTATGTAACGTCTGAAGGATGCAAAACCTTAAAGAAAACGAAATCTGGACTGTTTCGTATGTGTCGTTTCATAGAGATTGAATTGCATTCCTTACAAAAGCCATCATTGACCGTTTGAATAAGTTCCATGCTGGGGAAAGGGTTAAAACGGGTGTATATATATATTTATATATATGGGGGGGGGGGAACATACCTGACGCCAAATCTACTTTCGGCCATAACAAGTCACGTGTATGCTAGGCGGAGTATGACCTATAAAGATGAAAAGAAAAGAATGAAGTAGGAACATATAATTTACTTTGTTAAAGTGTGAAGTGTGGGGAAATTCTTGTGGCGAAAGCAAATTGCTTGTTGCTGATTTGGATACATTTGTTCGAGATTAATTCCCGGTAGTAGCTTAAGAAGACTTTTTGCTCAGACGTTTTCTTTTAGCCCAGTAGTGGTACACCTTACAAAGGGTACGAATTGCGTCAGTTTCTATTTTCGCTTCCATTTCTTTTAATTACACTTCCACTGGATGCAGGACCAATATACACCGTAATGGAAGTTATTCATTGATTTTATCGATTCGCCTTTTATCATTTATTGTTACGCCTTTCAAATTAATAACCTACTTTTAGGATAGTGCATCTATTGCAGAAGTCTAAAATACAATTGGATAAAGTGCTCGCAATGGGCAATTCATTCTTTTGTCATACCATTTTCTACCTGACATCATTAATAGAAAGTATTTTTACAGCACATTATCAGGAATACAAAGTTTCCTGGAAATCGACAGCTTGACGGATACTCTACCCTGAGTTTGGTTAAGTCACTTTGACAATCGCAAACTTCTTATATAGGAAAAAAAGACGAAATCCAACAGTAAAAACAAAATAATAACACTAGGAAAATGAGTTTTAGTTGTAGAAAAATGGCGAAACAAAGGTGAGGTTCTGAAGGTCGGGGATTTAAAAACAGGGCGTGTCGGGTTAGATCCCGGCTCACAACTGATTTCTGATATCGTGAAAGGTGGTGCTTGTTCACCTATTTAAAGAAAGTTGGATGTTGAAATCCTATTTTTCTAAAACAGTATAGAGTGTGACAGCTGCATTGTTGTATGAGACTTTCTGAATATTTGCCATTGAAAGAAGTATGGTTAGTTCGCATTTAAGCGTTTAGAATCTGTATACGATGAATGAATACTTATGAATTCCGATCGAGAAGCGTTTAAGCGGTTTTGAAATCCATCGCAAACCGCCTTTGAAAATTAAGATACAATTTTAGTGACCCTAGGAATTCACCTTCAACATTGAACATGTATATGGACCATAGAGAGATTTCTTTTCCTTATAAGTTTGGTACTGTAAAACTTAAAAATCAAATTAAGTGACCAATTATCCCAACTTCCATTGAAAAATTCCCAAAATTATTGAAATATTTTGATGAAAAAAAAGGTTGAAACAAAAAGGCATTTTGGTCAGCTCAAATTAAAAAAAACAAAAAAACTAGCAGTCCATTATTACCTAAGCACCCCATGTGGTAAACAATCACCACCACCAAACTAGAATATTTACATCTTCACAGGAAATGTTTAATGTTTGAATATCGGTCAGTTTTTCTCTTACACAAACTTGCTGCTTGTCCTTTTTCATCTTCCACAAACGCAAGATGAAAGAAAACCCATCCCGCTTTCATTCTCCTTGCAAATTCCTCATGAAAGGAACTTCCCAAACTTGGAACAAGAGTTGCTTCAAAACAAACATCAAAGGGCATAGTTTTGTCCTGTAGTCTTTTGATGTTACATAACTGACTTAACATATTCATATATTTAGTGGTTTCATTCAAGGATATTTGATACATGAGACGGAGAGGGGGATTTTGCTTCCTTTTAAAGACCTATTTTGCGGGTTTTACAGATTCCTTTGTTTAAAATTGCGTGTTTTATCTGCGGCAAATAAAAGAAAGGGTAACTAGCCAGTTTGTGTACGTGACAAAATTGATAGTCGCATGCGTCTCAGTTTAAACCTCCCGATTACACGGGAAGGTTATATCCTTTACATAAACAACACACTTAGTGGTAAAACTGCCAGTGACCGCCGGCGGTAGATACAAATTAATTGATCGCTTATGACAATTGATTTAAAGTTGATTGGGATTAATTAGCCTGGCCGCTGACCGCATCAGAGAGAAGACCGCTTATCAAGGAATTTTAAAGAGTCTAATTGTTTGGGAGGACTTTAAAATGGCCGTTGAACGGCAAAGACCGCTTATCACACGTGACCATAAGCACAAGTTTGACAGTATATTGACAAATGCTGAATATATTTTGCGTTCAGTTACAATTTTCATTAAAAGTATCTGTATTGTTTCTACGACTGTTTCAACAACGCTTTGTTCCGAATTGCAAATTGTCTCATATGTGAACAAATAACCCCGATCTTACACGAAACAGTTTTGTGGGCGCTAGCTCGTGGGGGTCTGAGGTAAGCTCCCTCGACAAGAAATCGATTCTTGAAAGTCTATCTTACAGATTGACAGTTTTATCTTATAAATAACTTGTCTTTCACTGATAAATTGAACGACAACATATATGCATTCAGAGACATTAAACTGAATGAATTAGAATAACTATTTATTCACTGCTCAACCCTGTTCACAACTGTTGGGAAAGGTATATCCCACCTTTCTTCCATATATAGTAAATTGTCATATGTGCACTTATTTAAACTTAGAATATGAAAGTTCTAGAACTATTGAAAATTAACTTAAAAGTACTTTAGATTTCCTTTTAGAGATGAAGTAAGACTGTAACACGTTCACATAATGCTTTTAAAGTAGTTAGTACTTTAAGGTTTGTTTACAATTAGCGATAAAACCATGTCACTTGAGAAACGTTGGGAACCAAAAAACCCCGAGAAATTCTTCAATTCGGATGTTCACGTTGTTAATATTGGATAAATGACAGTATTTTTATGTATTTCATGTTATTTTTCTAACCAGGTGATCGCCACTCATTAATCCGAGCGCTCCTTGCTATTCTAAATGTTACTCGAATATAACCAATGAAGTTAAATTGGTGGGCACCAAATTTGTGAAAAGAGCACTTTGAAAAAGAGATAATAAATAGTACAGGCGTTATATTGATTATTCTGTGGTTGTTTGCTTTGTTTCAACATATTCTCTCATAATTTATAAATTATATTACCCAGTTTTGCAGTTTTTCTGAGCGCAAGTTTGCTTTTAAAAAGCTTATTTGGTAAACAATAATCCATCATTTCCATCCTAGAACATTATCCGAATTGCGCGTTTTGAAGGTCTATACAAACTGGGTTAATGAAGCGCGTACTGATACGAATATTGAAGTAAATAATGACTGTGCCAACTTAGAATAGAACACATACACAGTCAAACTGAACTGCTATGTGAATCGTTTATCTTCTTTTATAACGGCAGAAATATCACTAATGATATAGCACAAATGTAAGTCCGTATACTACTTCAACTTACAGCTAATCCACAAAGCTGACTAACGTATAAACAATGTGTAAATGAGTGAAACTTTTTAAAACAATATAATATCTTTGTTGTTTCGCATGAAAATTTTAGAAGAATGGATCTTTCTTCTCTGCATAGCATAACAACGCCTGATTGGTCAATCAAAACAACAAGTACATTGATTGGTCGAAATCTACCATAACAATACACACAAACACTGTTTCGCAGCCATCTTGTTTTGCGAGTAAACAAATCGTCACGTGACAAACGCCCACTGTAATCGCATTGCGTACATGGGGTTGGTCTACGAATGATTTTATTTTAACACCCCCAAAAATAAGGAAATGATATAGACAGTTATAAAATTTGATAATGTTTCTATATCAAAGCAGATATTTTTCCTTACCTTTCATCCAAAATAACGTTGTACATGTTCTGTTAAGTATTGTGCCGTGATACATCGTAGTTTCCTATGGTGTACGAAATAGACCGAAATTATAAATGGCGGTATACCGCCATTTAAAATGGCGGTATACCGCTAATTTTAACGGTACACCCACAAATTTAGCGGTCAACCGTTAAAAATAGCGGTAGACCGTTATTAGATAGCGGTAGACCGTTAAATTAGCGGTCAACCGTTATTTATTTTTAGCATCTGGACTTTTAATATCGTTGGCCAATCAAAATCGTCGTTTCATCGGTCTTTTCTGCGGGACTTATCTGTAATCAATGGATTCCGGAACTATGCTTTTCGTGACATTTGTCATAGAAATCGTTCTAAATCATACGAATAAAGGAATGACAGCTCCGTTAACAGTATAATAAAGGTAAGTTTGTTAGTTGATAATACATAATTTCAATTTCATAGAATTCACTTCCATTTAACACTGTTTGTGACGTTCTACAAACAATAATTCGTACAGATCTGATGTCGGGTGTCAGCACGATACACCGTAATACTCCCAAATATGCCCAATACAACCGAATACACAAAAAGATACCCTCATGCTATATTTATGTGTAACAGTTGTCTAAATCAAGTTTGAAATCGGCGATCAAAATCATTACTTTGCATTTTTTTTTTATTGATTTGATAACCATAATGTGCTTTCGACAATATGAAAAATGTCTCCAAAAAAAGTCAATAAGTTTTCTTACTGCCTATGTAGAGCCATTAAAGAGGTGGTAGTTTCCCCCAAGTCTCAATAATGATCCGAAACAAAGCTTTTTTTCAACATTTGGACACCGACATATATTGTGCTGCGCTATGTGTCAAAATCTGTGTGCAGAAATCTAAAGTAAAAATCACCATGGACTCTGGACTAGAAGGCGTCGGTCAATATATAGCAAAAGTCTCAATAATGATCCATGAACAAAGCTTTTTTCAACATTTGGACATCAATCATTGCAATCAAAAGTTGTACAACAGTCTAATTCTACTGTAAATCCATCGTTTCAAATGAGTAAGAACAAAACTAAAGAATCAAAAAAGGAAAATGTGGATCAAATGATTTTAGTCGAAGTTTAGTATCAAATGCTCACAAATATTGAACTCCGGTTATTCGCGTAGACTGTACTCACAGTGGTATGTGGGAATTTGAGAGTTGTCCTACTTTTTGAACCATGTGACGTAGCTCGTTCATTGCATATTTCTACTTCTTTGTTTACATTTATTTGCACTTTTTAAGTGTTGGATTTAAATCAAAAGTTTTGGATATTCATACAATAGTGACACTTTTAAGACTTCACACAACAAAAGATGAATGGTTGAGCTCCAGATCGGTATGTTTGATTTCATATTTCAATTGCATTTTTATGGAGTCATAGGTGGTCAAACTTGCGAAGAGAATCTGTGTGTAGAAATCTAACGGAAAAATCACGATGGACTCTGGACTCGAAGGAGTCAGTCAATATAGCAACAGCCTTTGAGACCAGAAATCTGGACTATATATAGCAATAGCCTTCATGACAGGAAATGTGGACTAGTTTCCCCCTGACATAAACAAGTGCTGTCTCTTCAGCACAATGAATTGTATCATAGGATAAGTAACTTATTTTTATCAGTCGGCGACAGTGGTGCAGAGGTAGAGCATCGACTTCATGTATCGAGGGTCCCGGGTTCGAATCCCAATAAGTTGCTCATTTTTTGTAAATTAAAGTAGACAAATCCTTCCTGTGGGTTATTATGTTGAAAAACCTTTTAAAGACATGTGACAGGATATGAGTACAAATAAAACGGTCACACGATTCACCGAAATACTGTAATACCACCGAAATACCGAATTACATGTTAAAATCATAGTAACACCGTAACACCCTTTGGTAATACAGGAATACCCTTTGTTTTGACTTTCATCAATAACGTAGATTCATTGAAGCTTTTGATGTACAAGCGATTTCTCTTTCCCGTTGATTCAACTTAAAAATTATTGTCTATTTAATATTAGAATAAAATCGGCATTGGCTTTTTTCGTTCAGAACTCATTATAAAATGAAAGCTGCCTTTAATTCGCCAAAGGTAAGACCAAACATTCACATATGACTGTTAATGGGAGCAATTTACAGCATTTGTAATTTTTGAGTTTGTTGCTAATGACTTATTCGAACTGCGAAACAGTTTTTTATTTTCGTCCGCATTTCTATTGCACAATACCTGCATCAAACAACTTTAATCATATTGAGTAATTCGGATGGCGAATTAAGTAAGAGCATGTCCAGGGTATATATTATATCGTCTTAGGTTTAAGATTAGCACTATAGGCTCACCTTACATGCGTAAGGTGCATAGACATAACATTGATATACCTCTTACATCCTTTTATGTACACTATAAAGTTAATAGGTATTATAATAAGATTTGATAACTCTCGTTAGCCTATATCTCAGGGGTATTCCGGTGTTTCTGTGGTATTCCGGTATTTCGTTGATTCGAGTAACCCCAAATAAAAAACTGAAAAAAAAACTCCTTCTACATATGTTTTATTGTGCTTAAAATATAGCTGTCTCCAATTCAACAATCTGCTTGTTTATATGTTCAAAATAATGAATTCGGATTGGTTGGTTTAATTTTTTTATCTCACATGATGAGGTTAGAGGTGAAGAATCAGTCAATCTGAATTATCTAACTGGCTTATTCAGGTTATTTCTCGTTGGCTTTCACATCTAAGTTGTGATGATGAGTTTTTTTTGGTGATAACCATTTTAATTGGACCAAAAGTTTACCAAATAATTTAATATGATACAGGATTTGTCTCCTTCCATGAGCCTTTAAATGACACAAACTTTTACTGTGTTGGTTATTAAAACATAGTGACAATAGTTATCTCTGCCAGTTGATGTATGGAAAAAGAAGTCCAAGATGTAAAGGCGGTTGAATTTATTGCTAAATTGCTTCTAATTTCTGAAAGCAGGCATAACAAATCAAGATTCACTTAATTGTTGTTAACTTGTAATTTTGAAGTTATTCTGTCCAGATATTAAATGTGCTGCCATCAATAACCCATTACCTCATGTTCATTATGTCACCTTGGCCTTGTGGTTAAGGCGTCCCCCTTGTGTCGGGGAGGTCGAAGGTTAGAGTGCCACAGATGGTGTTTGTCCGGAGAATGTTTTTCGTGGGACATGTACTGAAATGGCCCATTTGTGAGCCGCCAGCTAGTTAAATTTGATGGTTATCGACTAATATAGCCTTTGGGCTGGGCACAGTGATATAAGTTGGGAGGTACATGTATTTGGTATTATCAGTGAAAAGTGTATCATAAATCAAACTGGCTGGCCCTTTCAATAGGGATGAACCTTTTATAGATAGATATCAAACTCGTCACAAGGATGATCCGATCTCCCCTTGGATCATGTCACACACACCCTACTACAATGTTATGTCACATGGCCCCTAGTACGATGTCATGGCACACACACCCTACTACAATGTCATGTCACACACACCCTACTACAATGTTATGTCACATGGCCCCTAGTACAATGTCATAGCACTCACACCCTACTACAATGTTATGTCACATGGCCCCTAGTACAATGTCATGACACACACACCCTACTACAATGTCATGTCACACACACCCTAATTCAATGTCATGTCACACACACCCTACTACGATGTTATGTCACATGGCCCTTACTACAATTTTATGTCACATGGCCCCTAGTTCAATGTCATGACACACACACCCTACTACAATGTCATGTCACACACACCCTACTACAATGTCATGTCACACACACCCTACCACATTGTTATGTCACATGGCCCCTAGTACAATGTCTTGTCATACACACCCTAGCTACTACAATGTCATGTCACATGGCCCCTACTACAACGTTAAGTCACGTGGCCCCTATTACAATTCCGTGTCACACACACCCTACTACAATGTCAAGTTACATATACCCTACATAAAGTATCATACACCGATTTTAAACCTTCTATTTTAACATGTACACATTAAATCCATCTGGCAATCAAAATGGAATGATGTTTTAATAAATTACATTCAATTAAGCCTACCCTTTGAGAATGGTACCCTTCTTACAGGTCCATACAAAGTGAGGCAGTTACATTTGCACGAATCCGAATTTGTCATTCACACATTACAAACTCCTGGCTCTTGGCAATGCATCCTTTACCATTAAACTTATATTACTTGATTGCATTCATTTTCAAAGAATTCATTCAGAATACTTCAATGTCAACGCTCTTCATGAGCCTTTTGAAACTGTAAGGATTGAATTATTTCTTGCCTTTATTAAAGAGATTGGAATTTACAATAAATTGTGATTCCTCACACATTTTATATATACAGTGAACCCTCGTTTATCCGGACCCCGATTATCCGGATGTCTCGCAATCCGAACAAAATTGTAAGGGAACGGAATTATTGGACCAGTTTATTGCAGACGACTTTTGAAAATACTGTGGGTAACGGAGAAATTGCTCGTGACGAGCAATTTCTCCTTTTCCCACAATGTTTTCTGCCATATCAGAAGATCATCTTTGAATTTCATCACGTTTTGATATGTCTTCTGCAAACTCTTTCAATTTGGGACGGTCGACAATTTGGCGTTTGCTAAAGGGTTATAAGTATACACCGCTCATACAGACCGTTTATGTCTTAATGTGAATAAGAACATGCTCTGCTTCATTAGTCCGGATTATTCGGTAAACCGGACATTTTGTTGGGAACGGACATGTTCGGATAAACGAGGGTTCACTGTACATATATCAATACATACCATTAACTCATTACAAATTGATTATTTCATATCACACATTCATTACAAATTATATCTCTACTATCATCATTTTTTATACAGAATTTCTATATCACACATTCATTACAAATTATATCTCTACTATCATCATTTTTTATACAGAATTTCTATCTTCTATCATCCATTCATTGCAAATTATTATTTATTTTGCTTAAACCAAATACATTTTATTCTGTAAACAATTCAATTCTCACTATCCACATCATCATAATGCAAGCTAAACGACCTTAGCTGACAATGCTCCTTAGAACACTATTAATTCATACCTATACTTCATTCTACATTGGAATGTCACATACTGGATACTTCTATGACATGTCACATACTGCTCACTTCCCTGTTATGGCACATACTTCATTCTACATTGGTATGTCACTTACTGGATACTTCTATGGCATGTCACATACTTCTCACAACCCTATCATGGCACATACTTCATTCTACATTGGTATGTCAAATACTGGATACTTCTTTGACATGTCACATACTCCTTACTACCCTGCCATGTCACATACTTCATTCTGCATTGGTATATCAAATACTGAATACTTTTATGACATGTCATATACTCCTCACTACCCTGGCATGAAACATACTTCATCCTACATTGTTATGTCACTAACTGGATACTTCTGTGACATATCACATACTCCTCACTACACTGTCATGGCACATACTTCATTCTGCATTGTTATGTGCCATACTGGATACTTCTATGACATGTCACATACTCGTCGATTCCCTGTCACGGCACATACTTCATTCTACATTGGTATGCCACATACTGGATACTTCTATGACAAGTCACATACTCCTCGATTCCCTGTCGTGGTACATACTTCATTCTACATTGGTATGCCACATACTGGATACTTCTATGACATGTGACATACTTCTCAAAACCCTGTCATGGCACATACTTCATTCTACATTGGTATGTCAAATACTGGATACTTCTATGACATGTCAAATACTCCTCACTATCCTGTCATGTCAGATACTTCATTCTACATTGATATGTCAATTACTGGGTACTTCTGACATGTCACATACTCCTCACTATGTGAGGGACATATGCAAATCTACATTCCTAAGTCACATACTTGATACTTCTATGACATGTCACATACTGCTCACTTCTCTGTTATGACACATACTTCATACTACATTGGTATGTCACATACTTCATACTGCATTGGTATGTCACATACCGCATACTTCTGACATGTCACATACACCTCACTATGTGAGGCACATAAGTCATTCTTCATTGCTAAGTCAAATACTTGATACTTCTATGACAGGTCACATACTTCTCACAACCCTGTCATAGCACTTACCTCATTCAACATTGATATGACACATATTGTATATTTCTATGACATGTCACATACTCCTCACTACCCTGTTATGGCACATACTTCATTCAACATTGGTTAGTCAAATATTTGATACTTCTATGACATGTCTCATACTTCTCACAACCCTGTTATAGCACATACCTCATTTTACATTAGTATGACACATATTGGATTTTCTATGACATGTCGCATACTCCTCAATACCATGTTATGTCATATACTTCATTCTACATTGGTATATCACAAATTGGATACTTCTATGACATGTCACATACTTCTTACAACCCTATCATGGCACATACTTCATTCTACATTGGTATGTCTAATACTGGATACTTCTATGACATGTCACATACTCCTCACTACCCTGCCATGGCACATACTTCATTCACCATTGGTTAGTCAAATATTTGATACTTCTATGACATGTCACATACTTCTTACAACCCTGTTATAGCACATACCTCATTTTACATTGGCATGACGCATATTGGATACTTCTATGACATGTCACATACTTCTTAAAACCCTATCATGGCACATACTTCATTCTACATTGGTATGTCAAATACTGGATACTTCTATGGCATGTCATATACTCCTCACTATCCTGTCATGTCAGATACTTCATTCTACATTGATATGTCAATTACTGGATACTTCTGACATGTCACATACTCCTCACTATGTGAGGGACATATGCCATTCTACATTACTAAGTCACATACTTGATACTTCTATGACATGTCACATACAGCTCACTTTTCTGTTATGACACATACTTCATACTACATTGGTATGTCACATACTTCATACTACATTGGTATGTCACATACTGCATACTTCTGACATGTCACATACACCTCACTATGTGAGGCACATAAGTCATTCTTCATTGCTAAGTCAAATACTTGATACTTCTATGACAGGTCACATACCTCTCACAACCCTATCATAGCACTTACCTCATTCAACATTGGTATGACACATATTGGATATTTCTATGACATGTCACACTCCTCACTACCCTGTCATGGCACATACTTTATTCAACATTGGTTAGTCAAATATTTGATACTTCTATGACATGTCACATACTTCTCACAACCCTGTTATGGCACATACGTCATTTTACATTGGTATGACACATATTTGATATTTCTATGACATGTCGCATACTCCTCAATACCATGTTATGTCTTATACTTCATTCTACATTGGTATATCACAAATTGGAAACTTCTATGACATGTCACATACTTCTTACAACCCTATCATGGCACATACTTCATTCTTCATTGGTATGTCACATACTGGATACTTCTTTAACATGTCACCTACTACTTACTTCCCTGTTATGACACATACTTCATACTACATAGGTATGTCACATACTGGATACTTCTATGACATGTCATATGCTCCTTTCTACCCTGCCATGTCACATACTTCATTCTAGATAGGCAAGTCACATACTGGATACTTCTATGACATGTCACATCCTGCTCACTTCCGTGTTATGTCACATACTTCTTTCTACATTGGTATGTCAAATACTTGATACTTCTATGACATGTCACATACTTTAAACTACATTTGTATGTCACAAACTGGATATTTCTATGACATGCCACATGCTCCTCACTTCCCTGTAATGGCACATACTTCATTCTACATTGTTATTTCACATACTGGATACTTCTCTGACATGTCACATACTCCTCGATACCCTGTTATTGCACATACTTCATTCTACATTGGTATGCCACATACTGGATACTTCTATGACATGTCACATACTTCAAACTACATCGGTATGTCACAAACTGGATACTTCTATGACATGTCACATGCTCCTCACTTCCCTGTAATGGCACATACTTCATTCTTCATTGTTATTCCACATACTGGATTCTTCTATGACATGTCACATACTCCTCAATACCCTGTTATTGCACATACTTCATTCTACATTGTTATATCACATACTGGATACTTTTATGGCATGCCACATCTCCTCACTACCCTGTCATGGCACATACTTCATTCTACATTGGTATGACACATACACATATCTCTCATGTCTCATACACTATACTTCATGACCCTGTCAAACCACACACCCCTACTACAATGTCATGTTGTACAATTTCATGTATGTTTAATAATGAAAATGATTGACATGTTTGACATGTTCATGTAAAATATCCCTATATCATTTTTCGTCTACTTTAAGGTTCGAGCAGTTCTATCATCGAAGGAGCATAACTATTAGGCTGACTTCATCAAGATTAAGACAACTAAAGCTATCAACCTGATGAAGGACAGGCCTAACTAACATCAGTAGCAGGCACCCTCAGCAGCTTCTAGTTGGCATTCTTCAACCTCTACCAGTGAACAAACACCACCCAAAGACTCTGCATCACTTCAAGAACTAGACGTTTCTGAAGAATGGAAACACACTGACGAGCCCTACAGACATCCCTTCCTTCTACATGATAGCGGGAGATAATCTGAGAACTGTATCCTCATGTTTTGAACTGGCCAAGCCCTGAAACACCTGTGTGCATCGAACATGTGGTACATGGATGTAACTCACCCACCAACTAGAGGTCTCTTCAGACAGTTGAATATTGTATGTGCACCTCTTGGGAACACAGCTGTGAGCTGTATTTATGCCCTTTTGCCTGGTGAATCAATACACCTACCCTAATTGACTTATTTGGCATACAAGACCATGTGCTTTTCTGTTCCTTAACGATTGTTCCATACTTTGATAAAGGTTTTTTGAGGTTTGAACTGAGGAAATTCCAAGAAATAGTTTATTTGGTAAAATAAAGGCTATTTTCATTAAAATGAAGGCTTTCTTCTTCATTGTTTAATGATATCTAGTAGGAAATGCTGTAATTATGTTGTTTGAGACAGAAATTTAAGTGTTTTGGGGGTAATCAAAGGTGGGTATATGGGCTTTTTAAATTAGTACAGGAAAATGTGTGCAACATAGCTTTCTTTGTACACATAATGTGTTATTTATGGTGTTAGAAATGTGATTTCTTTAGCTAAAAATAACTGAACAATTAAATGATTGACTGAAAACCTCTTTAGTATTTAAAGGAAATATTTTTTTTTAGATAATTATGGGAAAATTAGTCAAATTGGTCCTCATCTTAACACTGAACTGTTAATATTTTCATGTTACAAAGCAAATGACTGCTTTTCATGCATACATGTATGAGGGTCTAACTCTTGATTCATGTTAATCCTTTATCAAGGGATATTTTTGGAAAAGCAGACCAAAACATGCAATCTTTATCTAAAAGGTTGATATAAGAGTGTATATTTATTCAATGACAGAAGATCTTTATCTAAAATACTTTCTGAAACACAACTATTGAGAAGATATTTGATATTCAGGCTTCATCGACAGACATGATATTGGAAAAATAGCATTGGAAAAGAAATCATTGATTTTTAACTATTGTTTTTCTTTTTCACCAATGTTTTCGTTTACTAGTTTTCAACAATTTTCTTAAAACTAGCATAACCTTTGAATAAAACTCACCAGCTAACATGCAAAGGATATATGGTAAGATAACAATAATAAACAATATAAATGATAACCATAAATGATAATGAAATGAAGATGGTTATGATATAAGGAACATGATTTTGGGAAAGAGCAATTTGTCCATCAAATTGAATTAAAAAAGTTTGACATAATTTCTTATATGATTGTGTGATTGGGTTTTTTGCACTTAACCAGCCGACTTAACCTATTTCACTTGAAATACCTTTGAAAAGCTCTCTATGTCTTTTTAGAATTATTGTAACACATACATTTTAGACTGTTAAATGCTGTTTCGGTTAAGAAAAAGTATTATTTAAAGCCTCAGCTCTTGTCAAAAGATCTCAGGTGACAAGTATCCAAGCTAATCTAGACCGACACATGCCACACCAGCTGCTAAAGGAGAATCCTTAAAAAGCAGAAAGTCCAGTCTGAGATCAGACAGTATGAGATGATGTATGGGAGGGAATGTCATAGGTGTGCATTTCAGAACAGTGCTTGATGAAAGTTAGTGGCATCAAATATAGTTGACAATCATATTTCTCACCATTGCAATAAACATACTATTATAGTGTCATGTCACATACTCCCTACTACAATGTTATGTTACAGACTCATTTTACAATGTCAAGTCAAAACCACACTACTACAATGTAATGTCACATACTCACTAATGTAATGCCATGTCTTGACATGTCACATACTCCATACTACCCTGTTGTGTCTCATACTCCATACTCCCCTGACATGTCTCATTTTCCCCTGATATGTCTCATAATACGGTGAATGTCACATACTCAATACTACAGTGACATGTCTCATAGTCAATACTACCCTGACGTGTCTCATACTCAACTCCATACTACGGTGACATGTCACATAGTCAATACTACCCTGACATGTCTCATACTCCACTCCATACTACAGTGACATGTCACATACTCCATACTACGATGACATGTCTCATAGTCAATATTATCCTGACATGTCTCATACTCCATACTACCCTGTTGTGTCTCATACTCCATACTCCCCTGACATGCCTCATTTTCCCCTTATATGTCTCATATTATGGTGACATGTCACATACTCCATACTATGGTGACATGTCTCATAGACAATACTACCCTGACATGTCTCATACTCCATACTCCCCTGACATGTCATACTCCATACTACCCTGTCGTGTCACAAACTCCATACTACCCTGATATGTCTCATTCTATGGTGACATGTCACATACTCCAAACTACCTCTACATGTCCCATACTCCATACTATGACGACATGTCACATACTCTATACTACAGTGACACATCACATACTCCATTCTACCCTTACATGTCACATATTCCATACTACCCTGTAGTGTCATGTTCTCCTTACTACCCTGACATGTTTCATACTCCATACTATCATGTTGTGTCACGTGCTATCCTGACATGTCTCATACTATCCTGACATGTCTCATACTACCCTGACATGTCTCATACTACCCTGACATGTCTCATAGTCAATATCACCTGACATGTCTAATAGTCAATACTACACTGACATGTTTTATACTCCATACTTCCCTATCGTGTCACATCCTCCATACTACCCCGTCGTGTCACATTCTCCATACTACCCTGTTGTGTCTCATACTCCATTCTCCCCTGATATGTCTCATACTACGGTGACATGTCACATACTCCATACTACGGTGACATGTCTCATAGTCAGTACTACCCTGACATGTCTCATACTCCATACTACTGTGACTTGTCTCATAGTCAATACTACCTTGACATATCTCATACTCCATACTACGGTGACATGTCACATACTCCATACTTATACTACCGTGACATGTCTCATAGCAAATATTATCCTGACATGCCTCATACTCCATACTACCTTGTTGTGTCTCATACTCCATACTCCCCTGACATGTCTCATACTCCCCTGATATGTCTCACGGTGACATGTCATATACTCCATACTATGGTGGCATGTCACATACTCTATATTACGGTGACACATCACATACTCCATACTACCCTGACATGTCACATACTTCATACTATCCTGTAATGTCATGTTCTCCTTACTACCCTGTCATGTTTCATAATCCATACTATCGTGTTGTGTCACATACTATCCTGACATGTCTTATACTACCCTGACATGTCTCATACTACCCTGACATGTCTCATAGTCAATATTATCCTGACATTTCTCATAGTCAATACTACCTTGACATGTCTCATATTCCATTCTATCCTCACATGTCACATACTCCATACTACCCTGTAATGTCACGTTCTCCTATCTACCCTGACATGTTTCATACTCCATATGATCGTGTTGCGTCACATGCTATCCTGACATGTCTCATACTCCCGTGATATGTCTCATACTACGGTGGCATGTCAGATACTCCATACTACGGTGGCATGTCACATACTCTATACTATTGTGGCATGTCTCATACTCCAAACTACCCTGACACGTCTCATACTCCATACTATGGTGACATGTCACATACTCCATACTACGGTGACACATCACATACTGCATACTACCCTGACATGTCACATACTCCATACTACCCTGTAATGTCATGTTCTCCTTACTACCCTGACATGTTTCATACTCCATACTATCGTGTTGTGTCACATGCTATCCTGACATGTCTCATACTTCCCTGATATGTCTCATACTACCCTGACATGTCTCATAGTCAATATTATCCTGATATTTCTCATTGTCAATACTACCTTGACATGTCTCATATTCCATACTACCCTGACATGTCTCATAGTCAACATCACCTGACATGTTTCATAGTCATTACTACATTGACAGGCTCATGTTCCATACTTCCCTGACATGTATCATACTCCATACTACGCTGACATGTTTTATACTCCATACTTCACGGTCGTGTCACAAACTTCATACTACGGTAGTACCCCGTTGTGTCTCATATTCCATACTACCCTGACATGTCTTGTACTATATACTACCCTGACATGCCTCATACTCCATACTACCCTGACATGTCTCATACTCAATACTACCTTGCATGCTCTAGATTGTACCTCTGTATAGCATTCATATTGAGAGATGGTATAGTCACGGATGGCTTCATGTAAATCTTGACTTGATGTTGCTTATCATTGATCTTGAGAGTGGTGGAAGTCACGGATAGCTACATGTAAACCAAGAACAAAAAAGAATGTTCAAGTTTCTTCTACGCGGTCTGTATAACTAGCTAGGGTTTCCTTTATTCATGGTTTAAACCATTATAGCTATAAATTTCCGAAAATGTTGATTGAAAAGTAGCAAACACTCGTTTTGACCGTCTGTTATGTTTGAAATAAGCGCATTTTCGAATAAACGAAGAGTTAGACAAGCGAGTGCACGGGGATTTCCGTGGGACCTAGTTGTTAATGTTGTAAGGGTTGTCCATATAGGGCACGTGTTCGATCCCCATCTGTAGTCTACTACTGAGTTAGTGCACTTTTCTTTAGGGAGGCAATTTGAGCACAAACAAATTAGTGGCAAGGGGGAATATGTTATATGCCCGAAATGTTTGTTAACAGTGTGTTTTTAACACCGTAAAGTTACTAGACGGCCCTATCGGAAAAGAAGAAAAAAGTTGAGTTCTCATATGAAAAGACGTGTGCACATTCATTTACTATACATGTACTTTTCAAATAGTTGTTTTCTATAGTGTTTGAAACTGTCTATTAAACTGTATGTGCTTTCAAGTTTATATATGATATCTGCGTGAATATCATTTGAAATAAAGGTAAAATCCCAATGGAAATTATTTGAAATTACCCATTTTTCGTTCTATCGTACTTCCAAGTCTTCCTTAGACATACGGACGGACAAATATGTATAAACTTTCTTTGTCAAAATAACCCCCCAACCCCACCCTGATTAATAAGCATTCATCTGGACAAGCTTGGGGATTTAGTTAAGAACACAGGAAAAGTCATGCTATATAAAACGAGCTAAGTTAATTATGTCCTTGCTTTTTTTTCGAGACATAAATTATGTCAAAACCAGGGATCGGACATTCGACTCACAATGCGTAAGGTAATTAGGTCGGAACATATTAACTATATCGTAATGCAAACTCTGGCAATACGCTGTCAGATTCCGAATCTAAGACACTTTGTTTCAATTTCAATTGAAATAAACCGAATTGGGTGAATTGCCTGCCCTCTATAAACTATTAATATGTCAGTTTTGTTCTCGCACGGAGAGGATGGACACACAGACATGTGACGGTCGTAACATTTGGGTATATTTATTTGGGTAAAACGGATGCCGTAGCTGAACGGCTAAAGAAACGGGATAAAACGTTCTAGAATTAAGTTTCGTGAGAGCAGTCTTCCGACTGACCATTCACGGAGCGGTATGTCGAAATAGTGTCAACAACTATAGAAATAGTGCCAACAACTATAGAAATAGTGTCTACAACTGAAATAATATTGTCAACATGTAACTACAAACTCGTTTGATGCAAAATTAACTTTTTTATGTTAAAAAAGCCATTAAAATACAAAATGGAAACAAAATGCTAGCATCACTTCACTCCGTAATTTGGGTTAGTGTGAGATACGGATATTTTCGAAGGTCATTTAAATACGAAAAAATGCAAGTAATGCAGCAGATAACATACACCACTTCAATATTCATATGGCAAATGCATTAATAATAATATTTTCTATCATTGTTTTCACATAGTGGTGAAATGAGAGTGTGGTCATGTTTTTACTGACCCACAAAATGTCCGCGTCTTATATATTATTTTAGGTGTCGATTTTCTTACTTCTCATGCTTTCTACCGGTACAGCTAAACGGCGGATATGGCCCATATCCGCGGATATGGAAATCGGTCTGCGGATATGACTATTAATTTTCAAATAATTAACTTACGCGTGATATTTTTTTTTTTTAAAATTGTCGGGTATTTATAATTTTAGATATATCATCACAATAATAAACACCATACATCTTACTTTCACATATAACTTTTAGTATATTCGAGTTATATTGTATTTCTTTCCATGTCCGCGTATAATATCAGTCTGTGGATATGACATCTATTTTCTAAATAATTGACATACGAGGGTGTATTTCTTTATTGTGCATTGTATTTATGATTTGATATATGTTTTAAGCTATGTATGATTAATAAGATACATCTTATTGTCATTTGTAACTATTAGTATACACGAGTTATGCTGTAGTTGTTTTTCCATATTCGCGTATGTATATTGGTCTGCGAATATGACATTATTCTTTAAATTATAAACGTGCGAGGGATGCATTTCATTACTACACCTTGTTTTTATAATTTGGTATATATATTTTTTCGCAATGAATAATGAATAAAATACATCGTATTGTCATTTGTAACTATTAGTATATTCGAGTATTTATTTTAGTGTATCCGCGGATATGTGCCCATATCCGCTGTGAAAGATCAACAAAACAGCATTTACATATCAAATTTCTTATATCAAACGTATATCTTCGGGTGTCATTTAATACTTATTTATCATTATAAATGAATCAATAGTGTATGACAATTTACCACACTTATTGTTTTTTTCCCCAAATAAATGTCATTTCCCCAGACCGATTTCCATATGCGATATTGGCCATATCCATATCCGCTGTGAAAGATCAACTAAAAAGCATCAAAGTACCATTTTTCTTCTGACGCACATCTAAGGGTGACATTTAATACTTATTAACTTCTGAATAAACATTGTATTGAAATTGATCCTATCTATTGTTTAAACTTTTATACCACAAATAAATGTCATATCCGCATACCGATTTCCATATCCGGGGATATAGGCCATATCCGCCGTGAAAGTTCATCTAACAGAATCAAAGTAGGGCCTATCAAATTTCATCTAACGCAGATCTAAGGGTGACACGTAATACTTATTTACTATTCTGGATAAATATTGCATTGAAATAGTCCATACTTATTGTTTTATTTCACAAATGAATGACATACATGTATTCGCAGACAATTTCTATATTCGCAGTTATGGGCCATATCCGCTGTGAAAGATCAACTAAAACAGCAACACAGTATAAAATTTCTTCAAAAGTATATCTAAGGGTGTCATTTAACATCTTTGACTATTCTGAAAAAGTATTGTATTGAAATATACCATACTTAATGTCTATTCCGCAAATAAAAGTCATATCCGCAGACAGAATTCCATATCCGCGGATATGGGCCATATCCGCTGTTTAGCTCTACCCGTTATCGGTCGGTAAATTGTCCTTGTGACAGGATGAATTATATTACATAGTACTGACCCAAGGATAACTACACACCCCTGTGATCAATAGGAAACTTAGCAAAATAATGGCACAATTTAACGGAGAAAGGTTGATGTAGTTAATTAGTTTCCGGGACATTATTTAACCAATCTAAGCCATTGGTCGGTATGGCTAAACAGCGGATATGGCCCATATCCGCGGATATGGAATTCGGTCTGCGGATATGACTTTTATTTGTGGAATAAAACATTAAGTATGATCAAATTGAATTCAATAACTATTCATAATAGTAAATAAGTATGAAATATCACCCTTAGATATACTTTGAAGAAATTTGATGCTTTGTGGCTGTTTTTGTTGATCTTTCTCAGGGGATATGACCCATAACCGCGGATATAGAAATCGGTCTGCGGATATGACGTTTATATGGGAAATAAAACATTAATTTTAGTATGGTTTATTTCAATGTAATAATTATTCATAATAGTTAATAAGTATAGAATATTACTCTTTGATATATTTTGAAGAGATTTTGTGCTTTTTTCCTGTTTTCGTTGATCTTTCACAGCGGATATGGCCCATATCCGCGGATATGGATCGGTCTGCGGATATGACGTTTTCTTAGGAAATAAAACAATAAGTATGGTAATTTTCAATTCAATATTTATCTAGAATAGTAAGTAAGAATTTAATGACACCCTTAGATGTACGAAATAATTCGATACTTTTGATGCTGTTTCTGTCTGCGGATATGGAAATCGGTCTGCGGATATGACGTTTATTTAGGAAATAAAACAATAAGTATTAAGTATCAGATTAAGAATATGATGAAATGTGTTAAATGTCTTTTTAGTGAGTCATATAAAAATGTTTGTTGGAACAGCTAAACACGTTCGTATGTAAGTGTTTGTATGTATTGAATTTTCTCGCACTGTTTACATTATTTTATTCCTAGATAGATCATGATTGCAATATTTGATTTCATGTGTAAGATTCATGTATTTCTGGTCACTGTATTGTTTCAACAATGTACCAATTTTTTGGATTTATGTAAATAAAGTATCTAATAAAAATGATCTAGGATTAACACTAACCGTACTTGTACATAATGCATATATATACCTTGAAGGTTTTGATATTATGATGACATGTAACCTGTGTAACTTGATATGTATTCATGAAAAATAAACATAAACCGTATCGGCGTACCAAATTTATTCTAACGTATATCTAAGGGTGTTATTAATTAATTATTCATTATGTTGAATAAATTTTGAATTGAAAATAACCATACTTATTGTTTTATTTCCCCCAAATAAATGTCATATCCGCAGACGGATTTCTATATCCACGGATATGGACCATGTCCGCTGAGAAAGATCAACAAAAACAGCAACAGAGCATCAATTTTTTTTCAAAGTATATCTAAGGGTGATATTTTATAATAATTTACTATGATGAATAATTATTTCATTGAAATTTACCATAGTTAATGGTTTATTCCACAAATAAATATCTTATCCCCAGACCGATTTCTATATCCGCGGATATGGGCCATATCCGCTGTGAAAGATCAACAAAAACAGCTTCAAAGTATCGAATTATTTCAGTCGTACATCTACGGGTGTCGTTTGATTTTTTATTTATTATTCTTAATGAATATTGTATGAAATTTTTTCCATACTTATTGTTTTATTTCCAAAAATCCCAACGTCATATCCGCAAACCGATTTCTATATTCGCGGATATGGGTCATATCCCCTGAGAAAGATCAACAAAAACAGCCACAAAGCATCAAATTTCTTCAAAGTATATCTAAGGGTGATATTTCATACTTATCTACTATTATGAATAGTTATTGAATTCAATTTGATCATACTTAATGTTTTATTCCACAAATAAAAGTCATATCCGCAGACCGAATTCCATATCCGCGGATATGGGCCATATCCGCTGTTTAGCCATACCCCTTTCTACGGTTTATTTAAGTTTATAAAATTCGATTTTAAACTCTAAAAACTGTGTAAAAACACATTGGAACTAATTTTGGACTTGTTGACACTATTATTTCAGTTGTTGACACTATTTCTATAGTTGTTGACACTATTTATATAGTTGATGACACTATTTCGACGTACCCTTCACGGAGTGCCGATGGTTCTACCCGGCTTGACCAGCTCCTTTGGGAAGTTGAGTATGGGGTCTTCCTCCATCATTTAACTGTACTGTTGTTGACGCGATGTAAAAAACCCATACAAATAATGGAATAAACCCTTTATCACATGCAAAATTTTCGACTGTCCCAAATTAAAAGAGTTTGCAGACCACATGTCAAAATGTGATTAAATTGGAAAATATTTTTCTGATAGGGTAGAAAATATTGTTGGAAAAGGAGAAATCTCTTCCGCTCCCACAATGTTTTCCAGAGTCGTCTGCAACAATCAAGTGAAAAGTCGTTATTTTTTTGGGGAAAATGTTAAGGTTGGTCGAACAACAGACGTCGCTAAAAACCAGAGCTTCAACATATCCAATTAGTTATTTCGATAAAAAAATCGGAATGACAAAAGAAGTTGTCGGATGATAATCGTCTGCTGCAAAAGCGTCTAAACGAGTTTTCATCGAAATTATTCTTAAGGAAAAACATTTTCATCAATAAATCTATGTTATTGTACATTGTATTTAGAGAAAGAGAGACCCCAATAATGTGATTGTTAATTTTTTCTAATCGATTTTTTGTTGGGGCGGAAAAACTACCACGAGGTGAATGAAAAAAAGAAACACTAACAAACAAACAAATAGAAAATAAAAAATAAATAACGAACAAAAACCCGTTGCCTAAGATTTCAACATACCGATTGTATACAAAAGGAGATGTACTTAAATTGTATGATAGCGTCTTTAAAAGAAATTATTAATTATACATTTCGGCTTTGGTTGTTACCGTTAGTTATGAAAACCTCTTATGATACAAGAGCGTTGATTGGTTGTTGAGAAATAGAGGGTGATCTATAAATAGATAAGGGTATACCCTCATTTAGGGATTATATAACAAATCCAGGTAAAATCAGCTAAAAATAGACTACGGCTAACCGCTATTTTGTCGGCTTACCCTTATCTTTAACGGTTGACCGCTAAATTTGAGGGTATACCGTTAAATTTAGCGGTATACCCCCATTTTAAATAGAGGTTGACCGCCATTTACAATTTCGGTCTATTCTGTACACCATAGTTTCCACTACTGACATTTACAAGACGACGGGTCGTGCATAAATTAGGGCCACATTTAGTCAAAAAGAGCTTCTGAGTTCTTAAAATATATTCACCGAATCTGAGTTTATCACATAGTCCCTTAGTTTGATCAAAGACCTACCAAAAATTAAAAAGTCTGAGTCAATCAAACTTTGTTCTTACAAAAAAACAATTTCCACTGACTCTCATATCGCTTTACATAAGTTTATTTAAAAAGAATCCTGCAGGTAGATTTATAATTCATAAAATTAGGAAATAAAACTCTACTAGTATAGAAAACTGCGAACCCCTTGGGTAACAATTGAATTTTCTGAATTTTTCAATTGAAAGCCGAAAGAACCCTTTCATCCAAGCATCAGCCTGGTTTGTATACAAACATCACAACATTGATTGCCGATTTTTTTTTAAAGCATTTGCTCCAAATTCAGTAGCTTTCTGCTATCATATATATTCAATGGAAGTGATTTTGACTAACCAATTAACTGCACATGCTTCTGGATTATTTAAAACCTTATGACATGGCACAGGCAAACAAAAGATTCAATATAAATGATGAAAAGTAGCTCATTTTCATCAGCTGTTTGACTTATTTAATAAGGCAGTAAAGGTCTTTCAGAATCATCTTGAAAAAGAGAGTTCCAATAAGGTGTATTCCACATATCAGGTTTGGTCTGTCCTTTTCGATTCGAAATAGCCTATGTAATAAGGACTTATGTGACCACGGAGCAATAAAAGAAAAATAAGAAAAAGGGTCACAGCTTTCTTTAACTCTTCCTTTCTTATTCGATTTCGGGCAGGTCTAAATAGTAATTGCATACAATAATATAAAAAAGATATGAAAATCTTACTTTTTCTTTTTTGTGGTAGACCCTATTTGATTGAATCTTTATGGGCATTTTCTCATTTTTTTCAAAGTGTTTCTAAGGCCATCTTCTTATGTACAATGTATCATCAACATAAACAAAACTATTTTTTCAATCTGCCGCTGAAACTGTTTTATTCCTTCCTATGTACTTATTTCATATCACAGGTGCTTGAAACAATCTTCAATAATATCCCAATATATGCTCTATATACTATATAGGAGACTAGCATATAGAGCATATATATTATCGAAGATTGTTTCAAGCACCTGTGTTTCATATTAAACATGATACTACTATCTTTTATAAACCAATTGTCCCATATTGGGATTTGTGACTAATTTAACTTCAAATGCAAGAGCAATTAATATTTAAGAAACAACATTTTCCCTCTGATATAAGTTATAAGCGATTGTAACAAATGGGGTTATTCCGCATTTCGCCGAAGTGTTTATTTTTTGTCATTAATTTTGTGAGAGGAGCGGGAACGTGTGGTATAATGGGGTAACGGGTTAGTATTCACACAGATAAAAATAAATTAAGAGCTAGCAATGCTTTAATTGAAATCCTCTAGAGACAGGACATAAAGATTCATTGAAATCTCGGCAACGAAAGGTGTCTGAACGCTGGACTTAGGAGAAACGGATCATTTTGGTACTGTATAGTACATAGGAATAGGTTTGTTTACTCGGAAGCCTCGTTTCAACATGACCTTCACCTTAAAAATGTTACTATTTTTGGCAAACCGTGTTTGCGTGTATATTATGTAAATGATCTCCAATCAAAGTATGCATGGTAATGGCCTCTCTACTCAATCCAGGTTCTATCACATAAATGTTTTTATATACTATAAAAATGTATATATCTAAAATAGTGTTGATACGGTAAAATAGATAACAATAAATTTCAAACAATAACACGCTTTACTTACGATACAAGTTCGTCTTGCACTGCGCCTAATTCATCTTGATGCAATGTTTCAAAGTTCAGGTCTTTAGCATACGTCCGCACATGTAACCCTTAGACAACCAAGAAGGTCTGCTGAACTGTCTATGCTCCGTGACAAAACGCTCCTATTATAAGAATAGTGACCCAAGTAGCACGTTAAATGGACAACGTCCTTTCTGGCGTTCCATTGCTGGGACCCTGTATTATCGTATCATGATATTGGTAAACAGGAAACCAGTATTTTAAGCGCATACGTGCACTAAGTTTCTTGAACGAAAATCACATGAGCGTGATGTCATTTCTAAACCTGTATTTTCGGAAAATTGTTATTTGGCACACAGATCAACATATCTATACAGATAAAAAGTTTGTCCAACCCCGTACTTTGTTATTGGTAAAGACCGTTAAATCTTGATAAGCATAATCAATACGTAGCCGACAAAACCAAAATGAGATCAGAGACATATCTTTTATCTATGACTCTTATGAGATACATTAATTAATGTTCATTTCCATTGGTTAGTAAATGGATCATGCTAATGTATCTTATACGAGGAGATTATGGTTGAAACAGATTCCCAACATGGCCCAAATGGATAATACGATAGTCAAGAATGCAAAGCTGAGGTATATCCCGTATCAACAATATTTCGGTAATAAAACGGCTTTCCAAGTGATCGGTTATTTATAAAGATAATGACACAGCGGCTTTGACGTATCGTCGATTTGCAGGATCCGTTTATGGCAAATTGTATTATCGCAGCCTCTCGGAACTTCTCAATTACCGATTTACGAAAGTGTATCGTCTGATTTTGTTTTTATTTGTCTCTAGTGTTAACGTACGTTACCAGTTACCAGCCTAACTACTGGTAAGTCCCCGCCTGTCCTGTACAAGTGGAATCTAACAATATCGGGTTTGTCCAATAAAAACACATCGGACATAATGAGGGATCCGCCATGTTGTTTATTACAAGACGACCTTCATTGTACTTTTGTTTTCAAATATCGATCTTAAATGTAATATCTAAGTAGTCATTTAATTTGATAAATCCATTACCAAACATAAAATTTTTGACTGTCCCAAATTAAAAGAGTATGAAGCCAGCATTTCATAATGTGATGAAATTAAAAACAATATTCTGATATGGCAAAAATAATTGTGGGAAAAGAAGAAATTGCTTGTTAGAGCAAGTTCTCCTTTTCCCACAATGTTTTCCAGAGTCGTCTGCTACACACTGGTCAACTGGCGTTTTTGTTAGGTAATGAGTTTAGGAAACACATACATGTATATAAATATATACCAAGAGAAATGTTTTAAAATGATTTTCAACACTTCCATATTTATTGAACAATTCAATGTGAAACTCATAGAAAATGTGTTATTAGCGCGAACAAGTAAAAGGAAATTTGAAACCCACACTTATGTATGTGAGAAATTTCCCAGGTCACAGAAATACCCAAGTAGTTACGATTGTACTACTGGGCCACGTGGGACCCACCTGTCTTATACGAGTGGTTGTGCTATCTTCGTATTGGTGGTCATTACAATACAATACAACACAATACAATATAATACAATGGAATGCAATATAATGCAATACAATACAACACAATATAATACAATACAATACATGTACAATACAATATAATACAATTCAATACAAAACAATACAAAATAACTCAATACAAAATAATACAATACAAAACAATACAATACAAAATAATACAACACAAAACAATACAATACAACGCAATACAATACACTACACTACATTTAAATACAACACAATACAATACAATACACTACATTTAAATACAATACAATGCGGTACAATACACTAAGTTTCAATACAATACAATATTGTCAGAGAGGATAGGAAATGCTTAGTGTGCAATTTAAATGAAATTTAAAACGAATTTCACTTTTACTTGTTTGTCCTTTTTACAGAGATATTAGAACGTTGTATTTGCCAAAATATGTTTATACTTGGCCAAACATTCAGAAATTTATTGGTTTAATGGAATCAAATTCTAAGAAAACAATTTTAAACATTAGTAAATTCTTAGATAAGGCTAACAGTAAACGCAATCATCATTTCATAATGAATCCATAATTTTTTGTTTCATTACCAAGTATTTAGTACTATGCCCTTACTGTCTTATTCATCTTTCTTTTGTATTCCATGAAAAAGCCTTTTTCATTCAAAAGTCACTTTTTTCTCATTTATGTGATTGTATTGCCATGTTTATGCATTTAATAAATTTGTATGTTGTACATATGTTTGACAACAAACTGTGTTTTAGTTTATATGTCAATAAACTATTTGAACTTTTAATATTACAA
>OX401419.1:14269900-14411064 GCA_947846245.1 Cerastoderma edule
TAATTCACGGACCCTGCATTTTTATATGCTTCTAGAGGAAGGACAAAGATTGCTGTTGACAGCCACGTTTTTTCGTGAAAATGTGTCAACTTACGGACTACGGATTAGTGAAACAGCAAGGGTTAATGCTTGACTTTCGTCGTGGAAGGCACTGTGAAAGGCCGGCAACCGATGTCTTTATAAACAATAAAGAAGGGCTAAGCGTTGCCAGTTTAACACCATTATCAATACATAAATAACGAACGCTTTGTAGAATACTAGCGTCTGCAACCTTACCTGGTGCAAATTCGATCGTTTTGGGCTCTGCTTTGCTGTATATAAAACAGTCGTTCTGGCTCCCCCTATCAAGGCTAACTGCATATTACTTTATTAAGTGACCATATATACGCTGTCCAACCACAAGGAAACTGACATTGAACGACAGTTTATTCCCCACTTGCCATTGTTTACATTAGTTATCTATTCCCCACTTGTCATTGATTACATTAGTTATCTTTTCCCCACTTGCCATTGTTTACGTTAGTTATCTATTCCCCACTTGCCATTGTTTACCTTAGTTATCTATTCCCCACTTGTCATTGTTTACATTAGTTATCTATTCCCCACTTGCCATTGTTTACATTAGTTATCTATTCCCCACTTGTCATTGATTACATTAGTTATCTATTCCCCACTTGCCATTGATTACATTAGTTATCTTTTCCCCACTTGCCATTGTTTACATTAGTTATCTATTCCCCACTTGCCATTGTTTACATTAGTTATCTATTCCCCACTTGTCATTGATTACATTAGTTATCTATTCCCCACTTGTCATTGTTTACATTAGTTATCTATTCCCCACTTGCCATTGTTTACATTAGTTATCTATTCCCCACGTGTCATTGTTTACATTAGTTATCTATTTTTCACTTGCCATTGTTTACATTAGTTATCTATTCCCCACTTGTCATTGATTACATTAGTTACCTATTCCCCACTTGTCATTGTTTACATTAGTTATCTATTTTTCACTTGCCATTGTTTACATTAGTTATCTATTCCCCACTTGTCATTGATTACATTAGTTATCTATTCCCCACTTGTCATTGTTTACATAAGTTATCTATTTTTCACTTGCCATTGTTTACATTATTTATCTATTCCCCACTTGCCATTGTTTACCTTAGTTATCTATTCCCCACTTGTCATTGATTACATTAGTTATCTATTCCCCACTTGCCATTGTTTACATTAGTTATCTATTCCCCACTTGCCATTGATTACATTAGTTATCTTTTCCCCACTTGCCATTGTTTACATTAGTTATCTATTCCCCACTTGCCATTGTTTACATTAGTTATCTATTCCCCACTTGTCATTGATTACATTAGTTATCTATTCCCCACTTGTCATTGTTTACAATAGTTATCTATTCCCCACTTGCCATTGTTTACATTAGTTATCTATTCCCCACGTGTCATTGTTTACATTAGTTATCTATTTTTCACTTGCCATTGTTTACATTAGTTATCTATTCCCCACTTGTCATTGATTACATTAGTTACCTATTCCCCACTTGTCATTGTTTACATTAGTTATCTATTTTTCACTTGCCATTGTTTACATTAGTTATCTATTCCCCACTTGTCATTGATTACATTAGTTATCTATTCCCCACTTGTCATTGTTTACATAAGTTATCTATTTTTCACTTGCCATTGTTTACATTATTTATCTATTCCCCACTTGTCATTGTTTACCTTAGTTATCTATTCCCCACTTGTCATTGATTACATTAGTTATCTATTCCCCACTTGTCATTGTTTACATTAGTTATCTATTCCCCACTTGCCATTGTTTACATTAGTTATCTATTCCCCACTTGTCATTGATTACATTAGTTATCTTTTCCCCACTTGCCATTGTTTACATTAGTTATCTATTCCCCACTTGCCATTGTTTACATTAGTTATCTATTCCCCACTTGTCATTGATTACATTAGTTATCTATTCCCCACTTGTCATTGTTTACATTAGTTATCTATTCCCCACTTGTCATTGATTACATTAGTTATCTATTCCCCACGTGTCATTGTTTACATTAGTTATCTATTTTTCACTTGCCATTGTTTACATTAGTTATCTATTCCCCACTTGTCATTGATTACATTAGTTACCTATTCCCCACTTGTCATTGTTTACATTAGTTATCTATTTTTCACTTGCCATTGTTTACATTAGTTATCTATTCCCCACTTGTCATTGATTACATTAGTTATCTATTCCCCACTTGTCATTGTTTATATAAGTTATCTATTTTTCACTTGCCATTGTTTACATTATTTATCTATTCCCCACTTGCCATTGTTTACATTAGTTATCTTTCCCCACTTGCCATTGTTTACATTAGTTATCTATTCCCCACTTGTCATTGTTTACATTAGTTATCTATTCCCCACTTGTCATTGATTACATTAGTTATCTATTCCCCACTTGTCATTGTTTACATTAGTTATCTATTCCCCACTTGCCATTGTTTACATTAGTTATCTATTCTCCACTTGTCATTGATTACATTAGTTATCTATTCCCCACGTGTCATTGTTTACATTAGTTATCTATTTTTCACTTGCCATTGTTTACATTAGTTATCAATTCCCCACTTGTCATTGATTACATTGGTTACCTATTCCCCACTTGTCATTGTTTACATTAGTTATCTATTTTTCACTTGCCATTGTTTACATTAGTTATCTATTCCCCACTTGTCATTGATTACATTAGTTATCTATTCCCCACTTGTCATTGTTTACATAAGTTATCTATTTTTCACTTGCCATTGTTTACATTATTTATCTATTCCCCACTTGTCATTGTTTACATCAGTTATCTATTTTCACTTGCCCAAGTGTAAAGGTCAGCACATTCAACCGTCATTTTTTTTTCTAATCCTCATGTAAGAATAGTTCTAAATACAAAAAACAAAGCATAGGTTCATGTGTGTGACCAACATTCCTCCAAAACACCAAATCCAGGCGGGATGCATCATAAACTATCATATGGACATATGCTTTTTTCACATAATACTTAATTTCGATTTTTCAAACATTTCACTTTTGCCATACAACGACATCAGGAAGTAACTCTTGTTTTAAACTTATTTATTTTACATCGATTATAAAGGAAGTTTGAAGCTTATTGAAACCCCTCTTGATGACTGATTCCACTAAACTAGTACTTGCGCCGACTTGCAGGCCAGTCCAAGTAATTTTCACCTCGCCTCACGGGGATCGAACTCTTGACCTTCGGTACAAGAACGTACGCACGCATGCGCATCTATAATAGCTAACATGTCTACACAACCTGCGCACGCATGCACTGACACCCATTTATCTGGCCACAAAAACGAGCGACACATACATACATAATCAAACGAAAACGGACAGCCGTATTCAGCAAAACAAAAACAAACGAAGGCATATAAAAGACCTACAAGATATCGCTTTAATTTCTTAAATGTTCTTTTTCTCTTACCTCAAAAAAGATAAGTATCTGAATATCTTTTCAGTCTGAACAACTCGGTAAATAGCACGAAGGACTTGGTAAACAAGGTTTCCGATTACTGATATATGAAGTGACCGATATACCGTCCAATATCGAATGGGTCGATTGCCAGTCGAATATCACTCTGCATGTAAACATGTTACAGTCAACTGCCTGGAAATAATACTGTGAAGTTATTATCTCCTATTGCAAAAACAGTCACAGGTTATAGCAATATGCATATATTACAGTAATTTCATGACAAAGAACATGTAAGGACATGTATACCAGCTGAATTTTTGTTAGAATGTGTGTTTTTTTTTTTACTACTGATTCATTTTTATAAGACGTTAACTTCTTTTGAAAATGTATTACTAGCTTTATTTGTTCTGCTTGTATGCAAAGTAAATGAATTTAGCCAAATTATTCAACATGATAGGAGAGTTTGAAGACATAAGATTAATAAATGTTTGTATAGATGGCCATGCATAATAATACCTCTGTGTGTATTTCTTTCTTTATTCTGAAAACTTTGAGCATTTAAGTATGAAATTATACATATATGCTAGGAAAATAAGAGATGTTTGTGTAGGTCTGGTGGACAGCGTCTTTTAACGAAAAAACTGTTGAAAACTGCACTAATTTCACAGATAGAACCTTCGTTTATATTCATTTTTATCTAACACTTTCCGTTTTCAACATTTATCAAACATTTCTCTTTAAAATGCTAAACATTTACCAACCAGGAAGTTGGCTCAAGGGTTGAGATAAGATTGAAATCAGAAGTGGTATCCATAAATCAATATAGAGGGTATTGAGGATAAAAGAGCTGATGTTGCATGAACATTCCGTGACAAAAAGAGAGTCTTATTTTCTATAACCATACCTCATTTTACCGAAACGGTACTACTCTTGTAAGTACACGATTTACATGTTTTGTTAACAGAAACGGTGTATGATCTAGGGTTTCTTTTCGAAAGTTTTTGATCGTCTTTCATTTTCGTGATGACTTGGCTGAACAAATAGACATCTTGAAGTTTCTTTTCACAGATATTAGGGTTTGGCTATCAAAACTAAATTTCTTTAAAACTTCAAAAAAAAGCTGTATTGTTTTATATATGATTCGCACTGAAGAATAGACGTTAAAAGCAAAATTATATCGTTTTTAATGATTTGAAACGTGTGTACAGTGCATTTACTTGTATACCATACGAAACAACAATCGTGTGATCGCCCTCGCCGTCAAATTGACCAGTCACTATATGCAATGTTAGGAAACTATTCATGAGGAACTAAATAAGGTTTAATGTTTTTTTCGCGATGTTTTAATCATAAGAATGCTGGGCAACTTTCTAAAAATATATGTGTGTTGTCTGCTTTCCAAAAATTTAAATATCTATCAATTTTGTTGATGAAAGATTCGGCCCGAGAACTGGTTATGTGTCCAGGATGCAGAGTCGAGAGTGATTTAACCTAATATGAAAGAACTTGTTTCACAATTGATGTAAAACAAATATGTTTAAGTTTAACTAAATGTCTTGTGTTATTAAACGGTTTACACTTCTTTAGTGTTGATTTTGACGTTAAATCCTCTGAATAAATATATATTATGCAAAGTGACATCCAGCGGGGGCGTTAGGTTAATAATGTCCAGCGTATTTCGTTTGGAATTGAACATTTTCGTAAAAATGGGTTTTAAAAAAAGGCAAGGAAATTATGTATCATATAGTACGACCATATCTTACTCTTTTTAATTTTTAACTTCTTTGTTTCTATTGTCCTAGTGTTATGAAGCGGACAATACAATTAGACATTGCCAAGTTAACATTTGAAGTTCATTTGGAATATAATCTGAACAAATGTAATGGATATGTTCGATTCAAAGACTTTCCGATGTAGCTTATCCGCTGTGACATATGCCTTCACATAAAAGAGACACAAAATCGGCTTTGAATTACAGAGGGTTCGATCTAAAAGCTTTTAGTTTCTTCTTCTCTAAATTAAGTGGTCGAGATATTGGTATGCAACGGAGTTTTGGTAAGCAATTTTCAAAAATTAAAATGTTTGATGAAATCTATCACTGTGTGTTTACTCGATCTCCGAAAGACACCTTTAAAATGTACTGATATAATCAGGTTTATAGAGACGTAAATACATCTCTTCACACATCATGTGTCCAACCAAAATGTTGTGGAACCATCAATCAGCTATTAAACAGCTACGTTCTCAAACCATAGTTCGGATTCAGGACTTCGTCTTTCACAGCCGTAGTAGCGATCACGTAAAGTCAGAAATATTCCTCCAGGAGTTAAATATCGCGTCAAAATAATTTCATTTAGGTTGCGTGACCAGACTTTTAATGATAAAGGGAGACTCAACAGTCAATTTAAACATTTTCATTTACAGAACTTGAAATCACATGGTCCCTCTCCGCGTGGGTTCAAATCCTGAGAGGGATATCGATTTTCATGAAAGGCAGTCTCCCGACTGACTTACGGAATGCCGATGGTTCTACCCGCCTTGACCAGCCCTTATGGGCAGTTGAGTATGGGGTCTTCCTCCATCATTAATAGTCGGGCATCGCTACATAACTGAAATAATGTTAATGTGATGTAAAACCCATATAAAAAAAACAAACCAAAAAAAACATTTTCAATCGTTACAAATAGTAATTAGTTCGTTAATGTCTTCACATTTATGCCGTGGTTATCCAACACGATCTGTTTTGTTTATATCGCCCATGGGTAACCCATTCCCCCATTCGAGCAGACGATCATTTATAACCAAGCAAAATATCAATTCCTTTTCCTTCCTTAAGTAAATGCGTGCTTTATTTAACTTATAGTGGATAACGTGTTGATTTGACCGTCGATCTGATGGCAATTGGCCCTCTACTTAACGTAATTTGTAACTTAAAATAAAGTATATTTCTACTACTTCAGACTTGAAATCTGATCGATGAATGATACGATTAATGAGGTAGACGAGAAGTTTCGGGGTAAGGGATATTGTCAGTAATGATCGTTAACCCTTATAGTGCTGGAACAGACTTCACGCTTATGCAAACAGGTTGGATCCAGGCCAGCCGCCAAGTAATTGGCGACTGGCCTGTGATCCAACCTGTTTGCTACTCTGAGTATCTTTCCTCAACAAAATTAAGCATATGTTAGAAGTTTTGGAAAACAGTCGACAAAAACATCTATTTTTAGAAAATTACCCAACATTCTAAGGGTTAAACCAGATAATAGATTAATATAGAATTCAATACCAGACGTGCATACCAGCCTCTTATGAATGATAAAGTGTCAATGCATGATTCGGATCGATGTTTAACATATTTCTCCTTAGTTTAACCCTTAAAATGTGGGGAAATTTTCTTTTAAAAATTGATATTTGTGTCGTCTGCTTTCCAAAACCATAAATAGCTGCTTGCTTTTGTCAACTTTGTCAATTTATTTAGCGGCTGGCCTGGATCTCACATGTTCGGATAAGCATTTGTCCGTTCCATTACTATATGGGTTTACCAAGTATACTGGTCACAATTGTCTCAACAAATGTCCCCCCCCCCTTTTGACGCATTGGTTTCTCCTAAATACCAAAAGGGAAAATTCATTTCATTCTTTATATGACCACTGTTGTGCTTTCTTAATATCCTACATCAAGTAATCGGTTAAAACATTACCACCTAACGCCACATTTTTAAGTCTTGCAGCAGACGACTTTCAAAAAAGCATTGTGACCAAAGTGAAAATTGGTTGTGGTAAGCCATTTCTCCTTTTGCCACAATGTTCTTTTCAATCTATTTACCTATCACAACAGCAGATCTGAAAGGTTGTTCACATGTTTTTAAAGCTTTTCTAAAGTCGTCTGCTTCAATTAAAAAAATGTTGTCTGTAGGTGTTATAAGATACGATTGGTTGTATCTGCATTACATTTGGCAAAGAGTTGCTCTCAAAGGAGTAAATAGAGACATTCCCTAACACGACAGTTGAGGACTTGTATAGTTGGATATATTGCAATGATAAGAACGAATAGGTACATATTTAAGTAAACACTCCGTTGATTGGACTTATACCGCTACTGTTGTTTACCTATCTACGATAAATGGGCGAGTCCATTATTGAGCGGAAGTAGGCAGGTGTAGGTAGTTTTTTTAGGCAATAAAAAATGTTGCTGTCTATTTATGCGTGAAAGTAAATGTAATAATAAGGTAATGGCTATAAGTATGCTTTGTGCGAGTTTATGCTTAACAAAAATCGAATTGAATTGAATGCGATAAAGAAAAGTAAACTTTAGATAATTGAAATAGGTACCTATTTCTATATTTAACTATTCTTGTGCGTTTATGTTTACATGAAATAAGATCCGCCAATAACAGTAGCTTGTCGGAGTGGATCTTAACATAATTCATGAATGAACATGTGTGTTCGAATATATTAACGAATGAATCAATGGATTGCTTTTTAAGGTGTGTCGCTGTATATTAGACCATATTGGGCGGAAAATATGTTTGTCGATAGTATTGTTAATATACACGTATTAAGATCATACATCGCTTAAATGTATATCTTTATTGGAATGGGTATGTCGTCAAATCTTGAAATGTTTTTCTTCAATATGGATGTAAGTTGAATATATATTGATGAACAAAAAAGGGCGAAAGCAATCAAGAAGTGAAATTAAAGTTATGATGTTATTCTTTTCGAAGGTAATGTGTGAAAACAAAGATAAAACAGTATACCGCTATAGTTTAATACTTTCTCAAAGAAATTGAAAACTGCCGTTAATGACAAGTACCTGTGTCGTATTTCTTTTTTATTTCAAACTGGTGTACTTGCGTTATTGCATCTTCAACTAACCGAATATTGAAGATCAATGGAACAGGCATAACACTTTGACCGAACGACAACTGGGTCGAGGGTTCGAATCTTCTGAGAAGCAGTTTCTTTTTTGCAGTATTTCAATAATCCACATTTGGCGCTAGAACATTCAAGTTATATATACAGGCTGTATAATCGAGTGGATTAATGTAAATTGATAGAACCGGTAAGGACTTGTTTCTCAATCGATGTATATACATACGAGATAAGATTAAAATAAATGGAAACGAGTTGTAATTTCAATAGGGTCTGTCTTTATAACACTTCTCTCAATCGCTTTCGTTCACGTGTGCTGCTTTTAGACATCTTAAGACGATTGCTGATAGAAACCATTGAACCGTGTCAGGCAATTTCTTCTTTTGTCTCAATGGTTTCTATCAGACTTCTGCTGGGAAAGGCGTTTTCTTTTCTAATTTATCATTGTCGTCTGCCGTTGCTGTGAATTTGGAGCTGGCAATTAAAATATCAGAGAATGTGCACTCAAAATATCAGTATGCTGTTAAAATTTACTTTACAAACTTATCGTTTGGAAAAATATGTTATGATATATGTTACTAACGCCTGTGTTGATATCAAAGGGAAAATCGGTAATCTGACGCGGACTCTGATCAATTCCGTGAAATACCCCGATTCCTGTAAAACGTGTTAACGTTGTTTAGCGTAAAAAACCGTTTAAGCTTGGTGTTGTCATGAAAGCGGGTCATATTACAATTTTACAAATAATGATAATTATAGTCACGTCTCGTTTCATTGCATACTCTGTCATTTAAACTGTAACATATTCTTAGTATTGATAAAGTGGTCTTTAGGCCAAACCTGACCGGGTGTTGTATTATCATATACATTGTATTTACCTTACTGTTACTTTAATAACATATTCGTTCGTTCTTTTTTACGTTAACGCGTATAGGCTTCACATATGGAAATCAAGTGTTTTTTGTTTTTTCGCAGATAAACTGAGTCCGCTGTCTCTATAATCCGGCCAAAAAGACAATTCAACAAACCTTGGGAGTCGGGCAGCTGTATCAGGTCCAAGATGGCGGACCAACGACAGGACATGAAGGCGATAGAATTACTGCTTAAAGAACTGAGTAAAGTAAAGTCAATCCCAAAACCACCATCAGACTATGCTCAGGCGGGAAAATACAAGAAAAGCACCGAAAAGGTATTTTCATTTCTTTATTGCTTTGTTTAACCCTTATTGTGCTGAAACCAACTTCATGCTTCTGCAAACAGCTTAGATCACAAGCCAGCCGCAAAGTAAACTGGCGGCTGGCCTGGGAACTAACACGTTTGCTTCTCTGACTATCTTTTCTCATCACAATTATCACAAGCAGATGTTTAAGGTTTTTGGAAAGCAGACGACACAAAAGTATATTTTTAGAAAATCATCCAGTACTCTAAGGGTTAACGTTGTTTCTTACCATTGCACCATGTAGGAGGTTTTTCATTTTTTATTTTTTATTTCTTTTCCTTTTTTTTCTTGATTTTTTTTTTTCATATAGGGTTAAGGATGTGAACGATTTGTTGATGTGCCTCTACAATGCACATCAATGCTTAACCTTTTCATTGGATCAAACCTGCTTTCAAACGTAAACCATGAAATGCCTTAAAGTTAACAAACGATATCGCGAAGGTGGCATTATCAATATTTACTTAGCAATGCGAGTTTTTCATTAAAATCAAAGCACTTAAAGTCATATCGCTTTTCTTCCAAAATGAAACGACCATCATTACAGAATATGACAAACATGACTGGAGTATTGGCGGATTTAACCCAATCGTTTGGTACAGTGGAAGATAGACAGCCTCTGTTACAATAGCATAGGCGTAGGAGCAGGGGGGGGGCCAGGGGGGGCCCGGCCCCCCCAATATCCAGACTGGGGGGGCCAGAGTATACTTTGGCCCCCCCAATATTCACACTGGCAAATGAAGATATTTGTATAGAAAAATGAAAGAAACGAAATTTAACAGCAGAATAAAAATAAATGTGTATTTTTGTGCTCTATGTAATTCCAATTCGCCTTTTGTTACGAACAATAACCAAAATCTTTTTGACGTCATCATCGCATATGGCAATCTGAACACATCGGGTTTATCCAATGAAAACTCAGCTCACTAAAATACCCGGGAAGTTTTGATCGACGGAAACAGTGGAGTAAAACATGTTCTTTAAAAGGTGTCAAACTTTATATTGTCTTTAACTGTTGAAACACATACAGTTGGATCCATGGCTGTGACAGTCTGGTCGCCGCTACTTTTTGCGTAGTTCAACACAATTGATTTCCGCGTGAGATCGAGACCTGGCATATCCTTTTTTTTTTTTTTTTTTTTTTTTTTATTAAAGATACATGTTTTTCATACGCTTTCTTTTAATTCTTATAATGTTATTGAATTTGTACATGCATGAATAGTCATGAAAAAGTTTAGGAACATTTATTCTTAGACCGGCCCTCATCTGAAGTTGGCCCCCCCAATGTTGAAAACGCTCCTACGCCTATGAATAGGTCCCAAATTCGATTCCCGTAATAGTCGATGTGAAAATGCCGGGACTAACCCATGAATTGGCGGGGTACTGGTTATATATCAAGGGTAATATGTCAAGGAAGCAGTCCTTTGAAACAATAAAAATGTGAATTTGATAAAATTAAAACTGTGAAGAGAATAAGAAAAGGGTTGTATGATATTTTACTGAGTTAGCGGGTTTTTACGCCATAAACTGAAAAGATGAATGACTTCTTTATTGATTTTCACAAAATTCGAACAGTGAGGTTAAAGTTTGCCAAACGCCAAACATATACTTAAAAAAAACCTTTTAACGTTGAAAGATATAGAGGAATGTCTAACTTTACTTGGTTCCTCACATTATTTCTTTGTCACCTTTGTTAATGCAATCTGATGTGATGTAAAGTTAATTTATACGTGCGAATAGAATATTTGACAGTGAATCCAGCCCAACAAATGAACAGGGAACTGTTTTACTGTAAACATTATGCCAAAACACTGCTTAAGCTTGAAATAACACACCTTCTTATCTCAATATTCGGCTAAGCAATATTGAAAAGTAACTCAGGTTGGAAGCGCCTCTCCTAGACGCTCCCAACAAAGTGTCATGTAGCAACGTTGGTCTTTCGTTAAAGATTATGTCCAAAGAAATCGATTTCGACTTACGCTATTTTTTTCCGTAAGCCATTTGATAAAACGTTACCCAGGTTTCCATTCGACGGATCCATTTTCTGTTTCACCACAATGGTGTTCCAATTTTAGAACGTACGTGTTTCATGAAACGATTTATCTGTCAATACTGTTGTCGAAATGAAAGCAACTACTAGTGTCCATGTTATACATCGTAAGGTAAAGCTATAAATGAATATAACTTCCTATTTTCTTCATAAGGGATTTCAGAATGTACGTGATTAATGCAATAATTGATCTGTCAACAATTTAAACGAAATAGAAGCAATTATAGTGTTGTAGTTGTCTCGATTTGCAAGATAGAGTTGAATGTGTGAGCGGGCCAGACAGCTCGGGTAGTAGAGCATTCGCACGGGTTGTGGTGCGCTCCGGTCTGGTTGCATGTTTGTCTCACATCGGTAACACTTGTATACTCAACAGATTATTTTGTAAGAATTTGAGATGTATCACATTAACATTACATTATTTTGTAAATAAAGTGTTCAAAATGATGATGTGCTGTATTTGTACGAGGTGCAGTCAAAAAGTTCCCGGACTGGGTCTGATATTTTGATTTGGTATGGGATAGCGCCCTAAAAATTATGTGTCAATGATAGGAAATCATTTCCCTCTACAATGATATACCATGAGGCGGGGTAAATAAAATACTGGAAAATGTATTACATTTTAAACAAGCACAACTTATACCATACGGAGCACGTTGACGTCAAGGGGTAACGTTACACACAGATCCGACGTCAATTTTGATCACTTAGATCATAACTGTTTTTCAAAGTATTCCCCATTGCATCAAATACACGTTTCATGGCGTTTCACCCAGCTGTCATAAATTGTAACATACCACCCTTTTCTTTTTGGAAGCTGCATTCTGCCGATTTAAGAGCGAATTTGGAATCGAATCAGCTGACTATTTATTCACTGCCCGTACACTGGGTACGACATGTTGGGGGAGCATCCCTTGACTGTCCATAAAGAAAATATACATGATTTTTCTCATAGACTTCACGGTATTGTTTCTTGGTCAGAACAGCTTGATAGGTAATGATGACACGGTTTAAGAATCAGTCGCCATCTTTCCCCCATCGTCGTAGAAAGGTTTCAGACATTTCAATCCTTGTCTTATCATCTGCCGAGAATAGCTGAGGGATCCATCATACACATACATTCCTTATTCCTAGGTCTTGAGATAATATTCCATGGGCAGTTCCATGACATAGCTCCATTGTATCTGTTATATCCTCTATGGACTTTCATCTATACTTCATTATAACACTATGGACTAGTCTGTTCCCGCTGTCTGTCTTTACTCTCCCGTTACGTGGATTGCCGTTTATATCCTCTTTTCCCTCTTTAAAACACTTATGTCAGTTAAACATGAGAGCCCTGAATACTTTTGTCGAGTCTTACTACTTGTTCATGAACTTCCAAGTGTCTGTCGGTGTCATACCCGTCCCTTCACAGAATTTATTGACCGCCAGCTGCTCCGTATGCTCAAATGACGTCGGCCTTTTTTCTCCTCTAATTCTCTCCATTTCTTTTTAAAGCTCTGATTTAAAGCGATCTTCTAAGCGATATCGCTGGTTTTCCAAAGTTGTTTTGAGATAGGTGGAAATGACGTCAAGTGAAGTTTCGTATCGATTTGGGACCACTTAAGGAACAATTCTTGTGTTTCACAACTGAATGAAAATGTGCCGTTCTAATGTTACCAACGTGCTCCGTAACCTTATCAATCAATTGATTCAAATATATTAATGAAAAAAAATAATAGTCGTATAATTAAAAAATCATACATGCTCAGAGGAATTGAATAGATACTGCATTGTGGCAAATTTAAACTCAATCGGACGTCAAATATACTTGAAGCAGAAGCAGTTCTGGAACCTTTTTACTGCACCTCGTATAAGTAAAATAAAATTATTCTGATTCTGATTCATATTTTGTCACGTTATATATACATATAAATGAATTCGAACTGTCTCGTTTTCCCAATAAGGTGATAACCGAATGCACTGGGACGATGACCAATGTGCGGGAATATGCTGTCCGTATTAATACAACAATAGACCAGGTCAGAGAAGCGCTGAAGGATCAGACTACCAACATTCAAGAGGCGATTAAAAAAGCATTGGATAGCATACAAGGTAATTCTATCCATTTATATTGAAGTACCAACCACTTCCAAGGTATGTGAACAAGTGTCGGTCGAAATCAAGAGCAATGGCAGACGACAAACATGAATAAGATGTGCTTGTATACAGAAAAGACATGTTGAAAGTAAAAATAAAATGTCGTTTAAACAATACAGTTTGTGTATAAATATAGCTATTGGAAGCATGTTTATTCCGGGAAGCGTCAATTCATCTAAGTATGTATAATCTGTATGCCGTAGATCTAAAAAGCAATGAAACGCTGTAGTATTAATATAAAAGCAATCTAAACTTGATTCCAATTACAATTCTTCAGTGCTTATCATATAACAGTACAGCCGTTGTGTAGTTTTAAACGGATAAAAAATAGCTTTTAATTTTTCTCACATCTTTCAAAAAGACCCATGTAAACCGCAGCTTTAGAAAATGATATTTAGTAGAAACATCTGCAACGAAATGGTGGATTATTAACTCAGAACAAATCATCTTTTTTTCCATAATGGCTTCTAGTCATGCATCAGTTAGACTGGCTTCATTAATGTTTGCCTCGAACTCAGGGCTCAAATATATATTGGAAGAGTATTAAGGGATGGGTGGTCAATGCAAAAGAGAGTAGAAATAGCTCATAGAAAAGCAACTATCCTAACTAACTTTATTTGATATAAATGGTCTAATGTGTAATGGGTTGACAATCTTATTACACAATACTATTAAGGTTGAATACCCATAATCCACCATTTTGAAACTAATTCTTCCGTCGGATTACTTTGGTCGTTCTCTCTATCCATCGGTCTGGGCCAAAACTATTCGCTTTGCAACGAAAAACTCTTGCACCGGCCGATGTATGCCGAGAACGACCGAAGTGATCCGACAGAAGAATGAGTTTCAAAATGGTGGATTACGGATATTCTACCTTAACCGAGTTACCCATTAGAACACTGGAAGTAGCTAAAACTTGTGACACACATTTTAATAAACCTCATGTTTTCAACATCTTTAAGATACAGAAATAAAAAGTGCTCATAGTTTTTATGAGTTTTTTTGTTTGTTTATTCATTATGTATTTAACGTCACAGAACGAAACCTACTCATGAGATGGTCTCTTTAATAGTTGGTCAAGGAGGCAAGCCAAGCCAAGTTCTTCATTACGTCAAGGAACTTCAGCAAGTGGCAAAGTCAGCGCTACGTCTTGAAGAATTCATGCTTCATACGGAAGAAATGTTGGCAAAGGTTCAGGAAAATGTCGACGTTACAATGGGTGATATCGATACCTTAAAAGGTAGAGTATCATATATTCAATGATTTTCTCTTTTGTCAGGAAACGTCAGATAATCGTGTCACCCTTTTTATTATCTACATTGGTACAAAACGCGCATCTATCATACTATGAAGACATGGCTATATTCTTTTTTTTTATTTCGCAACAAAAAGAAAATATACAGATTTTTTTAAATTCATAGTTTGGTCCCAATCGGCGCGCTAGCTCGATGTTTCTGAGGTGTTGGGGCCAAAAAAAGCCGAATGGTTTTCTTTGAACCATTTTTACCCAGATATTGCAGATCATATGTGTTAAAGAAACATCAGATACTATGTAGAATCTATAGATATTCATTTTTCTTACATTCAATTTGATTATGCTTTTTCAAAGCAATGTAATGCGGTTGGAAAGCGGCCCTAAACATTTTATGCTAAGATTTGCGTAAGTTCAAAATAACATATCAATAATTGGCAAACAATATTGCAATGTAATTGTCTCTCCGAGACGCTTCCAACGATGAGTCACATTCCAATATTGTTTTTCTTCATTCATCATCCTGTCCATATATATCAAGTTCGACTAACGAAATCATTTTCCGGAAATTGTTTAGTAAAACGGTACCACGGTCTACAGGGCTTCACAGGTCGCCATTTTTTATTTGGTTCCATGGCTTGACCAGATGAGAGGTCAATAAGATGTCATAAATTCACCAATCAGAATCAAGAATATCATTCTGCAGTATAATGTCATTCCAGTCTCTACCTATAAATAATACACGGCATCCTTTCAAAGTCATAATCTGTTTATGAAATAATACGTAGTTCGTTTTGAGTAAAATGGAATTGTTATGCACGGTATTTTCATGTGTTTTCATATTCATTTCATTATCTAAAATAATCTAAATCACAACCTGTTTTTGAAAAACTTCGTTATTCATTCTGTGTTAAGGAGGAAATTGTGATACACAACTTTTGCATATGTTTTCATATCTATTACATTATATGAAACAAAATTTGTACTCCTCTAGTCGTTTATCACTGGTGAAACGAACAGTAAGCCTTTAATTATTTAAGGATACCTTGAAAGCTGGAAATTGGAAAAAGACGAAAACTTTGAGGAAGAGAAACGGCGACTAAGAGAAGACCAGAGGAAACGAGACGAGGAGGAAAAACGAAGGCGCGAAGAGGAGGAAAGAAGGCGAAACGAAGAGGAAGAACGCAGACGGAAAGAAGAAGAAGAGAGAAAGAAAAGGGAAGAAGAGGAAAGAGAAAGAATGCGAAGGGAGGAGGAAGAACGTCTTTTAGAAGAGGAAAGACTGAGAAAGGAAGAGGAGGATAGATTGAAGAGGGAAGAGGAAGAACGAAAGAAGCGAGATGAGGAGGAAAGACGAAGACGTGAGGACGAAGAAAGAAGAAAACGAGAGGAGGAAGAAGCAAGATTACGAGAAATAGAGAGACAGCGACTTGAGGCAGAGAGGTTAGCAAAGGAACGACTAGACAACGAAGAGGCTGCTAGGAAGTGGAGGCTAGATCCAAACAACTGGGAAAACACTGTGTAAGATCCTTAACTCTTAGAATGCTGGGAATCTTTCTAAGAATAGATTTTTTGTGTCGTCTGCTTTCCAAAACCATTAACATGTGCTTAGTTTTGCTGAGGAAAGATACTCAAGGTAGCAAACAGGTTAGATAACAGGCTAGCCGCCACTTTACTTGGCGGTTTGCATAAGCATGAAGTCGGTTCCAGCACTATAAGGATCGAATTTTCCATAAATACACATCTTTAACCCTTATAGTGCTGAAACCGACTTCATGCGTATGCAAACATGTTGGATTCAGGCTAGCCGCCGAGTTAATTGGTGGCTAGCCTGTTATCTAACCTGTTAGCTATTCTCAGTAACGTTTCTTATCAAAATTAAGCCAAAATTAAAGGTTTTGAAATGCAGACGACACAAAAATCTTTTTTTAGAAAATTACTCACCATTCTAAGGGTTAAAGGTGATTATTCACAGAAGATAAATTCAAGAAAAAAGGAAAACGCCTTAAAATTTAACAATAACGAATTATGTACTGACGTGTTCCACGGCATGAAAAATCGCTATTGGTAGCTAACTTGGTTTTAAGAGACCACTCCGCCATTATTACTTGGCAAATGCAGTTGAATCGATGTCAATTTGGAAACTGATGCACTGAACTTAATTTAATCTAGATAATAGGTAGGCCTATCACTTTCACTTATGGAACACGTGAACATTCGCAACTTTGTGGGACTTAGAGTTGATTCAGTCTAATTATATCACGATATTTTAAAAATGTTTAGTGTGTCAGGAATTGATTAAGAGTAAAATTCATGGTTTTCACACTGAATTGGTTAAATGAAAGCTGTCTTCATGCGTAAGAGTAAAAGACATTGATATCCTGTTCAATACAGGTTCTATTGCATGTATGGCCTTAACCTAGGTTTAAGTGCATTTAAGCAACAATTCGGTGTCTTTAATGGTGTAAGTATGGACCAAACAGAGGAACGGACAAATATCATAAAGACAATTTTAACACGATGTATTGATAGTTGATAATGAATTTAAAAGATTGACAATGTTGTACAGTAGTCGAATTTGTTTTATAGGATCATTACTTCATTTGCCATTTAAATGATGTCTAATTACGATGTTGAAATATTGTACTTAATTACCCTCATAAAAGTTCTGTTTTTGCAGTGTTTTTTACGTTTAAGAATTGATAAACACGGACACTATGTATGCATAACGGAAAAACAATGCAAGCTGTAGTCAATATAAACAATACATTAGCTTTGGTCTTCTGATAAGATTGTTCCAAATTTGCATTATATATAAGCATTATACCTAACAATGGCACTCCCGTAAACGAATAGAAAAACAAGCAAACAATAAAATCCAATAAAAGAGAACAGATAGCTACTCGTTAAGTTCGTACATTTACACAGCTTTATCCGTTGTCATTTTGAAGTCTTAGTCCAAAATATATTTATGTCAACGAGTAACTCAATATCAACTCTGAAATTAAGAATTTACGAAGCTCAGTTTTTGCAAATACATTTCAAAACAATATATAAAACAAGACATAGATGAGATGAGGTCTGGCTATTCATTATTTGATATAAATGTCAATAAGCAATCTAACTAAAACGGAAACTGTTATATAAAGCAAATTGGGATCAGATGTCAACGATTGAAATGACTTTGTCAGTGTTAAACGTTTTGACATTAACGTAGCATCCTTACCCAGTAATAATCAAAGATTGACATAAATATGCAAATATATGTTGCATTCATAAACCCTTTACCAAACCTAAAACTTTAGACTGTCCCAAATTGAAAGAGTTTGCAGACGACATTTCGAAATGTGATGAAATTGATAAATACTCTTCTGGTAGGACAGAAAAGATTTTGGGAAAAGGAGAAATTGCTCGTTAAGAGCAATTCCTCCTTTTCCCACAATGTGTTTCAGAGTCGTCTGCAACAAACTGGTAAATTGGCGCTATTGTTTGGTAATGGGTTAGACAAACTCATCTGTCAGACAATAAACTTGATAGTTACAACTGTGAATTATGATGAAGTGGTGGATGGTCATCGATCCTACAACAAGAACGTGAATAAAAGAGAACAAAGGTTAAATTTTGTGACCTCTGTAGTTAAATACTTATACTTATTCAAACTATTTAACCTTTCCTCCCAAACAATAACGACATTTGACGACTTTGTTGCGGACGACTTCAGAAAACATTGTGGGAAAAGGAAAAATTGCTCGTGAGCAATTATTTTCTTTCCCCACAAGGTTTTCTGCTCTCTCTGACGAAAATTGTTCAATTTCATCCCATTTTGAGATGTCGTCTGCAAACTCATTCAATTTGGGACAGTCGAAAATTTGTTCTTTGGTAAAGGGTTAAAACTTACTGTTCAAGTCAAATTCCCTGTTCCGTATAATCCCCGTTTTATCTAAAACTTGGGTATTTACGTTATTGTATCTAGTACTAACCACAATTTACTCTATAGTTACAGCCGTAATGGTGACGCTGTGGATGGGGATCGGTCCTACCACAAGAACGTCTGCTGTGTGTTATCCAGCCCTCCAACAGATAACGCCTCTGACGAAGATAGCCCTGACCTCGAGTGTCTGGCTAGTGATGAGGTAGACGAGATCATTGAGACGTTAAGTGATGGAGAGAAACTAGCAAGCTCTATCGTCAGTATTAACAGTAAGAAAGGCGAGGTTGATTTAGAGGTATGGTCGTGTTATACACATGCTTAAAGTGAAGTGGTCTACAATTAAAAACAATCTGTTCATATCGGTGTAATACTCTAATGAAATAATCACAGAAGCACTGATGTCGCTTTAAGTCTGTGTGGATTAATATATATGATTTTGTGTGTAAGACTGAATTATTGGTACATGAACCTTCTATTAGTTACTATTTAAAGAATTTGAGTTATTGAAACTCGGGGGGGGGGGGGGCAGTCAAAGATTGCGCGCATGTATACAGAATCACGTTATGTAAACAACAACGTCGCTCTTACTGCGACGTGACTTTTCGCGTTAATATCCGATGGTAGCCGAAAGGTTCGAGCATTTCCGTTGAATATGAAAAATAATATCGTTCTGGCCATCATCGATATATAAGAAAGTTATTATGAACCCTACATGCACAATCCAGGAGTTATTCTTTCATTGTTGGTAATTATATACGACATTTACCACCACAGACACGATTATTTTGACTACAACAGACCCTCCATTGTAGACCACTTCACTTTAAAGTATTAATATGTTTGTTCACAGATGAAAACTTTTGAAAGTAAAATTTGAAATGTCTTTGAACCATTACAGTGTATGTATTTACGTTTCATATAAAATTAGAAATAGCTAGCGAAAGCATGATTAAATTCAGGAAACGTCAAATTATATTAGTATGTACAGTTTATGTGCGGTAGATCTCGAAAGCGAGTTCATCCTTTTGTATTAAAATACATGTTGAGTACAATGACTATTTTTCACTGCATGTTACATCACAGTACAGCTGTTGTGCAGTTTTAAAGAATTTAATTCTAAACTTACAAATGTCAACACATCTGTGAACAAGCACCTTTAAATGCTAATAGATAAATAGAGAAAAGATGGTTGGTGTCGTGAATCGGAAATGTTATCGGGCAAGGCTTTGGAATATTATCCGTTGAGCCGAAGGCGAAACGGATAATAATCCGAAGCGGAGCCCGATAACTTTTCCAATTCAAAGACATCAACCATCTATTCTATTTATCCTGTTAGCTTTATATATTCTTTCAAGATGTAAATAAAACACGAGAAAAACGGAAAAAATAAGTAGAGAATGATGTAAACATTACGTCATATCGTTTTTATGACGTCATGGTTAGTCGCGTGCATGTATTATATGGTTAGTGCCGGATATCACAAATGTTATACGGCACCTTGTTATCGGTCTCAAAATGACACTAGTGATAGGATAAAGTTATTTAAGCGACAGCTAAATGAGGTTTTATAGACAATAAAAACGCATTGATGTAAACATTTGTGGGACAGTGAAAAGACTATGCCTGTAATCAATTGGTATGTACTTGTCACAGTCGTGTACCGCGCTTTTGCCATGCACTTTATGATTTTCATTGATTGATTCTCCCCGCACAAATATCAAGATACAGCTAACCTTTACATAAGTTCAGTTGTTTTTAAACCACTATGCCGTATTTAAACACGAACTAAGAAACTAATAAAATATTTTAATTGTAAAAGTATTTCGTTACCCAGTGTTTACGACGGGAGAGTTGAAACTCAGTAGCCGCTGGTTTCGTTTGATAGTTTTTGTTTTTTCATGTATCTGTATTTTTTCACACAATTAACGCATTTTCATACAATATACGTATTTTTATACAATTTACGTCTGTTCATACAAGAAACGTATTTTCATACAATTTGCGTATTTTCATACAATATACGTATTTTCATACAATTTACGTATTTTCATACAATATACGTATCTTTATACAGTGAACTTATTTTCATAGAATATACGTACCTCCATACGTGCACAGAATATGTATGTTCTGCATTGCATTTTTTCATACAATGTATTTTTTTTTAAAACATGTATGTATTGGTATTTTAACTATTATCGCCAGGCACCAATGAGAGCATTCCTGCCACACTGTCCAGTCTCTGACCCAGGTGACGAACTTATCATGAAAATCTCCGTCAATGGAAGTGATTGGAGCACATCGACACCATTTCTACCAACAAGACAAATAGAAGCCAAATGCGTAAGACGATATATATTCTAAATTATGATAAACATCCGAGCAAATAGACCTCTTAAAGACAAAATCATACCTGATCAGTAAAAAACACTAATTTGCATAATCGTTTTGAGACCTTTATATAACTCCCACCTCCGACATGACTCGTCCCAGGTCTTTTTCTGGTAAAATAGGCCTGCGTGGGATAGGCAACTGCGATATATGAAGAATTCTTCATCACACCGCTGCCACCAATGTAACGAATTGAGCAAATTAACTTCTAAAGGATACAAACACATACAATAAGCGAAGAACATCGTCGTCTTCTAATTAGTTGTGTCGTCTATCTATAAACATTCATGTGATCTATAACAATAAACAGGGTTTCCTTACTTGAATTAACGTTCCCAGAATGTTACATAATTAACAAATTCAATTAATGTTAAAGAATCTTGATATTTGTCATTAAATATATATATATTGAATATGTTATATTGTACTTATTGTATATAACTGTACATTCTTTATGGATGGTTATACTGGCATTGTTATATATAGTAGGTGTAAAGATAAAAGTTCTTTCATTTAGCTACGTGCCGAACTTAAGTTTCACATGGAATGTTAACCATATATCAATCGACAGAGAAAACATCGCGTATCTTTCCACCTACATTCCTCCAAAGCCCACTATATTTCTCAAAAGGGGGTATTTGCACTGGAAGAATCATTTCGTTGTGTAGAAACACTTCAAATATTATCCCCAGTATCATTTACATTTTTACTTGATTAAATTCTTCGTTTCTTATACTCATCGTCTTTCTTTTCTCATTTTGGTATGTTATTTATCTGTTCATTATCGCATTCTCTTTGTAAACCTTTATCATCAGATTGCTGGACCAATAAAACGAAAAAAACACGGTTCCGATTTAGGCTTGCGAACCAACAACATAGTTGAGCAACAGCGTATTCTTTGCACGTCATTGTGCAGTGGTTTATACAATTAAGCGATCATATATAAGGGTCTTTATAACACTGAGTGTTTTGAAAAACTATTTGACAGTCATATTTTGTGGGTAGTCGTTAGAATCGTCTCGACGAGACAACCAAATTGAGTTTTCACAATATAGGGTCAGAACACCAAGATTCTAGGAAGAGAAATAGTGAATTTCGAAACAATAAAGTTGGTAAAAGTCACCCGTCGAAATACCTTAACTATAATTATGCGAGTAATGAGTAGCCGTCTAAACTACAAGTGTAGACGAAGATTAAGTTATTATTATATATACCTTGTCAACCAGGAGCTGTTTATGAATAAATTGCAATTACATGTTCTATGTTTATTTCAGAACACTAAGCTTCTAGGTGCAGAAATAAACAAATTTGTAACTATAAAGTTGGTCATCGTTGCTCGTCGAAAGACCCAAACAATAATTGTCGATAAACCAGGGATTACTCAGTTATCCAACTACGACAAAAACATCAAGATTTTTGTACCGAGGGACACAGTGAAATGCCCGACAGAGCTCAGAATGTCTGTAAGTGTAAGATTTGTTTTAGACGTTTGTCCTGTGTGTTGTAATCTATGCGATTGTGAAATCTTTTACGACAAGGCAACCCGTTTTAAATGCTTTTAATTACACGCCATATTAAGATGCTGGTAAAAGTACAATACATATCGATTGCTAATAAGATCAAAGCGCTCATAGCGCTGAAGGACTAAGCTGCCTTTAAAGCAAGATGGTTGGGCATACATTTGAAAATCCCTTTGGGCAACATCTAGAGGAAAACATCTGCTCCTTTTACCACCATTACTATAACTAATATTTCTGTGAACAGAGACGTTCAGTCTATTTTTCGAGCATTTGGACATTTTGAGATTTCCTATCAGGCAACAGTTATAATAATATAGAGAAAAACAAAGCAAGTAAATCCGGACTACATTCCTAGTTCCAAGAAGGTATTAGTCCACACAGTGATGGCGGATGTTAAATAAGTAATTGGGGTAAGACCGCTATTTGTGTATCGATAAAGTACCGTCCCTCAAAAAGTAGTATGTAAATTCAATGAACTAAGATGCTGAAGCACCCTCAGTCCATCAATAAACCTTATTAGACCCGATTGTTGCAGTTGAATATCGAGGATTCTTTTGTCAATTTTAAACCGTTTGAGCGTATCTTATTTATTTTTATAAAGACTTTTTTCAAATACGAGAGTAGGTATCATTTTAGCTATTTCTGCTGTCTCTATTTTAACATTCATGGAAATCGCAAGAAAAACTGTATCTGTTTCGAGTAACATATATTTAGTTTAGAAACTTTTAACTTTTATTGCACATAAACTGTTATTGTAAAACAACATACTTATCAACGTGCAGTCTGATCAGACGACCTTGATCTTTGATGCCATTGACTTTGACGCAATGTAGTAAAATACGTAAACAAACAACGTAAAACCAACGGCACTTCACAGTTTGTCTCTGATCAGCGATTTGGGCAGCGAGATAGTTAGATATAGATACAAAACCTATGTTCACATGTCCTTATTCCGTTTTTATTTACAAGGTAAAGCCGATAACAGATGAGATGATGGGTAACCTTAGCAAAGACAACCCCCTGTTTGACGGCGTACTGTCTGTCAGCTCACTAATGACTCTGAGCTGTCAAAGACCATTTGCTAAAGACATCGAACTTGATCTACTAAAGTCAGGTACGGTTTGTTTAATATAGTATTAGGTTTTATGAATTAAAACATCCTATAATTATATATTATAAGGTATTCATTCTTCTTTCAATAAAAAAAAATCTGTTTTTGTATGGGTTTAACATCGCATGAACAGTATTTCAATGTTACAATGCCAAACTTCTAGTGATGGGGAAAAAATCATACTTAAGGGCTGGTCAACCAAGGTACAACCCTCTATGTTTTGTAAGTCAGTCGGGACACTACCTCTCATGAAAAGCCAAATGCCGTCAACGGAATTTGAACCCACGCAAAGAGAGGCCTTGTGGTTTCAAGTCCTGCGCTCTTATCACTAGGCAATAGAGGCCCCTTGAAATTCAAAATAATTAGTAATGTATAGGTGGGCAAGGTATTTACATGGAGATGCTATTTAGATGTTGGTACCAAATATATATTTCGATACCAGCGAATATGGGTGATCAATTCCACGAGACTTCTAAAGTCTTCTTGAGGTATATCAATAATTTTCGATTCACACTGAAATTTCCACTGACCATATTGCTATAAGGGAAGCAATCACAACGCCGTAACGCACGAGTTGATAACTTTAGTATGCTGTATTGTGATGATTTAGAACTCCACAGTTCTCGGTACGACGTTGAAATACAGGACGATAGTTTTGAGAAAATTCACAATGTGGTTGTAGCTATTTCAATACAAAAAGAAAATTAAATCGTCATTAAGGCGAAAACACACGACAATAATGTTTGTAGAAATTTTATACACTATTGCTTTCTACAAACAATACGGCAGTAAGGGGACAACAACAGTGATTGTAACTATTTCAAGAAACATTTCAAACTTGATATGTACAAAACAAGAAGCTTGCTGCATGGCCAATGTATTATTGCGGTCTCATGCTGTAAACTTATAACCGTCAATGCGCCGTTTAATGTCCGTTGCTTTATACACAATTGCCTGTCCGTGTATAGGTCAGAAGTCGAGTAAAGTTCGTATATACCACCTGTACCGCACACCGGATCAGGCCTGGAAGTTTGCTGATACCGCCTACAAGGGTAGAAATGATGACGTCACTGTCATACTACCCACAATGAAGTCCAAATACTGGTAAGTGGTATGATTAAGTCTGAGACTAATACTATGATAGAGAAAGATAACATTTAGATTTAATGCACAAGTAAGTAAATACATACATGAATAGAACAGTGTACCTAGCGTTTTTACTAAACATTTAATGCTAAAAATGTGCATAGGGTCAAAACAACAGTCCCCCTTTCTTTAGTATAAGATAAGCAATGTTGCAAAGTAGCACGTCGTTGGTTCGTCTCTCAAAGACCGTTTAAATGACGTGTCTCATTATTTTATTATACTTTTACTTATGATAATATCCATGTATATCCGTTTTGATGTACGCAAATATTTTCCCTACGTCGTTGTGTAAAACAGTACCCATGGGATTTTCTACTTTGCTTATTATCATTTGCAGCATAAATACCGAATACAATTGAAGTAATCCCTTCCTGAAACCTTTTGTTGATTCCTTTTCCTCAGATATTACTTGTACACAGGGATTTGATTAATAAAACACTGCCGGAGCTTGTTTTGATTAAATGTCTATCTAATTGAATGTTTACGTCGATTGCGGCATTATTTCATGTTCATCCTGATAACCAAGCTGATCATCACATTATCTGTACATCGCGGAATCCTTTTCACTAAATTGACATTATCCAGCTCCAACACACTATTCTTAAGCAGATGAGTGACGACAGCTTGGTAACGCATTGAGATCACGTTACTGATTTGGGTCACCCATTTGCAAAATTGGAGATAAAACTCCAGTTTTGATTTTATGATAAATATGAACATCTAAAGTAATAGACCTAAGCAATTGGACAACCGTGAACCCTGAGAGTGGTTGTTTGTCCAATTATTCGAGACAAGAACCCGGATGTTACTCTTAATTCAATACAACATACGTATGTATGTACGTTCTCTAGCCTGTTACAACTGGAAATGTCACCAAGCGTGCCTAAGGAGAACACACTGAAGATAGCGGAGGAGGTATATGAGCAGGCTAACAAGACTGCGGTTCGAGTCATACTGCGACAGAACGCCGACAACCCGGCACAAGCGATCGTACACTGTGTTAAACGTGACCTGGAGCTGTCCAGACTCACAGAGCTCAAAGATGACGGCTTTACGATAGGTTAGTTCCTTTCAAAGTTTAATCTAGTAATATCTTCCACATATGTTTTAAGTGTAGACTTATTTATTTTACATTGATTGTAACGGAGACTTGAAGCTTATTTAAATCACTCTCGAGAACTGCTTTCTGAATACTAAAACCGGTACTCGCGCCGAATTGCAGGCTGTTCTTAGCAAATTTTGCCTCGCCTAACGGGGTCACCTGCTTTTTAGACATTCTTTAAATAAAGAATATCGGTTACTTCGTTTCTTACAAGCTGGCATTTAGACAGACCAATAACGTTGAATGTATTTAATGCCTGTGTTTATTACATGGTTTTGAGGTACAAAGTATTAAAACTTCTTTATGTTTTTAATCCAAAGGTCGAATCTGTTTGTTTATTGTTGAAACTATATCATGTTGTTCTGATGATGATAGAACGTATTCACTTTTTCTGGTAGTGTAACTGCAGAATACTAATTTAACAGTCAAACCATTATGGAAATATTTTAAAGCAGCATACAGCAACAATTGGCTCATTGGTTAGTTTAATAATTTCCTCTGAAAAGCAATTTACGAAAGCAATGCGCTATGAAAGAAATATCAATTGTTCAAGCAATCGATGAAAATTGTGTTGATCAAACACTCATTGGCTTAATCTCTAAATCTGAGTCTTTGCATGTTAATTGGCATATCTTATTTGAAAAGTTAGCTGTATAATATCCCGAAGTAACAGGATAAATGTACATTTTTCTTTAGAAATGGGTCAAATACTTTTTGAATCTTTTTTTCCATTTCTTCAGGTACTGATATAAGCAAGGAGTTTTATCTGAGCGAAGGGCAGACTATTTCTGTCAGTTGTTCAGGTAATATAGACAATCTGGAAGGAGAAGTAAGTGCATACTATCATATTAATTAGTTGCATGTCATTTTGGATTGTCCTATTTATAGTGATTTTAGGAAAGAACTTTTCACTAAAGCTTGTTCTTTTAACACCGAATTTCCTACTTTGTCTAACCATGACACATATCGGTTTCTGTTTTCCAACCAAAATATGATAAGAATTTCTGCCAAAACCTGTTTTAAAATCTTACAAACACGTCTGTTTTTACTTTATAGCTAGTTTATCTGTAAATTGATAATATGAAACAACGTTTTTAATGCTAACCAGGCTATCATCTCACTGGATAGTTTTATTGTAAAATCACTACTTTTTTTATATTATGATTCTTTTTTTTTCCTTTTAAGTATGTCATCTTTGCTGTTCATTTAGAATCATTTCCTTTTTTATCCCATGAGTACTTGTAGATATAACTTTATAATGTAATGATAGGTTTTTTAGTTTTTTGTATCTTTTGTTTATAATCCTTTTTTATGATCTCTTGTTCTAAATAGGTCGATTGCTTTATATCTTTAATTAAGATGTTTTTGTCTTGTATCTTATCGCATTTAGACTCATCTCTTATAACTCCATAATGGAGTGGCATTGTATCTTATATGAAATGGTAACTTATGTTGTAAATGTATGTATAATTGTACAATGATGAGATGTAAATAAATAAAGATTACTATTAAATTGATAAATTGGCCCATGGTGCAAAAAGGTGTGGGTCATGATTGGCCAAAACCTATACCATAAGCGATATTCTTTATAAAATAGATGACCCACTGATTCGATTCTATAGGTAGTGGTGCATTATATTCTGAAGTTTTGGGTCAAAGGTGCGAGTCAAAAGGGGCTTGACTCATTGCATAACTTACAAAAGCATGTATATTTAACAAATAGGTACTTTATATAGTATATACTCGTATATATGGATATGGGAGTTATATATTGTTTAAAGCCCATTGTATCACGTGACTTTGACAAATCAAATCAAACCTGCAACATGGTTAGCTATTTAAGACCGGTATACATTGTAAATCCACGTATGTACCTAATAATTCCTTATGGGATGTCCTTTTGCAATACACGTTTTCATAGCATAGTTTGTGAAATAATCTAAAGAATAGAACAAAGAAGAATGGCATTGGGATAAAAACCGGAAACTATTGGGACAGCATTTGACCCACGAATGAAAACGAATTTATACATTTAACTATTTGTTTCAATAATTGAAATATCATAGTTCATTCCGTACACTAGCTCATATCAAATGCTTTAGACCGCATAACTCTCTCATTTCAGTCATCATTTCCGTTTTTCGTGTACATGGACACGGCTCAAGAAGAGTTGTCCTTCCATGTTAAAGATAAATATAAACAAAGGGACCTTCCTCAGTACATTGGTAACTTGGTCTGTACTATTGACGACCCAAGTCACCAAGGAGGAGGAAACTCCCATGAATTACGTATAGAGTTACCAATCACACTGCCAAAGGTAAGCATAATGGCGTTGGTATATTGCAACGCCATCATTGATTTATTTATCTATTTTTGCGATTTACCGGTCATTTTCATTGCAAAACATCTTTGTATTAGGCTTTCGTTTTGTTCTCGTTTCGTTTCGTTTTGTGAAATATCTACCCACCTTATGGACATTTAAGTTTACGTGTCTTCCTCCATCAATGGTGTGCTTGACATAGCAACAGTACTGAACAACTGTTAACACGATGTCAAAAACCAATACAACAAACTATCTGTTGAGTACCACTGTTTTAGCAATTCTTTCAAACCAGGGACTCTAATATTTGTTAGATAAAACTTTCTTGGTGTATCGAAAGGAAGCATTTTAAAGTATCGGTACCGTTTTTACTAAACAACTCAAGGAAAATATGCATGTAAGTCAAAACAGATAAACATGAAACGTATCAAACGAAATTACAATATTGAAATGTGACACGCCATTGGAAGTGTCTCGGAGAGACGATTTCAATAGCGTGTCACTTTGCAATAATGCTGAGCCCTATATTGAAATTAACATAAATTTTGTTTCGGCCTTACGTGGTCTAGTACCTGTTACGGAGTACTTCCGGGTCGCAGTACCCAAAAGTAGTTCCATTTAGAAATTTTGAGTTTCGACTTCTGGTGCATAGATTTGCTAGTAAGAGATGAGCTGGTAAAATACTGATTAGTTTCCTGTATAGATGATAGTCCTCGAATGCTCTCAAAGTTTGTTTTGATTGCCTATTGCAGGACTATTTGTTTGGGATGTATGAACACAAATGCCAGTACCTCGGCTAGATTTGACATTTTGTGCACTGATATTCGGACGGTACTAGTACACTTTGCTCTGCAGAAAAGAAATTGAGGTGTCCATTTTATAACAGTTTCTAAGAGTTTAATGGCCCAACTTGAAATTTCTCTATATAACTAAGAGTCGAAAACACTATTCTTCACTCAGCAAAGTCTTGAAAATGCCTGTTTTAACATTGGAGTCAATCGGAATTCAAGATATCAAAAGTAAAAGGTGTATGACCACGTATAGGTTAAGCAAAAACTATTGAATAGAACGGTACACTGTTACATACGGGACCATTGTGTTTTCAGACAGAACGTATCCGGCCGCAAATAAAGACTGCTCCCATCAGATTCCCGTATTATCGTGAGTATCAGTCAACATTTCCCATGAAAATCACTTATAATGGCTTTGTTAAAGCCAGATGTATATACATCCTATATCGCCACGTTAGTTTCGAGAAGAGTATTTTTTTAGTGGTTTTATTTCTTTTTTATTTGGGCTAAATTCATTGAAAGTTTGACGTATGGTCTGATGCTATTTATTGCTATCAGGTTGATTAATTATGTAAAGTATTTGAACAAGTATTATTAAAAAATAAGTCGAATACTCTTAATTCAAACTTTGATTGTAAATAAGTTAACATTTTCTAAGGTAAAGCAGTGTGATTCCATTGGTTTAAAACCGAACAACTTGCTACAATACCACCCCTTTGAATCATTGACTTGTGATGCACACATATCTACCACGATGGTTCACGGCATATCTTATACCTTTTGGCGAGTAATAGATTGAAGTTAACCGTTTGTGCAACACATGTTCAAATGAAGACCAAGTGACTATAGCTTAAGGGTAAGAAGGGTGAGGCCTCTTTTCTCTAGACTATATCATCATATACGACACTAAACAGTGGATAAACTTCCTTAACTCAGCTTATATTTACAAATCCTAGGCTGTTGGCTTTTGTTGAGAGAGACAATGTCAAACAGAATACTCCTGTCAATATTGTTGAAATACATGTGTTGAAAGCAGTTGTTAGGTCAATCGATTTTGGGCCACGGTACATTGTGCCGATAAAACCCGTTACAATCATTTCAACTTGGACATTTCGCAGTCCTTGTTTAATTTTACACTCATTAGAACCGGGCCAAGACCAAACTTGGAATTGGCTCTCTAGAAAAAAACGGTCTGATACTCCTGGGGTAAACACACCTACCACGTGATCACAAAGCTCTGCTTCCTTTATCTATTACAGTATCCTCATTGGCTTATTTTCTGGCGTGTAAACTGACGGAGAGAGGCGAGGGGCTGTGGTACACTGTTATGGAGAGGATGGAAAACAGGAACTCCATGCAGGCCCTCTATAGATGTGCAAAGAGAAAGGTGAAGGATGATACAGACGAACTAGCTGTGTGTAGGGCCATGTTACTCGACTGGATGAAAACGATGGAACGACAGAAGGACAAAGTGAGTACACTAGCACCAAACTGAACAATATAAAACTAGTCCACACATAGGCTACTATATACGTGGTATCGACGATTTGCGACATCAAGAATACCAATCGGAACTACTGGGGTACGTCCGTTGGCTGAGAAAAACACCTCGGATATAGGTGTAGGGTTACAATAATTCGGGTCAATCTTCCCTGGATTATAACACATTTCCTATAAGCGTCCACGTTAGGAAGTTCGATGTACGAGTAAGTTGTGATATATATAACTGTTTACTTCATCAAAATTGATATCTATTTAGATTTCAAATTTAAGAACTATATTTTGAAACGAAAGCACAATGGTGAAAGTCTCGCAAGAAATACTACGGCAACATCCCTATTATCTCAGAGGCGTTTTCATTGGATAAACCTGATGAGTTCATAATGCAAGAATACCGTAGTATAGACGGGTATGCTGTTTTAGCCTGTGTTTCTGGCCCTTGTGTTTACCCCACACTAGGTTCTGATACTGGAACGCAGATGATACCAAACTCCTCACAGTAATCTCCTCTTGCTACGCTGCATCGATCACTGCCACCACAAGATTGATTTTGATGAAATTCAAATGATGCTGTTTTGTTAAGAGATTACCGGATTTCTTAGTTAATTTAGTAACAATATCTTGTTGTATTGATTTCTGACAAGTTAAGTAGAAAAAAATAATTGGTTTTGTTTATAATTAAAGCACAAATAGATTACAATTCTTTAGTTTCGCCGCCATCTTTTAACGCCATTGTTGTTTCTAAGTAGGTGGTCATCTGACATTTGTGATGGCAGTGATCAACCCCATAAAGGGAGATCACTGTGAAGAGTTTGAGATGATCAATGCTGTAACTGTAATATCTACGTCTGGATCATTCGGATAGGTGATATGGTCGGGTATGAATTGGATATCGATATCATTTATTCGATGGACAACATGAAGGGTGAAATCTATGTGCTTAATTTGTTGTTTCTTCCCCATTGATCTTAAGACTGAGATGTCATTGGAAACGTGTATCTGCTACATCTTGGAATTGGAAAACTTACAAATAGAAAAAGATCTGAAGGGATAATACTTTCATTCCCTCGATGCCTCTTGTTTATTTGATTGATTTCTTTGTTGTTCATCGCATGTTTCAAAGGCAATTATGCAATTTTAGGCAATTTATGACAAAGGCATGTACAAGATGACTTTGGATATGAAACCCAAAAATAATGAAAAAAGGCAATTTTTCAAAAACGATTCATCAGCCATCGAGAAAATAAAACAATAGTTTTACAGGGGAGCTTACTCTACACTCTAATGGGTGTTTATTCGTGTGATCAACGAGTTGTCTTTCCTAGATAAGAGATAAATGATCTGTAAAAGGAATGTGACGTTCATAATTGACCTTACGACAGACTTTGATTGACAGCTTGAACTGACCAATCAGCGAACACTTCGGTTGCTATCCGCCATTTTCTCCGACACGCTGTGCGACTCCGTCAACACATAGCACTATTGTGCTGTGATTTTTCTTCGTCAATACTGCTTAAGATATTGTTTAAGTACTTATTATAGAGAAATTATGTATAAGGAGAGACTTGTGGGTGAATTAGAGTTCATCCCGTTTCCAAAATATGCCACACATATATTGTGAAATGACTGAGATCTACACGCAATTAGTAAATATATGCAAACAGTTAATTTATAAAACGATGTAAAGAATGGAAGTATGAACTATAATTTTCTTTCTTTTTTTCTTTCACATGTTAGTAAATTTTTATTTTTGTCTTTTATCTTCGTTTGAAAATGAAAAATTATTGTTTTTAAAAAACGGAATTGACACATAATGACGAATGTTACTAGTTGCATTTGATAATGAATCAAATGTTAACTAAAAATACAATATTGATCGATAATGTTGTGAGAGGACATGGTTTTCAGTTGGATATATACAAATTCTTCAAATTGGATTTTAATTAATTGAATTTGTTTTTAAATGGACCCTAAGAGCACCTTAAGAGCACCTTAAACAATTAATTAACTTTCTTATTATAGCCCATCAACCCACCTACCTGTAATGATCGATGTATCGTATCCAAATTTAAAAGCTATTAAAAACAAAACAAATCCATAGCTCCTTGTTGCAACTTTATCCGAATACCTTAAAGAATATAATGTTGCTGTAATATGTTGTAAAACACACTCTTGGTAGACAGTGGTTGATTACAAAGACCGCCGATCGGCTAAACAATAAAGCGTTTGTGACTTGACCATAAAGTGCAATTGTGTCAGATCGATGTTAATTAGCGTCGAAACCCTTAATCCTTTTTAACAATCGAGATTTGTTAACCCTTTACCAAATAATAACTACATTTGACTTCCCTACAACTAGGGAAAATATTGTGGGAAAAGGAGATTTTGCTCTTAACGAGCAAGTTATCCTTTTCCAACAATATGGTTTGCCCTATCAGAAAAGTATTAATTCACCATCTTCATTTAAATGACGTCTGCAAACTCTTTAAATTTTGAACAATTGAAAATATTTTGTTTGGTAAAATGACCTTTAGTTCGTAATCAAGTAGCAAAACCGACAATCATCCATTGAGTAGCATACACAAGATTATGTTCGAAAGTCTTGATTATTAACTTTTTTGACAACAAAATAGTGATTGTTCCTATCAGCAATTGTTTAACACCATAATCTCAAAATGACCAACACTATTATACCATTTTCAACATGACAAAATTGGCAGGTCTGCGTTTTGAATCATTCAGGATATACGCCGATTTAGTAAAATAAAAATTTAAACTGTTTAAGAATCAAAATGAGATAACTTTGTTCGTAACCTGCAAATACTGCAAATTAACTCTTTTGAAGTAGTATGAAATACGGTCATTTTGAAGGTCCGGTCAAACCATTGCCGAACGGACCAATGTCGTTCGGATCCGAGCCTGATCGGACTTTGGACGGATCGTGTTTGGTGCCGATCGGACCCCACACTGCTGGGGTAAATCACTCCCCCAACGTCATAGAGATATACAACAGAGCTGTTATAAATGTCTCTGCTAACGCTCAAAATATACCATCTTCTTTAATAGTTGTCATGCTATGTACATATTATCCAGCATTAAAGGCAGGTGCTTATTTTGTAAGAATATTTCCGATTTCAAATAAGAATATCCGAAATCATCGGCAATGTCAAACAGGGATCCTAGTTTGTGCATTGACGCTATTTCACTCAGAATGTCGGAGAAAATTAGAGTGACCTCCCCTATTTACGGTGGGCGTGGTTAACTGCTCTGTGTCGTAAGGTCAATTGAGCAGCTCAATAATTGTAGGCCTCTTAAGAGAAACAAACCACTCGTATAGGATATGTGTTGATATGTATTAAGAATGTATTATCAGTCTAACCTTAACGTCATTGCTATTCTTTTAACCATCTATTACTGTATATGTGTCTTGTTCTTGTGCTTGTCCTGCTTCTGCTTGTTCTTATTCTTGTACCTATTCTTATTCTTATTGTTCTTCTGCTTCTTCTTCTTTCTTTCTTTATTACTGTTCTCCGTTTCTTCTTCGTTATCTTCTTCCTCCTCTTTTTCTTCGTCGTCTTTTTCATTTTTGTCTTCTTCGTCAAAGTCTTTCTTCTTCACAATCTATTATCAGTTTGACATCTACGTCATTAATATTGAGCTTATTAGTTGAACAAATGATAATCGTTTATTTTGCAGCTGGGCCCAATCGAGAAGGCTTTGGAGTATTTTGGACTCAGTGATTTGAGGCACGAATGTCACAACTTTGTAGAACATCTAAAAGGTACATTACATGACATTGACTTTCGAAAACATTGTATATATCATTATATAGATATAATAAGCGAATGTAAAACAAATATTGAGTCATCGTTCTTCCAGGACTTCATGCCATGTACGCAGGAAATGTTTCTTACTAGGAATAAAAAGCGTAAAGCCTCATTTTTTTATATAAAATTATACACTTGCAGTCGAATGTATTGTGCTTGCATTCTCTTGTTAACTCTTGAAACAATCCCGATTTTAAAATAAAATCAAAACAAGAGAGCAGACTGTTGTAAATCGGTCGAAAAACGTTCCCACAAAACGTCGAAACTGCTATGTCATTATCATCTTAAAACAACCTTTAATTTCGAACGTTATATGTGAAAACAATTGTTTAATCATATGTCTCTTATAGTTTCATACTTTTTCAAACAACTTGAAAAACTGCCGTTTACGACAAGTCCCTTGTTCCGTATGTTTTTTTTTTATTCCAAACTGTTGTTTTCGAGTTATTGTATCTAACGCTATCACATTCTTCACAGAAAACCTCTCGGACACAGCGATGGCCAATTTAGCCAATCGACTATCGGGTGACCCGAAGCAGATCGGTTTGGCTCTCGGATTAAAAGAGCGTCTAGTGACTAAGATCATGCAAGATTATTCCGTCAGTGATCAGATGGAAGCTTTACTCCAGGAATGGCGTCACAGTGAAGAGGCCGTTAAGAGCGGAATGAGTGCCGACCAATACCTGAAAGATCTGCTGAAAGTGTAGAGCGGTGCTTGTCTAAACATATTCATTGTTAGTGCCATCAAACTGTCAAAGAATATGCCGAAACCAATTAACCTATTAACAAGCAATAATGGCATTTCACCAGATTGTTGCAGATGATTCTGAAAGCATTGTGGGAAAAGGAGAAATTGCTTTTGACGAGCAATCTCACATTTTCCCACAATGTTTTCTACCCTATCAGAGAAGATTTCTTTTTCAATTTCATAACATTTTGAAATGTCGTCTGCAAACCCTTTCAAGTCGAGAATTTTGTGTTTGGTAAAGGATTAAAAAAGCATCAAACGGATGTATATTGAATATTGCAGGATCCGTCATTTAACCATGAAATTATTTTTGACGGACTTATATTCGTTAGGAGCGATAGTTTCTTTTGTTAACATATGTCACACTTGAAGTTAGCTACTTCTGAAGCGGTCTGAGTATTAAAAAGTGTTGAATTAAAAGAAATGTTTAATTATTGGACAGCATATCAATTTGTAAATTCGAACATGTTGTGCAGCTTCAAATCAGCAAGACCAATGAATAGCAAATGCAAATAACTTTGGCATAACATTATACGACAATATTGCAATATATCACTACACGTTTAAAGTTGGAGCTGCAGCTACAACGTACCTAGATATGCATCTGTGAATGATTGTCATTGATGTTGAAATTACCTTTGGTAATCAATGCCAATTATTGAAACACGCATATATATATAATTGATATGTTCTATTATAAGAGTCATGCATCTTAAGTAGTACAGTTGTTTTAGATAGATAATTCATGGATACGGTTAGTAATCTGCTTATAGTAAATGAATTATTCTGGAAAGTTCCAGTTTAAATCAAAACAGGAAGCAGTTCATGTGGAATACTCTAATATAACCCTTTAAGATAATTGGCGTCATGCAATAAGCTATCATTTATCTTTATCACAACGTTTTCTTTGATGTACTTTTTTTCTTTAAACAATATTAAATGTAATCATTGTATACTCTTAATCATGTAACCAGTATTTAATGTTATTGATCTATAAAGGACCTTTGGATATCAGATGGAATAGCATATAAATATATATTCATATCAAAGCGAAGAATTGTTACATACACACTTTTATTATCGACATATAGTTACACGTATTGCTATTTACCATTCTCATATAATTTTAAAGATAGAGTTTGCTTTTGAGGTTTCCTGGTACAGGACATAAGTCACACCGATAGCTTCTATGGCGCTTGTACAATGTATTAAGCAATTTCATGTTTATCTGGTTGTGGGTTGTTTCTAATTAAAAGATCGGAAGAGCAATGATTAATCGGAGGTCTCAAATCGATGGTATAATTTAAAACCTTCGTTAACCCATTACCAAACAGTTACGACATTTGACCAATTTGTTGTAGGCGACATTAGAAAACATTGTGGGAAAAGGAGAAATTGCTCTTAACAAGCAATTTCTCCTTTTCCCACAATGTTTTCTACCCTATCAGATGATGATATTCCAATTTCATCATATTTTGAATTGTCATCTGGCGGAAACTCTTTCAGTTTGGGACAGTAAATTATTTTATGTTTGTCAAAGGCTTAAATACGTTGATAACTTGGATGATGCAGAAGTAGCATACGTGTTATTGTTCCATAACCTGTTGGGTGTGAAATCTCTCAGAGTCTACAAAGATATTCGATAATTATTCGGGTACCTTTGGACCGTTGGACTACCGATAGAACAACCTTCCACAGGAGCTACTTGTACTAAAGCATACTGATCTTAAGGAAACACATGCATGCTAAAGTATTCACAGCTTCAGCATTTAAATGTTGTGTTTAGCTAGTAAAACAGCCAGTCAACTACCAACTATGTTGTCTATGATCGAGCATGTGCAAGTTCAATTGGATCTACCAAGCAGCTTGATAATTTTCTCTTTTTTTCTTTTACTTCTTGTATACTTACAACAATCGTTCACGATTATATCTGGAAGAGGACAGCGCCATCATCAGGACATTGTTAGGTGTCTAAAAGGTTAAAAAAAGATCTACAGGTGCTAAGGTTGAATAATTCTTCATTCAAACTAAGGGTACAATGGCCAGTCTTGATCTTAAACAAGTAAGACTGTGGCTATACTGTACAGAGATAGATAGGCTATTCCAATGCCATTATGGGAACGAAGGAGTTGGAGTTGCACTGGGTGCGGTACTGTGGGTCAGATAGTTCAGATTTTGCGTTGGAATGAAATAGTTGTGATCGACGTATACTGGATTATTCTTGATTTTGTAGAAATATACTTGTCTTTTGTATAATGAACACATTATAACTCTGCTATTACAAAAGATTGTTTGTCATTCCGAATATCAAAAAGGGACTGTTTCAGCGGGAGTTCATAGACCAGTATGTTCGCTGTAGACGACGCAGCCGTGACATGCTATCGTTGGAATCTGGATCAGGTTTGTACAGCTGGGTCGCTGAATTGCTGATCTGTTTCATCTGATCTTTTATCCCTGTCAACGCCTCTTGTTTCGTCAACATGTCCTGCTGTTCACGGAGGTTCTGTTGAAGCAGAGCCTTGATAGTGAGCTCTTCTTGCTTAAGAACAGCGATAGATTTATTGACAGAGGAAGCTTCGGTGTCAAATATCCGCTGAAGGTCTCGCAAGTTTCCGGGTATCTGAGTAACAGGGGAGTAATTCACACCACCAGAATGTGCTTCCTTCAAATACTTGTCATAGAGCTGATCGTTGCTTGTATGATGTGTATACTGTCTTCCCATATCTGTCATTGTTTCATAACGGTTCCGAATCGGTGGTACATGCCGCATAGCTTCTCTAACATGCCCGACCTCGTGTCGATAGATATGTGATCTTTCTATCTCTTCGACGTGTTTGACACACGGCTCGGCTTTATCAAGCGTGTCACGTTGGTATTTATTGATGACGTCACGAACGTGTACGACGCTCGGTAACGTTTGTTTGACGTCAGGAAGTTCCACTTTAGCGTCGAGCACGTCATCAGCCACCCAGCCATGAAAGGTCAGCCGTAGAACGTTCAGAAAACCCTGGAATGCGGCGAGTCCTCTGGTTTTTAAGCTGGTCAGTAACAACGTTAACTGTCGGTCAGGGTTGCTCGGATTGCCCTGTAAGGTTTAAAATAAAAAGGAAATAATGTATCAACATGATCAGAAAGGATCGGATGGCAATGTCGTTTCAACAGTATTTGAGTTGTAAAATATAGAGGACAGAGGTGTAGAGTGTCGGCCTTAAGAGACGGGGTTCGATGGTTCGAAACCTGTGACTCCACATTCCGAGACCTAAAATAAAGTCGCTACTGATTGGCTTATGGTGTTTCGGCATTATCCCTCTTTTCTTTAACCGGGAACAACATCTCAATGCCTGTAAACTTATTCAAGTTAAAGATAGATGTACGTGTGATTCTGTCCTTTAAGCGAAGATATCACTTTTGTAACAGATAAAACTCCAATGACTGTCCATTCTTAATGTTAAACAACTACATACCATACTTACGGCAATTTGGTTAGCTGTAAATTCTCCTATGACGTCATGTTTCCGCAACTTTTCTATAACGGACATCGATAGAATTACGTGACGTCTTAGAAAATCCTCCTTCTTTTCGATGATAGCTTTAACTGTATCTGCTTCCATTGCTGATGCTGGGAATAAGAAATTCCAATTTTAACCGTGTATCTCATATCGAAGTGTGTGACATGTCAAAATGCAATGCATCGGTAGACGTTCGGTCTTAGGAGTTAACAAACAACGACATTTTTTGTGACTTTTCGAGAGAAAAATACAAATAGAGAATTTGTGTATCATGGCATTTCTTACTGCGGGCGTGAAAAAAGAGATTGATGAATAATATGGTTTTGGTGTTAAAGGTTGTCTTTCCCGCCCGAAAACATAATGAAGGTTACCAACACCATTTTTCTCGGGAAAACAATTATATCAGGCTACCGATTTATTTAATGACATAAGGAAAATATTTGCGAAAGACAAAACTGGTAAACATGTAATGTATTCTAAATGATTATACAATATTGCAATGCAACGCGTCATTAGAAACGGATCGGAGAGACGAATCCAATGATGTGTTACTTTGCAATATTGCCTAGTTCAATTTTGAAATAAAAAGGGAATGTTGTTTTGAACTTACGCACATCTTTAGCATAAAATATTAAGTAAAACGGTACCATGATATACAAAATTTTACGTTGACGTATTGGTCTATGTTTAACTTGGCAAGAATAACATCTTAACAATACAATGATGTTTAAAAACTATGCCAAAATGCCCTGAGATGATGACTCTTATCCATAGTCTCCATACATAGAGAGAGAGACAGGCACAACAGTTCGTACGTATTCATGTGTTAAATTTTCAAACAAACACCAACATACACACACAGAGACATATATCAGTACGGTAGAGAATAGTGGTCCAGGGGTGAGCGCCGGCTCAGGTACACGAGGGTCGTAGGTTTTAATCGCGGGTTTTTCCTTGCGACCTTTCATTAATCCACACTCGGCGCGAGTACTGGTTATGTATCCAGGAAGCAGAATCGAGAGTGATTCATCTAAGTTGAAAGAACTTGTTTCACAATCGATGTAAAATGAATAAGTTTAAACTGAACCAGAATGAACATTCCGTCATAGAGAGATACACACATAGAAATACCTTCATATGCGATGTCAACTGAATCCTTTAATAATCATCTGGAAGCTTTCAACGGTATACAACAAATTCTTCAACTGACTATATCAAAAGATTTTAACCTTGGTTGGGCAAACATTTATTTGACTATACACACAGTTTATTTAATCTCAGTAATTCATCCAAACAAATTGCTTTGTCACCATTTGTTAATGGTTATAATAGTTGCATTATGACAGGTCCTTCTTATAGTTGAGCTTTGTATATGGAACACTTTCTTTTAATATTGGTTCATTCCAATATATCGTTAGCAAATACTCACATTGTAATTTTGAGCCAGTCACTTAATCAAATTATGGGTACAGTTTTCCTTTACGAAGTATGTTCCTAGTACGTGTTCATATTACAAAAGCATCATATTAACTTTATTGGTAAGATATGCAATTATTTTGTTAATGCGTTACAAATGGTTTTGAAGATATATCGTTATTGGGAATGCTGGACTATAATCATGACCGATTTATTTTTCCAAATAAAAGAAATGATATCCGGTTAGAAAGGTCATCTCTTACTGAGCCTTTTTATAACACCAACCGTACTTCAGATGCTTCGCGATGCCATGTCAAGTTATTGTAGGTGACTTATATGTCAAGTAGGAATGGGTCTAAATTGGTAAAGTCAAAGTCATACTAACAAGCATCCCGGAGATAAATTACAAGCCATATCCTTTAGGGTCGGGGTTTGAACCCACATGGAGAAAGACGAAATCATTCCAGATGCAGATAATGATTCGTCAAATCTTCAGCTGCAAATTCTCAGGGATTTAGCTACGTTTCCAACTACTTTGGTAGTATAAGGATTATTTTTAAACTTACAGCTGATGGGTAAACTCTCGTGGGAGTTCCAGATGAGGGCTATGTTGGTCAGGAGTCCCTATATAATCCGTATCTCATGGATGGACACTTTTATCTGTGGCGCATTAAGGGTCTAGCCGTGTCGTTGAAAACGAGTGGTGATGGACTCAAAACCCACATCGGGTCCTACCAAAGACGATCGATGATTAAATGCCTTAAACAGCTTTTGCGATTTGCGACTTCATTAGGTAATTGCCGTTTTTCATGACTATTTAAAATCAAGAGCGGTCTTGGAAACGGTAAAAACATTCCTACATCAATAGCGATTTAATCTAAACAGATTTGCTTGTTTGGATGAAGAATATCCGAAATAGGATTGCAAAACTGTTGAAAATTATTTTAAACCAGTGACACAGGTGTTAATAAACAAATAACAGGGATACCCTCGGATAGGTGTATATTGCCGCCTTTGTTATGTAAAGAAATAACAACAATACGCGTTTGTTATGTGATAGATCTTTTGTTCGTTTTTATTCAAATTTACACAAGATGTTAATATTTGATTATTTACATTTCCAACATTCAAATTTGTAACAATAATTAAATAAAGTAAAATTACCAGAACAATTCGGTATTTGCCTGAGTATCAATTATTTTAAAGGCACTTGTAGAAAAATTTCCCGATTTCAAGACGGAAAGCAAAATTTGAGATAATCAAAAAATGTCTTCAGTTTATGTCTTAGCTTTAAACATTTGCAATATTTACACTTAAAATGCTTGGTAATTTCTAAAAATAGATTATTGCATCGCCTTCGATATATGGTTACTTTCGATGAGGAATGATACCCAGAGTAGCAAACAGGTTAGATCATAGGCCAGCCGCCAATTCACTTGGCGGCTGGCCTGGATCTAACATGTTTGCTTAAGAATGACGTCGGTTCCAGCACTATAAGGGTCAACAAAAGAACAGAAGAAAAGTGTATTAATGTGGAGGATATCATTCCAATCAGTACCCACATTATATGCTTAATCAAAGGAAACGCTGCTGATGTTAAAATAACGACTATTATGTGAAGACTGTGATTCAAATTGTGCTTATGGTACGGGGATGCAAGCATAACTGTATCTAGAAACGTATAGTGTCAATCAAAACTAAGTAATGTATGTGCATAACACTGGATTACAGGCTGATTTAGGACTGACGTATTCGATAATGATGTAACAGAAACACATTTGTATACACTGTATACAAATTATTATTTACGCAATGAGTTCATCAGGTTGGTGTTAGCGAATTGCAGAGACTGGTTTGATTCCCCTTTCTGATATAATTCGTTGGGACGCGTGTGAAAATGGCCAATACAAATAAAACCGGTTTTTAGCATAGTTGTTTGGTGTTTTGTCTTTCTTTTTTTCTCACCATTTTCAGTTTTGTCGTCGGTCTACATTCAAAACAATTACAGGCGGCAAAGAATAGATATACCTCTTTCCTTTATAACATTAGATCTAAATCATTGTTACAGAAGAAGATATTGTTAACATCAAAAGCTCTCATCGTTTGTCAAAGTCATTCTGGAATCTTCAGCAACAGTTATGTTAAAAATAAGACTATCTTAGGAAAAGGCAGGTGGGATGAAAAATAAGTATGAAGGAATGGGCCAATGCATCGATTCCTAATCAAAAAAAGTGCTAATGAGTAATACGAGATGGTGTCATGGTATCTCTAAACCCTTTACCAAACACCAAATTTTCGACTGTCCCGAATTGAAAGAGTTTGCAAACGACATTTCGCAATGTGAGAAAATTGAAAAATACTCTTCTGATAGACCAGAAAACATTGTGGGAAATTGCGAAAATGATCTTCAAGAGCATTTTCGCCTTTTCACCAAATATTTTCCAGAGTCGTCGGAAATGCATTAAAGTACAATATTCATATACAACTAACTAAATAGTTTTTTTGTTCGCTTTATTTACGTTTAATGTTAGTCTTATTATTCAATTCTAAAAAATCTAATTTCAATGTTACTGTGTATCGAATACTTAGTTCCACATCATTTAACAAGTAGTATAAGTTATAACTCAAGGCAACGTTTATGAAATTAATTAACAAATACACAAAAAAGTCATTTCACTCTTCGATATATATGTCGACATTTATTTATCAATGGTCCTATTGCCTTTATCATTATTTGAAGGGAGATTCACTTTTCAAAGTGACCGCTTGTTTATTTGTAGCCAAAATAATGAGACTGAGATCTAAAAAACGTTATCAAAACTGTAATAAATACAGTAGAGTTTGCTAATACGGTAGTTGCAACGTACAAAACGGTGTATATGTACATAAGAATTTTTATGAGAGGTATACATGGTGAGGTCATTGTATTCCGAAAATCATCATAAGGCACAAAATATCAGGCAAAAATTCAAGGCACTTTAATCAACAGGTTATATAGCACAATTATTGATAAGATGAGAGAAAAACTTTATTGGTGCTGTCCTATTGGACACTTCTATCCGCCGCGTTACTTATATAAAAGCCTTCTTGAAATATCATACGGAGGTAACATCATCTTTACATAAACATCATTATTAAACATGTTGTTTATATCATGTAAACTGTAAAAACAAGCCATCGCCCTGTTAAGATAGGCTAATAATGCAGAATTGTCTGTTGTTCTTAGCTTTCTACATTATCTTAACTTAGCTTTTGTATGGCATGAATATCGATGGTACAGAACAAAGACTGCATGTATAGTAAATCCTTTTGAAAAGGACTTGCATGTACTTGCGTTGAACCCTTGATATGTCATATTTAACTAACATGTATGCTATTTTGACATATCACATCTATTTTGGTTAAATCAGTCTACCATACACTTGCTCTTCTGTTCTCGTGTGCCTTTGATGTTGTTTTTTGCAAGTCACTAACTTTCGCGGATCTACAACATGCGATTGTCTCAATGAAGTAGTCATGGAAACGATAACATGTTCTTTTCTTCAAAAACGTATGTAACTACGAACCTCCTATGAAATAAAACGAGTGTATCTAAGGTTGAAGATAGGAGACTTTCGTTAAATCAAATGTTACTAATCGTTCTAACTATCAACTACTGACAACATAATCCTGACGTTTATTATAAACTAAATATTGCATCAGAGAATATCAACAAGACAAGTAAACACAAATTGCATATTTGAGTGATACACAAAGGCTCTTCAGTTTTGAATATCAGGTGTCCGTCACATGCCATAGTTTAACATCACCACCACTATCCTTGTGTCTTAGAAGTCTTTTTCTGTATTCATTACACTCTCTCAATGCCAAGCCATGTCTTCGTTTCTGTCCGGGCTAGTTACGTGTAATAAGCTGCTTCCCGTTTGATTGACAGCCATTGACCAATGGGTGCAACCTTTGTGTAATGAGAGGAATATATCGTGTTGTTGAACAGTACAATAAACTTTAAATACGCCCACTATCAAAACTAGAGACCCATTCGAATCGAGTAATATTAAACACACTCCGTCGAACTGCTTTTCGACGTCATTATCCAGTCTAATGTTGCTTTCCCAGGATAAGGTACACTCATGTGGTCAAGTTGCACACATTCGTGTATCCATACTCCAAGCGTCAAAATCTCGCACATTTCGTACGTGACATGTTACAGTAAATCTCAAAAACACGGATATGATTAAGTCTTTGCGGCGATGCCGTATAACACACCGTGCAGCGGCTACTACCACGAGGTGGATTAAAAAGTAGTTCGTCAATATGACAGCCATTGGTGTATCATTACGCTACATCTCAACCCCGACCGTGGCTTCCTCCCTCAAGTCAGCAGACGAGTTTCAAATAAATATTATTTTCATAATTTACAAATTCTCACTTTTACTCAAGGTCCGATATTACCGACATTTGTGCAACCGAATCATCCGCGAGCAGGTTTTACACTTGACGTAACAACACCAGTAATATTTACATTCACACCGTTCGTGAATCTCGACGTCCATTGAGTCATAACCACGCCCACAACACATGAGGTCACACCCTCCAGGTCCGTTACTCGCGGGATCACAGGTTCTGAAAACGAGAATAAAAGGTCAACGTTATTATCTGTTTCTTTAACGGTATATTTCATTTCGTTGTCTAGGATGCAAACAAATATTATGTTCGTAAAGGCTTTGTAAAGCTGAATGTAACTATTGACCGTCCTTTGATCTAATAAGAGATCACCTTACATTTCTCATGAAAATGACAACATAGCATCATGCTGAGATCATGTGACATATGAGCGTCAAAAGCAAGAACTCATATATTTATAATAAGGAAACACAGTAAGAGGTGTTCGATAGAAACCATTGCACCAAATGAGAATATATTTCTTTATATGCAATTACTTCTTCTCTCGGTTGTTTCTTTAAACTTTAGGTAATATATGCCTATAAACGAGTATATGGAAATTGCAATCATCTAATCAATAAATATTGTGTAAACTATAAAACATGCTGGATAGTATAATAAATGCTGGATAAGTACAAGTATGTCTTATAAGAACGCTCCAGTTCTGTAATAGCTGCAGGAAATAGGGATTATACAAAAGGCAGGCAAAGCTATGCATGTACATGTATTTGCATCTTCGGAATTTATTTCACCCCAATTTGTTTGTCAAGAGTCAAGAAAAGGATAGCCACAGCAAACGCACACTGTTAGTCTATGACGATCTAAGACCAGCTTACCCAAGCAGGTTAAAAAAAAAGCATAAAAAATACTACCATGTCATTCTTTTGCTATCTTATTTATTTTTTTGTTGAAAAAAAAAATGAAAAAGAAAACTAATTCCCTGGGAGGTATTAGTTATATCTATGGCATTTTTGCGTACAAGAGCCATTCTAAAATCAATTACAGATATACAACGCGTTTTCCTTTAAAGTGCCACATTGCGGTTGTTTTTTTGTTTGTTATCTTATTATCTTATCTTGATACGGGTGCATTTATTCCACCAGCAGGCGTGTTTTATTATGTGCGGTATGTCATTCATTGCCTGGTATTACAGCGTCTCTTTGCGCATCGCTTACCATTGATACTGGAATTGCGATACAAAAACAACCCCTTACATCCATTGCGCTTTCTCGGTGAAATGTCTTTTTTCATCATTTTTTCGTGAAACTATGAATGGAGTGGTAACTCCGTACTAAGCGTTACAGATCTGCCTGTTCATATCTGCAAGCTAACACGAAGTCATTGACTCTAGAATACAAATGATTAATTTGCCTAAGTGACCAAGATCGTAAATCCATTACGCTATATTGATGAAAGTTCGATTTTGAACCCTGACTAAGCGTTGTAGATCTGTCTGTCCTGCGATCATTGACACCAGAATACAAATGGTTGATTGACTGAAGTTGATTCGGATCGTAAATCTGATCGCTATACAATATCACTCATAAAGATATTAAGTGGTTGTTGTTTATCTCGTGGTTTAAGCTCGTGTGATTCTCCGATTTTCGAAATACGTTATTGTGGTTGTTGTTTTTTTTTTTTTTTTGCTGTCATCCTTTTTTTTTTACAGACTGCACCTCAGACACCCATAATAGAGTGCTGCCAGGTGTTTCACGGAACATAAAACCATCTATCATTGGCTCTGCCTGTTACAAGAGTCCATGTGTACTTTACTGTGCTTCACAATTCTTTGTCTCAATCTTTATAAATCGAGTGATATGCCCTGTACATTATTGTAGAAGATCTAGCAAGTGGTTTAAGTGGTATAAGAACATATATTCTAAACGTAATGGTGTCATTTTATGCTTATATCCTTTGCGATATATCAAATAATTTGAGTTCCTAAAACAACTTTGCATCAATAAGAAAAAGCAGATCCAGCAGTGTGAGGCCGTTAAAACTCGATACAGAGAAACCTCTTCATCAATTAAAGGCAAGCAACTCTTCATTACCAATTCGAAAACCACCCTATGACTTACCTCCCTTTGGTTCCTGGTGAACCCATCTTTTTATCATAGGAGCAATAATCCGGGGACTTTTTGATGTAGACCAGTTCGTCGCCTGGAATGGGGGCCTTTTTCTTGTGTATTGGCACGAACACGTGTTTCGCCTGTTTCCGCTTCCGCTTTACCTCGATGGCCATGCCGTACTTGTGCTTGAGGTCCTCGGCTATTTTGTTGAAGTCAGCGAGCGCTCGCCAGCACGTCTTTATGGAGCACGAACCGGACACGCCGTGACACTTACACGCCGTCGTTAAACTGGTGATCACTACCTGTAACGCACAGTTAAATGAACATTGTGATTGAACGGTAAACATATAGCATGGGTGGTGATATCTTTCCTACGGAACGTATGAATTCTATGCAGAAATGCCACCTTGCGCATTTTTGTCCTAACCTAGTAAAGACGACTTTTAAATGCATTCTGGCAGACACAATCTTATAACAGCGCGCAACCAAACGGAATATGCAATAAATGATAAGAGAATGTTTGTGTTGCTTTTACAGATAGTGTATCATGTCAATAAAGATAGTTTAACAATTCTTTAATATACTTGCCATATTCACAACTGTATTTAATGTCGTTTACGGCAAATATTTTCGGAAAAAGCAAATGTATACACCGTTTATACCGTTTCTAAAACAGTCTGATGAAATTGGTTTTGCCTTTTGATCTTAGTTAAGAATCTTCCTGACTCACAACCCCAAAGTCAAAGTCAGACTGCACACTTTCGTAAATCTGAGGTTCCGAAAGGCTGCGATTATGGCATCTGCCGACAACCGATCCCGCAAATCGACAAAATGACAAAACTGCTTTGCCATTATCTTCACAAATAGCCTTTGATTGCAAACATAATGAGTGAAAGAAAATGTTTAATTGTATGTCTCCTATAGTTTAATACGTTTTCAAACTAATTAAAAATGCATCGTTTACGACAAGTCCTTTGTGCCGTATTCTTTCCTTTTTATTTCAAACTGGTGTAGTTGCGTTATTGTATAATACTAACCAAAACCCCCACCTGGCGGGAAGATTCGGCAAAGTGTTTGTATGAGAGACGATTTATTATGTACGTCAATTACATAAGCGGTGATAAAGTAGACACAATCAAAGGAAAACAGGCTGTGCTCATATCTTAGAAACAATTAATTTTGATCCACGCCGAACATTGTTCAGGGTACCCCTCTTTAGAACATGCTAGATTTCAGACGAGAAGTTTACCAAACAATAACGACACTTAACCATTTTGTTGCAGACGACTTTGAAAAACATTGCGGAAAAAGGAGAAATTGCTCGTGACGAGCAATTTTTCCTATGCCCACAATGTTTTCTGCCCTATCATTACATTTTGAAATGTCGTCCGCAAACTCTTTCGATTTGAGACATTCGAAAAATTTGGTAAAGGATTAAATAACAAGTGCGTTTAGAAATGTGTTGTGTCAAAAACATTGTTGTTCATTGTTGTTCATCGGAAGCAGCTTTTGCATCCAGTATAAAATATTTTCAAAACTTATCTTGAACAAAGACAAATTGTCATTAACGACGATGGCATGTCATCATTCACCGATATTACAATCAGGAAGTCCTTTCTAGACAATGCTGTTTGAAATAAGAATTTGTCTACATATTCATTATCTGGATTGCATCCGTTTGATTAAATAAACAGTATGTGCCACTATGCGCATGCCAATCCGGAACTGCAATTTACGGGGCAATTCTACATCCGGTTATCTCGTGAAACTGATCCGGTTACCTCGTGAAATTGATCCGGTTACGCGTTATGGCATTACATAACCGTCAATGCAGCTGCAAAAATGTCTATCTCCTTCAATAGGTTACAGGCGATACGATATTTTGGGACTTCTAGCAGCCATTCGTTAACATTACACAGACAGAGCGTGAAGTGGTTCGTTATCTTCCCGGTGTCAGCTAGGTTGAAGCAACAAGCGCCACCTTCTCGCGATAATTACCCAGAACGCAGAGTGAAACGGCGATATCGTAAAGTGGTTGGTTGTCGCAAAATGCATATTTCAGATAGAAGAAGAGATTATGTTTCTTTTTGCATTGTCTTTTTGACAATGTGTAGGCGCGTGTTTTAATTCATTTGTCCCCGATCTGGATAGAATGTGTGCGAATTGTGGGTTGAAACGTAAAAGATAACTGGATTGATTCCTTGCATACTTCAAAATCACAGATAAGAAGAATTGATCAAACTAGCAATATCTCTTTTCGGCGCGAACAGATACGAAAATAGATAACGCCCGTTCGATCCATTGATTATATTTCTATCCTATTTAATTCGGATGATCCAAATATTGAAATACATACATCTTGATCATTCGGACTTCTATTCAAGATACGTTTCCCTCGCACCGAAAGAACAATGACAACAACGACAACAACAACTGACCTGATTTCCGGCCTCACTGTTATGGCGATTCATCATATGTTTCTTTCGCTTGTCCGGCTTGTCCTTGTTGGGGTTTGCAAACGCCTCGCTAAACGCCAGACCGTATTGAACATCGTCACCACATCCACCCCACTTGTAGTCCCCAACCGGAAGTTGGTTGGGCAGAGAGCCACATGAGCACTTCCGGGATATTCCAACGCTACATGCGCGCGCAATGGAATGCATCAGTGAGGCGGAGGCGATTGCATACATGAAGGCTTGCTCCCTTGTGCCTGTCAAAGAAAAACGGAATAATGCTATGTATTGTAATTTTCCAAATAACCGGTACTTTTAGAATGGGATCACCCTTCGTCTTGTAGGAACAGGGTATATCGCAACCTTGCTGAAACGTTGTTGCTGTTAGTAGAACAAAGGATATAAATATATTCAATTTCTACAAAAATCCGATTTTTCGATACTCCAAACTTAAGTAGATTACAGTTTATAGGAACACGTAATAGTTTATATAACATGCATAAATTGGGTTAACGTTGGAGTTTTAAAGCACTTTTAATTATAAAATGTGCTCAAATATGTTGTTCATTTAATTGTTGAAAGCGGTTCATATAAAGTATCGAGCAGAAATGGGCTTTATTTACAATATGTTAATAGCAGTTCGCAGAATGTATTCTTCAAAAATGTGCAAAAATGTTTGTGATACATTGTTCACAAATTAGATGTCCATTAACCTGCTGTGAAGCAGCTTTCATCAAATATTTTGCACATACTGGCGGTATTGTTACATGCATGTTGTTACATGGAATTTCTACATGCTGCCTACTGTTGTAAGCCAGTCATTTCCGCATAGAGAAGGACTTTTTACCCTCTTCCTTATATTCAAAAAGCAAGTTCAAACACCATCGCAAACGCCATTGGACAGGTTAGAACAGCATTGGAAGGAAAAACGTATTCATAGAACCGATTTCTCTTTAACTATAGTTATCAAAATGAAACTAATGTCAATTGATATTTACGTCTATTGATGCGTTATAAAATGTTTTGGAATCCATTCAATGTCTTTTGTTGTTGCAAATAATCACTACAGTGAACCCTCGTTTATCCGAACACGTCCGTTCCCAACAAAATGTCCGGTTTACCGAATAATCCGGATTAATGAAGCAGAGCATGTTCTTATTCACATTAAGTCATAAACGGTCTGTATGAGCGGTGTATAGTTATAACCCTTTAGCAAACGCCAAATTGTCGACCGTCCCAAATTGAAAGAGTTTGCAGAAGACATATCAAAACGTGATGAAATTCAAAGATAATCTTCTGATATGGCAGAAAACATTGTGGGAAAAGGAGAAATTGCTCGTCACGAGCAATTTCTCCTTTACCCACAATGTTTTCAAAAGTCGTCTGCAATAAACTGGTCCAATAATTCCGTTCCCTTACAATTTTGTTCCGATTGCGAGACATCCGGATAATCGGGGTCCGGATAAACGAGGGTTCACTGTAACTGGGGAGTGTTGGTATCCAAGTTTATTTGCATTTAACAACATGTTAACATTCCGACCAGGTTTTCTCCATGTGTGAATTATGTACATGAAACAATACCATATCACTTTGATTAACTTCTTAGAAAGAGGCCAACACATCTTACCTGTGAAGATAATAGATAAAACTGATCAATGTCATTCTATTCTTAACTATACTTGTTTAATATCATATCATTCTGACAACAGTATATTTCACAAAGCTTGTGTTGTTTCGATCACTTTGTAGAAGAGTTTATTTTTTTATGTGGGCTCTATGGGCAATTTTCCCAAATATACCATAAATACTCCAACATATTCATTATGTTTGTAGTAGACAAGGGTATTTAACAGTTGTCAGAACATAGAAATCATCTTCCCATAAAAGCGTATGATAATTGGTTGAAGGGGAATAATTGAAACGATATAAAGATGGCCGTTCGCCTCATAAAACATGGGTGGTCCACCATCTTGGAAAGTCTTGGCCGCTTAGCCCATTCAAAACAATCCTTAGATATAACAAATCTCTCCTTTCTTCTTTGTTGACTATGGGTTCGATTTCTGCCCACCAGAGAAGTCAAGTTCACCCGTTTAAGGATTTCTAAAGATGTTTGCAAAATGGCTAAATTTATGAAAATCAAAGAATTTTCGTTCGATTTTAAGTAAGATGAACGTTCGCAGAATGCCAAATGAATGTTAAGTGTATAAGTAAAATGAACTATTATGATGGTATATCATATGTGGTCGAAATATCAAAGCGGTCTTTCCAGCCTCTATTCCAAGAAACTAGTAAGCAAAATAATTGGTTTAGTGCATTCCAAAGAAATTTGCATTTTTATTTTGCTTTATTACTCTCAAACGCTCGGAAAAGAAGAATTTTCGTAAATATTAATCTTCAATAATGAGCAGAGGTTTGTATCGGATAAGCTACACGTGTTAACAGTGCCATGTGAAATGTAAAGGTGTTTGACAGTAGTATATTTAATTGTACCATTTATATGATGATGCGCGAAACCATCAAATAATAAAGTGTTATGAACAGTAAAGATGCGTACAGTATATCACAGGTTTTATTATGATATAATTCAATGATGCCAGTAGCAAAGTCGTATACGTCTTTGAAATGATTCGTCTAGAAGGTGGTCACAAATAAAACAACAACAATAAAAAATCTACATGTATTTGTTCTTTTGGTTTCGAATTGCATTTTGATGAGACCAATTAAACACTGTCATAAAGGGACTAATTTAACCCTTATAGTGCTGGAACCGACCTCATGCTAATGCAAACAGGTTGGATCCATGCTAGCCGCCAAGTAAATTGGCGGCTGGCCTGAGATCAAACCTGTTTGCTACTCTGAGTATCTTTCCCCATTAAGATTAGGCAGATATTTAAGACTTCGGAAAACAGACGGCACAAAAATCTATTTAAAGAACATTTTCCAGCATTCAAAGGATTAAAAGAGGGAAACACCATGTCTATTGGGATATGTAACAACATGAGCTCGCTTTTTTCCGGCGGAACAGCCTAGTCCTAATACCCCATCCTGTACGTCACTTACTCGCGTTGCTCGGTTCGTATCTTGGCAAATTAGAACTTGCAAAAATAACGAACACCTAGGCGTTTATTACTTGGAAGAGACACTAGTCTGCGGATGGATATGTTTTACATGTGCAAAGCAACCAAAACGAAGGTCGTAAATACATCCGCGGCAATAACATAGTCCAATATTTCTTTCAAAGAGTCAACGAAGCGGTTCGTAGAGCGATTCCATACAGCATGCGGATCTCTTTTTTAACACTAAAAGACAGCGAAACTTTCAGTTTAGGTTGATTTACAACGGTACTGCTGATGGGTTTTTCACAATAATGAGCGTATTCATAGCAAAATGCACCCCTCCCACAAAACAGACGTGGTAAGAATGGCTACCAGGTCAATTTATCGAATTTCGGAATAAGCTCCTTTTAGACGATATTATCCAATCAGTAAGGTCTGTGGTTAGGGACAGATTCTCCTGGATTTGTTAGCGGTGTTAAACTATTTGCAAAGCTGGATAGATTCGGTTTTGTAAGCAAATAGATTTTACCAGATATTATTTTGTACATCGAAGAAGGGTACGAAATACATTAGTACGCCAATGAAGGCGTGGTTGGTAATTTGTATAGTTTTGCATCATGAAAGTTTTATAGGCCGCAGAGTGACTATGAGTTTTTGTATAGAAATTAATCATTGTTTTTGTTGGTGTTTTTATTTACAAAACGAGTTTTATAGCTCCCAAAAGAAAGCAATTGAAATCAGGTTACCAATGTAGTAGTTTATTCGTTAAAGATGTCGATCCCCAACTTTGTTACCCTTTGTCATATGGATTTCTAGTCAATTTCTGGTTGATAAAATATATAATTGTTGTATTCAATAGCTCGTAACAGCTTTCTGTTTTTGTTAAGTACCAATCAGAAATCACCGTGTTTATACAACTCAAACACATCTGAAGTAATATGGAAACTGCCATATTGTCATTTAATTTGATTAAGGAAGCAGCTATATATATCACAAGTTATAAGTTCACTATTATATATGAGTTACCGATATAATATGATTTCAAATAATTGACATTGAAACATATAAACGGAATTACTCGAGTAGTTACGAACGGCTAAGTATATGAACCAGTCTGAGTAACCCTCACATGATGGAATGGGCTAAAACAGACGTTGTTTGTGGCTTTTATTGTCGTCCTTAATATTCGACATAATATTCTTAAAATTTGTACGATTCCTGATTATCGCAAAACAGTATAACTTCACCGACTTCTAAAGAAGTGATGGGACGATATCTTTAATGTCGAACATTTACTCACCGCCCTCGCCCAAAAACGCGGGAGTGTGCGAGATTAAAAAGTAATTAGAAAAGCCATGAAAAGTGCAGCCTCGTTATTATCAAATCATCGAGTCACGTGACCTATACAAAGGGGGGTAACTTTCATGTGTTATTTATCAAAATGTGGGAAACCATTTAAAACCGTTTTAGGATGCTGGTTAATGAAACTTTTAGCACTTGTCTGATGAATGTTACCATACAATACAGATACAGTCATGCCCAACGCTTATCGAGGCAGTGATTTTTACACCTAACTCCAAAATAGCTAGAGTTCTTTCTTTGGTAATGTCAACCGAAATTAAATCGTGAAGTCTAAAAGGAAAAACTTATTTAAAAATCTACGATGATAGTTTAAAGGGTTAATATCTTTTACACCAACATTATATCGCTACGTAATCGTTTAATGTGAGCGAAAATAAGGAGAAAGAAGACATTACACTCTCTATTACATTTAATCGAATCAGCCGGTATACCGAAAGACCAGTTTTAAAGCCTCAGTGTTTGAAACTTCCAACGAATTCGTGTTTTATTAAGATCTCTAATACTCGAAAATCTTAAATCTAATTACTGGTTCTCCAACTTCAACTTAAATCTAATTACTGGTTCTCCAACTTCAACTTAAATCTTATTACTGGTTCTCCAACTTCAACTTAATTTTACATTATTGACGTTGGAATCGTAGGTAGCGTGCGTTGCTTCTTAATAAGAAAACCTTAAACATCTGCTTAATTTTGATGGAGAATAATACTTTGAATAGCAAACAGGCTAGATCACCGGCTAGTCGCCTATTTACTTGACGGCTTGCCTGGATCTAAACTGTTTGCATAAGCATAGAGTCTGTTCCAGCATTATAAGGGTTAACAGGGTTCCTTTATGACAGTGTACAATTGATCTCATAGAAATACAATGCAACACAAACAACTAAAATCAAACTGCATTTCTTTTGTTTTATATTCTAAGCGTCTACTAGACAGGGTTAAGTATAAAACGTCACAAGTATTTGACAACAACTCGTAACGTTCCTAACGTCAATGAAATGACTATCTCACCTCGCTTCAAGTCCTTCGTCAACGTGGGCGCTTTTCTGATGGAGGAACAATTCCAGCGTCGGTCGTAGAACTCTTTCTGGCAGGAGTCAATCCCTTTAAACGAGGCTAGTGATACTGTACTCATGAGGTCCAGATGCTCCTGGCATATCCGAATCTGACCCGGTGACAGCCCGAACGATTTCGTACAGTCTTTGTCGTCACTCCATGACTTTTGCTTGTTCTTGTGTAGCGCCCTGGAAAGATATGATAAAACATTTAAAGTTTGTTCAATGATTACTGATAAACAGTTGTTATACAGGAGCAAAATCGTATGCGATTGAACTGAAAAGCTTTCAGTTCAATTGCTTGAAGTTTCACGCCTGTCTTACGACCTTATATCGTTCTTTGCGCATATATCATTTAGATATGAATGGTAAAAGTTGTACAGTCTAGTAAATATACAATGGTATTGATATCTCAATGGTGACTTACAGTGAACGATCGTTAGAAAGGGGAGAAACTTCATGCGGTTCATTTTTCAGTTCATGAGATTTCCGCCTGTCTTACGATCTTCTACAATAGAATAGATATACCTCAAACTTCTGAGAGTCGAATTCTTCTTTACGTCGAAGTAAATACGGGCTTCAGAAATATTTGCTCTTTTTTTATTCGTCGTGATATTCCGAACATCTAGACATCGAATTCTCTCTATGTCGAACATTTTCATTTGGTCCCTTCAACTTTGATTCGTAGAGATTCTATTGTATCTTACTATGGGTGTATATCATTTGGATATTAATTGCTAGAACTTGCAAAGTTTTGTAAATATACAATAGTGTTGTTATTTCGATGACTGGGTGTGTTACATATGCCTTACTCATTGTTTGTCATTACGTTTGTGCTATGAGTTGGATACATCTGATCATGAATATTTTGTTCATCTGTTCGTAGGTAATAACTTTGTATATTACAGATATGGATATAGATTTACATATGCATATGTTAGATACAATTAACCCTGATAATTCTAGCTCCCTCACCATACTCTCATATACCCGTTGCATTGCAGTTGCAGCAAATTAATCAAGGAATAAAATGTTTAAGCATACACATAAATTGAATTGATTGACCAACATTTCAATGATTCATTGCTATAGTATAGACAGCACGTTGGCCCGTCGAATGTTAACTGATAACCATTTTGATCTATGATAAGCGCGGGAAATGGTCCTTTGACTCCTTCCTTTACAGAGATGACTTTCTCATTATCCTCATAAGTCCAAATTAAGATATCATTGCGATAAAAGTAGAATATAGAACGTGCCTTCTATTGTATCATTTATTTTTTCATAAAAGGTGGTGCTTGTCCCAAATAAATATGCGAGTTAACCAATTACCAAACAGTAACGAAATTTAACCACTTTGTTGCAGACGACTTTAGAAAACATTGTGGGAAAAGGATAAATTACTCGTGACGAGCAATTTCTTCTTTACCCACAATGTTTTCTTCTCTATCAGAAAATTATTTTCCAATTTCATCACCAATTTCATCACATTTTGAAATGTCTTCTGCAAACTCTTTCAATTTGGGACAGTCGAAAACTAAGTGTTTGGTAAAGGGTTAAGAAATGCCCGTAAGCCTTGCTGTTGTCTAATGCTTCACGAATTATGCAGACCGGTGTTGAGTTGTTCTGTTTACCGTAAGGTCTGGGGTTAACAAGCTGTGAATGCATGTCTTGAGAGCGGGCCAAGCCGGGCAATCAGTTTAAATTTTATCGTTATCAACATTTGTTTCTCGGTTGTTAAAAATACAGGGTCTGTTTGATGGAATTATTTGAAATATTTCCTCGCTGATAGTAGTGTTTTGATTTTAAATTTACTTGAGGATTGCGGGAATAAAACGCCCGACAATGTTTGAGATTAGATCGATTTGGGAGGCATCTTCTACACATAAAATACTTAAATTGTATAGGTTTGGTGAGATTTTACCTTTCTTATGTTGTATTCTTTTTTCGATGGAAATCGTTTCTTTGTCAAAGTTTTCAAATACTTCAAATACTTTGACAACTGTCTTGATTTCAACCTTAATGCGGTAAAAGTTACATCACCATCAAACTATTGTTACAATATCGGGTAGCATAAACATTATGTTTGTTAGTAAGGTATTTTAATTTCTTCAACAGTTATTATATAAATAATATTGCAATGGCCCGAACATTATCGTTGGGAAAGGATCCACAACTTAACCATCCAAAACGTCCGGTAAAGCCAGCAAGAGCTATCGTCATTCCTTAACCAGGAGTTTATCTTTCCTAAAACGTATAGATACTACTACCAAGCCAGGGTTTCTGGTCTCTGTGTTTACTACTATTCTAGGGTCACGGTCTGTGCCTATTCCAATAGCCTGAGAATCTGCCCCATGGGTATATCCTTAGCCTAGGTCCTGGCCCGTGTTTATCCCCCGTTTTAGGGGTATACCTACGGACCAGGACCCCAGGCTTACCATTAACGTGAGTCAAACCTGAGCGTAGAGAGGCAATTTAATTTCAAGTTCTGTACTCTAACGACTAGGCCACAGAGGGCCCCACCGTCTGCATCATGAGTAAATGCATTAGTCAAGAAAGAGAAGCCAACAATTGCTGCACGATGGAGAAGTTTCGACGGCCAGACACGCCTGTCTTTGGTGATAAATAACTGCATATTTGATGATAGATTGTCTATTATTTCTAAGTAATTTGGGACCCCTGACTGGGTGCAATTCCACGAATTATCATTTCCCGTACACTCTTTCATTTTCTTGTCGCTACCTGCCCACTACAAATGCATTGGTACTGTTAAATTTGGAGATATATTTTGTTAAAACAACATAATTATTCTTGTAAGAAAATTTAAAACAAAACGACCATCGTTGTAACCGTTGATTTTCTCTATTCTTGATTTGAAAGAACTACGATGTAAGAAGTCGACAAATAATGTCAGAATCGTTTGGACACAGTTAATATAATTTAGTTGCTAAATCCGACGCTGTGAGTTCGCATTAAAATTTTGACAATTCTAAGAGATTTCATTATGTATATTTAAGACGCTAAAGGTAGAAGAAGTAAGGAAATGAACTAATCCTACACTTTGAAATCTTGAATGTTATAACCATCTTACTTTAAGTCATGTATGTCTTCTTGATAATTCTTCGACATGCAGGAAAATACCTTTTCTTTGAATCTTACTTTAGTTTAAAAGTGTTGGGAATTACTGCATGCTGATGGTATCAAATGCCAGACACGTAATTATATATAGATCTAGATAAATATTACTTAAGATGGTTTCAAATAAATATGTGTTTATCTTCTCCACATGATTTTGGTAGTTTATTCATGCATTTGTCTTTTTATAATCACGATTTTCTCACCAGTCGAACTTTTTCTTGAACGATTTTGAACACTTCAAAGACGACAGCAATAGATCGGACTGATAACTTGGGGTTTCATTTCTTTACCGTGACTTTCTTTTTACGTTACTTTTACCTATAACTTAATAAATACCTTCTGATGTTGTCCCCAATTAAAACAAACAATAAAAACCTTGTATGGGGCTAAAATTGTTTACAATATCACAGTCTCATACATTTCTCGGTCCAGCGATTCGGGAAGGACAATCTATTTAGCTTTCTTCAAATCGTGCTTTAAATTCTGAACAACTACAAAACCTTTTATGGGCTATAATGGGCTCGCAACGACAGAGTTGAAGTAACTCAACGTACAAAAGGGAAACTGAATATAACACGAAAGTGTTGTCTGATAGTTCATTTACTTCGGACTACCCATGGGAGCGTGTATGGCTGCAACACAACATGCCCCTATTCGTGTCACATTCAAGAGATAAAAAGGACAATGGTCATACTATATTTGTTATATCGTTTCTTTCCATTTAAATCAGCAACAAACACCTCATTTAAAGGAGGTCAGTCATGGGTTTACCATAGCATAGCCCCATTTAATGCACATTCCAGCGATAGGAAATCCGAGCCCCTAGCCGGCCAGGCAAGTTATACTCGACACCAAGTCGGGTCGTAAAAAACGATAGGAAGCATTGCTGGCTTTTAGTTAGCGGCGATATAAACGTCTCCATCCTCAATAAAACGCCAAACACCCTTAACAAACGCACCGCATCGTGGGAAAAGAGGCATGACCGTTGTAGTGTTAAGAGCATGTCTTTGTCTACAGAATCGGAAGTGGTTGCATAGCGCACCAAGAGGTCAACAAAGTACCTTCTATCCTGCAATAACATAACCGACGTACTAATTTGTATGGCGGATGCATATAATTGTTTAGGTAATACCCGCAAATACATTTTGTAAAAGTTCTTCAGCATTTCTGATGTCAAATCGATGAGAAAATATGCAGAGGTGTCTGAAATGCGTGTCCGAAATGCGTGTCCGAAATGCGTTGCGAAAGCCTCTGTTATCGTCGTGTACGATTATACATCCGAAATACAACGGAATAATTACAAGAGAACGGCCATAGAAAGCCAAAAATTGTTTGAGGTCATCAAACGGGTGAAAAAACATGTGTATTCAGATAAGGCAAATGTTCATGTATTTTTAAAGTTCCTTCATCGTTCGATTGATACTATACACAGATATTAATCTCTGATCACGTTTTTTGCTTTCATATTATTAGATGTACGCAAAACCTAAAATGGGTTTGTCCTACTTATGCGGAAAACACCGTTGTTGATCGACATTTAAGGTCGATCCAAGCTTATTAAAGATGACATAGCGTGTGCAGATATTCTAAGAGTTGTTTTTGCCCCCACCCAGTCACGTGACGTTATCAGGCGCGAAGCCGCCACTATCTACCACACTCTTACAAATTGGTGTTACGTTTCCAACATAAAAACACGGCTTGCTTCGACGTTTTTCTCGCTTTTTTTTTATTATTAGCTGATGATTAAATACTTTCGTGATTATCATTGATAAATGTTTGTTTTAGGGGGTTACCGGAATTCGCGATGGCTTCCGATATAAATCTGCACTTGTCTCAAAGATGAACTTGATTGGAGAGACTTTCTGTTCAACGCAATATTTACTGTATGAAAACGTAATAAAGAACACATGTTATCATGTCATTTTTACGTCCAATGATGTCTAACTGAGAAATCTATTTTGCTTTTAAGAAATCGAACAACATGATTGGTCTACTAAAAAATGAAAGACATTGTGCTTGACGCAATTCCTAGAATATTCCCAAAATACGTAGACCATTTTATCTAAAGAATGCTTTAAAAACATTAGAAACTAATATCTGATGAAATGATGTTGTGAGGGGACCGCCCTGTGCTTTTTATGCATGCACGTTCAATGGACTTATGCTATCAAATAGTGGCACAGCGCTGTTACCTTAATTCTTCCTTAACAGATGGATTGTTTAGACAATTCCAAATTGAAGATTGCATCATACAAATGTCGAAAAGCATAACATAACCTTTTTCTCTATGGTTTTGGGAAAAAGTCATTATGAAAAATGGAAAAGATGTTTGGAAAGATGTTTTTTAGCATGTGCGTTTGAATAGGTGTGTATGAAGCAATGCCCTCGCACATTTAACCAAATGTGTGCTTGTTTAACGCATTTGTCATGACGCATCCTGTTGAACTCATTATGAAATAAACTTCATGATGCTCGTCTTCAGATGCATTGGATTTGGACCAATTTACGGAATATGTGGTAATAGTAATAGGTTGAGATATACATCTGTCCTTTATATGCCTGTACCCAACTGAAACGATCTCATTTTCGATTTTTGATTATATTTCTCTCTTTGAAGACCTAAACGCATTACATTAAAATATCGAAAACATTATAATTCGAATTTGAAAATTAAAGTGATTTGTAAGTAATGCTTTTATCCTTTCCTTAAAAAAATCACTTAACACATTTGAATTAGACAGCGTTTAAAGCATATTGACAAAAGGAGAACGCTATCTTTTTTTTTTCTTTTGGTTTACCTTAGTCAAGTAAAACGAATTTTAATATAAAACAAGATATCTCAAAATGAGTACTTTGTCTTTTTGACATTTTTGGTAACTCCGAAACTCACAAATAAGTCACTTCGAAGGAAACAATTATGTAAAATAGACAAATTGCTCATTTCGATCTGTCTTTTGTCACCGTGATTTGAAATGACATGTTATCTGAAAAATTCATGCAGATACCATCTGTAGTCGCTTTCCATTTCGTCATATCATTAAAATCATGTAAAGGTTATGATGAAACGGGTTTAGATTCCAAAGGGCTTACAGTGAACGAGAATTAAATCAAACCACCTCTTCATCAGTGTTTGTACACAGAGTATAAACCTTCAAACCCACTTGAGGACCTCTTCAAACCTTCGCCTATTGGAAACAGATCGCTATTCAACTCTTTACCAAACGACAACTCTCTTAACCCATTACCAAACAATAACGACATTTGACCACATTTTTTCAGACGACGCCGGAAACCATTGTGGGGAAAAGGAGAAATTGCTCGTCACGAGCAATTTCTTCTTTTTCCACAATGGTTTTTGCCTTATCAGACGATTATTTTCAATTTCATCACGTTTTGAAATGTCGTCTGCAAACTTTTTCAATTTGGGACATACAACAATTTGGCGTTTGGTAAAGGGTTTATCTCTATAGGATGACCCTATAGCAGGTTATAAAAGTCATTTATTTGCATACATGTGTATACAATATAATTGTTCATACAGATTCATACAGATATGACTTTTTTTCACATGCAAATAAAATAATCGCTCAAAGAGATATAAAATTCATTATCATACCTGAATGAACAATTCAATTTCAATTATTTTATTTGGCAAATTCAGTACAAGCATGCCTTTGGCCATAACATTTCAGTTGACTATGCATACAAAATAAAAATACAGTTTCAATCTATCTACAAGAATATTCAATCAATACACATATAAACATACAAACATACATATTTATTAACTCCCTCCGAAAAGAAGAGCATTCTATTAACACATTGTATTGCGTAATTCAAAAGCTTCCTTTAAATAATGAGAAAGTTTAAAAATAGCCTTTCTGCCTTTAGACGACATTATGTTTATAAACATATGCATATTAGGCCATGGTATATTTCCAAAATACTTAATCCTTATATTTGAATAAGCTGGACAACATAGTAAAAAGTGATATTCAGACTCTATTTGATTATGATTACATAAATTACAAATTCTATGTTGTCTTTCAGTTCCATTATACCTTCCAGTTTCAATTGCTAATGAATGGGAACTTAATCTATTTTATTAACATTTGGATGGGACTTGGATTGATAAGGTGATGAAAGACTTATGGTAATTTTGAGCTCCTGAAATTGAAAGAATGTGCAGACGAAACAGTGTAATCGGTACAAGACCCAAGATTTGTGTTTTTCAAAGCATATGCAATATTGTTGGAAAATACAGAAGGTATTCTTACAATACCCTCTTTAGTGAATTTATTTAAGATTCCTTTATCGATAGTCCCCCGTATTTTACGCAATTGTTACAGGCGAATTCAAGATATGTAACGGTATCTGAAAAAAGACGAATATTCTCAGCAATATATTTACTAGTATGCACTATATTGTCAACCATGACAAAAGATTTTTTTCATCATTTTCAACATATTGTTAAATTATTTTCTGCAAACCGATACAGTTGCAGATGAACAAGATTCTTTTTGTATTTGGTAAAGAGTTAGCTATATGCCGTGTGATTGTTAGCATGACAGAAGGGGGAACCATGCGTCTAAATTGGAAAGGCTCTTGAACTTTGTGACAAAACGCAACCATAGTTACAGGTACAAACAATGTCTGAAATGCCATAGTTTTGTAATTTGTTAAAAAAGAAAACAAAGAGGGTTAGGAGATTGAAAAAAAAACGTCTTTCAAAATAAATTATTGAATTACTTGAACCTCCTAACGAGAGAAATTTTCCTTTTCCCAACAATTTTTTACTTCCCTTTCTGAAGATAATTATCCAATTCCATCACATTTCGAAATGTCGTCTACATTATCGCTTTCAATTTGGGACAGTCGAAAACTTGGCATATGGTAAAGGTTTAAATAATACAAAATCATGCGACAGCGACAAATTATTGCAACTTGAATAACATTCCTGTGAGCACACGTACAGTTGTTATCTGCGTTGCTGCAACAAATGGGGGGGCGTAGCGACACCTAGTGAAAGCCGACACCTTCAGACGAACAGAGAAACGCCGGGAAAACTTTGGAGTGAAAGGTAGAGTGCTCTTCAAATCCCTTTGAAGTATGGGGACTTATAGTATCGTCTTTTTTTCTACAAATAGGGCATGTGATCCTTCTCATTTACTCACATTCTCGTTTTAGGATTTTTCGGGATTTTTTGACTGGTCCAAATTGAAAGTATGAGCAAGCAGACGACGCTTTTAAAATGTGAAAAAAAAATAACAGTCTCTTTATGGCAGGGATAGTTACCATTACGAGATGAAGGAATTTACTCAAATACTCTAATTAAAAAAATCCCTTTGTCAAACGTGTTTCATTCAGTCCGCTATCTGTGAATTTTAATGAGTATACAGAAAGTATAATCTGTGAACCATTGGCGTACGGAGTGTTGGTTATCGAATGCATCTTAATTAAACTGAGGTTCGGGGAAAAAGGTAGGGATACGGGAAAGGACTGATCTATGTGATAGAATGAAACAAAAATAAAACTCTGAATGAAAGATACACGACTATCATCACAAAAGGAGTTTGATGAAAACGTTTTATCTCTACCAATCCTTTTGGAGAGAAATGAACTTTTGGATTTAAGGTGCTTATTGAAATTCGGTGAACAAGCACCTTTAATAACCCTGCCTGTGACAAGTACATCCTCTTTTTGTGAATAAAATTAGTTATGGCTTTTTCGCTTTTGTTTTATAGAATTAAAGAATCGGCCACACCACAATTACAGTCCCAAATTAGATGCATGCTTCCCTCGCTTTCTCCGTTTGGGTGAATACGACAGATCGTGCATGCAGTTAAGAAAATATATTTTTTGAAACCCTCGTAAAGTGAATACGACACAATCAACGTCTGATCTATAAGATTCGGGTGTCTAAGCAAACAAGTATACAATAATGATAGAAAACACGCATTGTTGCATTCCGTTTTCAAAACGAATACGACATCGAAAAGAAATGCCACAATCTATGTTCAAACCCCCTTATATTTAACTGTCCACAATTTAGTTTAACCCTTTACCGAACGTAAAAATTTGGACTGTCCGAAATTTAAAGGGTTTGCAGACGACATCTCAAAATATGATGAAAGTAACAAAAATAATCTTCAAGTAGGGAAGAAATCATTGTGGAGAAAAGGAGATATTACTCGTTACTCTTCTCTTCCAGCAATAATTTCCAGAGTCGTCTGCAAAAAGTGGTCAAATGTTTGATAATGGGTTAAATGAGCACCTTCAGGTTTTTTCTTAAATAGAAAATTGAAGAGCAAAGTACTCAAATCAAGTATTCAAGGACGTAAATTATAACATGCTAACACTTTTTAGAAAGTATTGCAGAAAATGAAGATGCAAATTTGTGAACAGAACAAAACATAACTTTATTTGTGATAATCAAAAACCCTTTCGTGAAACACAACTTCGGAATTTGGAAACAAAATTAAAAGTTGAAATCATTTCAAAACATCTATCTTCACCATCGCAGCCTTAACTTTTTTTCATTCAGGACGTGCAAATATGTGGGTAAAAAATGGCGTAGAAAACGATCAAAGGCCCCCGGTAAATGTGTAAACGTGTATAGTTAATAAAGGGTATTTAAAACTCAAACGGTGGGTGTAATCGTTTTGACACCCCATTGAAATCCACATAGCAAAACACCTCGGGCGTGAAAAGGTTGTTTTTTTATATCGCCATGTTGGTGTTACAATTGCATCGCTTATTTAAGCTATTTTGTAGTTTGTCAATGCAATTCAAATCGATTGAACATGAATAAGGGACTTGATTTGAACAGGTTTGCTTAAATAAGTGTGAACTTGTCATTCCCGATTAGTGTATGTTAAGCCCATTTGCACGTCCGAGTAAAATCAAACGTCTTGGGATTTGTTTTGTAACAATAAAGAGTGAAATAAATATTAGTAATTTGATAAAGATAACTGAATTATTATCAGAACCAGTATCATCTCATTGAAATGCATTGGTTGTATAATTCTAACTTGTCATATAATCGCAGTTGCGTTGGAAAGAGGAATCAAAGAAATGCGTTAACATACTCAAGGCTCAAAGACTTAAGACTAAACTAAATATCAAACTCAACATTCCTGTGCAGAACTGAATTGTTTATCAAATGTTTACAAATCTTTTCTAAAGTCGTCTGTTTCAGGTAAAAGTATTGTCTGCAGGTGGTAAAGAATTAAAAGCACGCACTGACCTCTCTCGACGATTCAACAAGCCCACATACCCAATAGTGTGTTAAATAAAGTACATGTATGTATGTTTGTATTGCATTCTCTTTGACTAGCATTGGTTTATTCGCAATTTTATCACTGAAATGCAATTATTCTGCAATATTCACACTTCGTTTAACTACCTTTATTACAAGGTGCAGTAGTTGTTGAAGATTTTTGTTAGCTTTATCATCCATTGGGATCGCAGTTTTACTACCAACATCTGCTGCAAAACCAGATTGTACTATCTCTTTCTTTGAAATTATGGCTATACAGTATTGTGGTTTTACCAGAACATTTCATGTTAACAGTGTGTGTTACGATCGCTATATAACGGGAATTGATTGTTGTTTGATTATCCCACACACGTGCAGGTCTTTCATTGGAAAAAGAACAAGGATGAATCCACATAGAAGGCTTAGTACAAAACTGTGGTAAGTCATTTATGTTTGTGAAGAGCCTATATATAGTATTGTGCTGAACCATCAATTAACAATAGCTGTGGTTTTAGGGTTGGAAGGTAAAATCCATATGGGCTCATTATGTATGTTTTTACCCATATCGTTGATGATCTACGATAGAAAGGTGGCCATTTTTGAATGAGAAAGGTATTTTTAGATCAGCTCTCTTTCCACGATTAAGGGGTTAAAAGTATATAAACCTTGCGCAACGAAAAACGAACCTCACCATGACAATTTTCTTTTGTCACAATGATTCTAATCTTTATTATTAAGTAAGTTATGTCGTCTAAGTTATCCATTCTGTATTACATCGGCCCTTATCATTTGACCGTTGGATTTTCTTTCTTACCAAGAACAGAGAATGGGGTTTCTGAGGTTACTGTGTCGGTGCATCTTGAGTGTTTTGCCCTGCAGGAATTACTACATGCGCGGCTCACAAGGCAGACACGCTGCAATCGATGTCTTGTGGCACTATTTCTACAGGAACCTATCCCCTTGTAATAATAACACGGCAGATCCCAGAAACAGGAGACGTTGAAACGTAAATAAATCAGACATAAATACTTTAACAAAAAAGTCTATGAAAGAACATGTAATGCCTGCGATTTAGCACCGTTGGTGTGTGCATTCGGAGAAGAGAAGAGAAAGATAAAAAAAAATGAGAACAAAGATAGAGAAATATAGAGGGGAGAGACAGACAACAGACAGTCAGAGAAAAGAAAGGAAAAGGACAAAGTAAAATTCACTGACAAACTTCGAAATTAAACACTGTCTCATTTCTAGCTTGTTTGAAGATAGCAATCATATCATAACATTCTTTTTAACATACATGCAAAATATTCTATTCGAGCAATATTGTACTGTTGTATTAAGATGACAAGCAGCGGTGCTTTCAATAAATTTGGATAGCACCTAGCTCGCTAGACAACCAAATTCCTCTTCAGAGCAAAAGAGCGAAGCGTGGATAAAAATGGAATCGTTCCGAGAGATTTCCGATTCGTCTTAGCATAATTTCAAAGAGAAAACAGGGTTCAACTTACGAAGAACTCTTCGGGTAACGAGTTTCACAGTCGCAACAGATATTCCAAACGCATCAAGAAAAAGATGCCCAACAGTTTCAATCGCGGAAGTTGAGGTCGAAGATCAGACCGTGCGAAACACACGGGCTGATCTTCAACGTAACATTGCGCTTAATGGTTAAAATTCTAGATAAAATGTGAATTGATTACGCGTCTGATTAATGCAGATGGTGTTGCATTGGATTGGCCATTGCAAGGACTATACAGTGTTGCGCACCGTCACATTTTCGCGGGGTTGTACGGGTTGGTTGGCCCGTCCCGCTGTGTTGATGGTGGTAATCGGTTTTGCCTGCATAGGTAATGAATGTCTATATTAAATCATATAATACGCCATGCAAAGAAAAACGCGTTAACAGGCATAGAATCTCTTTAATTCGTTTTACAGGGGTGCAGAGGCGGCATGTTAGCCGGGAAACAAAATGGGGTGAATTGCTTTGGTGTTAATGCGTCAAAGAAATAAACGTTTTGCTCATACGAGAAATTCGTTATATAAATATTAAAGAAATATTTGAATTGGAGTGACCTTTGTCAAGGCACGTATTGCCTAACTCACGTACAAACGTTTCAAAAAGATACAGGACAATCACTGTGGTCCTGATATTAACGTTATATTGATGGTGCTAAGTTCAGAGGACTGAATATTCTTCAAACCTCATCAAAGCTCATTAGGAATCTACAAACTTTATATTTGACCATTTCAATTCAGACACAATGACATTTGTAAACGAAGAGAAACAACCTTCCTGAATCTTACATAATGTATTTTGGTCTATCCTAAACATCTGAGTACAGTTGTAGTACCATGTTACAATCTGCAATATTTTAGCGTTCCAATCATAGAACCACACGGAACCATTCGCAGAGTTTAATAAAGGTGCAGTGAGACAAAGGCTTGTTTCCCGAATCAAAGACAAATTACAATGCCCGTCTTGAACTTCGCCAGTAACATTTTGTAATTAACTGTATCCCTTCTCCGATTGTGCTTTGATAATCAACGATCGCATGCATTGTAGACGGCGAAAGGTGTTTAACTGGTACTTATGGGGACTCTTATTTTGCCCACTATGTCGGTAAACAAAACATCGAAGACTGCATGGTCATTGTCACAAAACTGGCATGTGAAATATCAAAGGTTTCGAGATGGAAATACCTTCAAACAATATCTTTACCAAAAAATGACACCGGAAAGTGTCTCTAAAGGCCTAGTCACAAATTATAAATCCCTTTAAAACACGAGCAGTGGGTAAAAGAAAAAAAGGAAAACATGTGTAGAACTAATGGACAAATGAATTCTGCCATGCAAGAATGAAATTGCTTATGTCCCAGGGATGTTTCTTTCTGGACTGTGTCATTGATTCATAGGACAAACAAGTTATGTGCTGAGAAACCACAATCCATCAATGTTTACATGAGGCTTGGAAAGGAAAGGTTGCCGGCATTAAGTGCATGGACAAAATCTATCATGAGATATTGAGATGCACTTATTGCCGTTTGGGTCCGTATTTGCGAATGTCTTTTATCAGTATTCATCGATGTCATTTCCATATCACACAAAGCTTTTAGAAAAGGGTAAAGGTAATGGTTATATTATAGTGTCATCCCTATTGAAAGGGCCAGCCAGTTTGGGCTTATGAGACACTTTTCACTGATTATACCAAGTACCTCTCAATTTCTATCACCGCCAAGCGGATATCAGTCGGTAACAATTAAATTTAACTCGCTCGCAGCTCACGAACAAGCCATTTCAGAACAAGTCCCACGAGAATCGTTCTCGAGACCAACGCCCCACGTGGGGTTCTAACCTTCTAAGGAAATGCACAGAATGGACTCGTATAAAGTATTTAAGACCGGTCTGAGATTTCAAGTTATGCAGAAAGAATTTCACAAAACTTGCCTGTTAACAGTTCCTGTAACGAATCAATTGAGCACATGGCGAGAGTTGAGATATGACTTGAAGGACGTTGATAATTGACCAGGGTTGTTTGTCTATTTCACGAGGGACCTGGTATTTGTCAAAACAATTACATTTTTCTGACCATTCATATGGTACAATAACCAGACGAAATCCAGAAGCTATGATATGTTGAGACCTTGATTCCTCCAAGTGAGTGTGCCCTTTTATACCTTACCCTTAGAATGCTGGGTAATTTTCTATAATATAGGTTTCTGTGTCGTCTGCTTTCCAAAACCTTAAATATCTGCATAATATTGATGAAGAAAGATACTCAGAGTAGCCAACGGGTTAAATAACAGGTCAGTCGCCAATTTACATGGATCTAACCTGTTTGCATAAACATGAAGTCTGTTTCAACACTTTAAGGGTTAAAGGCACACATGTCTGTTGGTGAATGGAACAGTGTAGCAACATACCTTTTGTCACATTGATCTCCTTTAAGACCCATGTTAAAAAAGTGCATGTGTGATCTTAGGCCGGTGGTTAAAATTTGAACCCGACCCGAGGTAAGTACTAAGTTTATATCACAACTTAAGAAACATCTAGCTTATTCATTCATCGATTACTCATAACTTACTCAATGTATAAAAGAAAACTTAACAAACATTGAGAAATTTTGTGGTTATGATTTTATTTAAATGAAGTAAGGAGTTAAACAAGATTTTAGATTTGCTTTTCTCGGTGTAAGGGTACTTGTCTGTAAGTGGAAATTACAAATCAGGTTTCTTATGAGTCTGTTTCTACAAACCACGAATTAACACCAATCTTGTCGAATTGTGCTATTACTTCCAGAGGTGATCATTCAATTTACCATAATGCAGCGGATATATGACCTGCGGTTAAGGAAGCATATTTTGTTTTAACCAATTCAAACATGAATCCTGCCGTTTCTGCTCTTCTTTATTAAGTTTAATTCTTTTATCATTTTTATCAAACGTTGAATACTTTCACTTAAGTATATTTCAAGGATGCGTAGACACAACTTTTTCGAGGATGTTGATCCCTTCAAAGGTATATTTTTTTCTTTGATAACCAAAAAATCGTATCTGCTTCTATCAAATTAAAAGAATATAACCCAGCAAATAGATTCGTATGAGTAGCTTAATTCACGATTAACGAATCCGTGTTTAAAACTTTTCATTCATATGCAATTGTAAAAGCAGTTCCTTTTTAAGAAAATGGAGATAGCAGCTATAAGTATAACATAAAGAAGTTTGCTGAAGTAATGAATTGAAAAGAGCGTGTAAAAAGCATGAAGTACTCGAGTAAAACATGTGACTCTTTTTACAGATACCTCTTCGCACATTTAAAGTTGGTTCATTTAAACGAATATAAGGTGTTAATGCACTTGGCGTTAACTCTCATCGTGTGCACTTATCTAAGCATCGAAAGGAAACGAAGAAATTGGAATACCTCTTCATTCATTAGATCTTATCGAGATTTTAATTTTACAAATTGAGATGCAATAAGATTGGATCTGGTCCTGTATGTTGAGAAACTGAGATGATCGTCTACTACTGGGTACCGTCTTACTAAACAACTTGCGGAAAATGTTTGCGCAAGTCAAAACTGAAAAACATAGATGATTCCTTAAATAATAGTACAGTATTGCAATGTGACACGTCATTGGAAGCGTCTCGGAGAGACGATTGCAATGATGTGTTACTTTGCAATATTGCTAATACCAATATTGAAATAAGAAAAAATATTTCTTTGAACTTCGCAATTCTAAGCATAAAAAGTGTAGTTAATCGGCAATCAGATTTTTGCAAGATGCTTTTGAAAAGATCCAACACTGCACTTTCATCTAACTTGATATGGAAATGGTGTGAAAACACTTCTAGATCTCTTGTTATTCAGAGCATAATCGATTAACTCTGTACCAAAACCATTCTAATATATAACGGTATGTCAATGAATCCCTATAAGTAAGTAAGCAGGTGATTGGCCAGTCATCTACAGCTGCAGGTGCCCGTTTAGTGGACTACCTTGACTTTGATAATGAACTTCGCCTTCAAATAAAGGCATCCCGTCAAAGAGGTAGTGGGCTTTAATTTCTTGTTCTATTCACATGACGCGTTTAATGAAGCATTTGTGGTTAGCTTCATTTCAGTATTCGTCATTTTTGGAACTTATTCTTTCTTGGAATGGTTTCGGTCGTTCTCGGTATACATTAGTCGTGACTGGAACTATTCGTTGTTCCGTGAATAGTTCCGGCACCGACCGATTTATACCGAGAACGCTCGGGGTAATCCGACGAAAGAAAGAATTTCAAAATGGCGGATTATGGGTATTCTTCCTTAACGACAAGCACGCAAGATACGTTTTCTGTATGACAATTTGTAGAAACCATTGTGACAAAAGGATAAATTGCTCGTCGAGAGCAGTTAAACCCTTTGTGACAGTGGTTCCCTAAAGTATTCCCCCAATAGATGCAGCAGAGTTATGTATTTATATAAACGAGCAATGGGTTGCGATAAGGGTTCGAAAAGTTTCATAACGTTTTATCTAAGCAATTTTGATGGTTCCACACTGCGGCTTAATGGTGCAATTATCCATTAAACTTGAATAAAGTCAAGAAGTCCTTGGGTGCCGCGCACTATAACGGTTATAGAGGAGTAATCCATAACGCTTATAGTTAGATGTTGGTAAGGCAACCACAATAATCCCATACAAAGCCGGGTTGAACACAAGAAGGGGAACAATGGCTAGGACCAAAGCAACGATAATTGAGGCTCTGGCTAAAGAAACCTTGGGAAGGTTACTGAAATACCCCCATATGCAGGCGGTCCGAACACAAAAACGAGTAACCAGGAATATGACCAAAGGAACGTAAATTTAGTAGCAGGCTAAAGAAAGTATAGGGAATGCAGCCACAATGCCTCCATATAAAGCCGGGTCGAACACAAGAAAGAGGGACAAGGGATAGGACCAAATGAATATCCATTTAGTGGCAGGCTAAGCAATATTTGGAAGGCAACCGCAATAACCCCGTATAAAGCCAGTTGGAACACAAACAAACATAGCAAGGGATAGGACTTAAGAAAGATTAATTTCATAACAGATTTGCCTCATCAATCTCTTGACAAACATATTGTAAATATTTTCTGAAAAAAAAAAAACTCTCACTTACAGGATTTGCGGTTGTAGAGTTCTTAACCATTACCCATAATGCCAAATGGCGGAGCAAATACGATCCTTTAGATTTTCGTATTTGGTAATGCCCATCGCATGAGGTGGTGCTTTTTAGTCTGCACCACTGTGGTGGTCAAATCGAACGGCATGCTTCGACCAGGGAAAGAAACAACTTCAGCTTCTATCATTCTTTCTAATGCGTTTTCTAATATGTCATATCTGTCTTTGTAATCATGCAGGCATGCCTGTTATAGATAATCCGCATAATAACCTATGTGTCTTAACACTGCTTTTTCACGAACCTATTTTTCGCGGATTTATTTCTCGTGAATCGTTTCCCATCCCTCTGATGCTTGAAGCACAAGCCGTAAACATTATCGTTATGCGCGTGTTTAGTAGTTATAGTTAATTGGGTACCATTACATAGGTCTTAAAACTCATATTAACCCTTATCATAATGTAATCCTTGTCATGTAAGGGACTTTCGGTGTAAAACCACAAACGAACCAAATGGCAAAGAGAGGCTTTGCTTAAATCGACTATTCTCTACGTTTCCTGTGCAAATAGATAAAGGTCAGTCTGTAGCAGTATCTACCTTTCGCGATTGATTGACAAAGCACATACGAAGAAAATGGAATAATTTAAGCATCAAACCATTTTAAATAAACGAATGGGATTTACAAGAGCGTTTAAGATGTTATTTTATTTTACCTAATGTTCGATTGTCTTAAAGCTAGCTTCTTTTATTCGTTGATAATCTTCCATCTAGGTTTTATACCTGTAGATGAATAGAATAAGGCGTGTACTGCCCTGTACTGTCAGAGTTGATGGTTAAGTTGTGTGGCCAATATTAGATAAATTTATTATTATATCACAGCAGCTTCGGGCATTGAGTTCAGTACAATACAAATGCCCGATGACCTTTTTTTCAACCCAAAGCCAAACAGTGTCCAGTCTAGCACAACAATTTTCAACTGTTCAGTAAAATGACTGTTTCTAATCAAATTTTCTGAAATCGAACGATAATCCTTGATCAAATAAAGAGGAAGTCATGATCAAATACTCATGAATATGTGTAAAATATAAGCATCTTGCGATGTCGATTCATTCGAAACACTTCCTCATTGAAAAATGAGTATTATGGTTTAATGAGTACAAGCTTTAACGATCTACATAGGCAACAGCTGTTGGTAAAAGTATTACAGTTGTTTCTAATGCTCCTTGCGGTCATTTATTGACGACAGTAGATTATGGCGAACGTTAATTAATGTTGATTAACCTTTCGTTTAGAAAACATCTGTAACATGTGTGCAGCAGCCGAATCTTGATATGGTGGCAGTCAATTGTATCCATTATTGAACTACAAAGGTTCAAATTGTCCTTAAGGTAAAATACCCATAATCCGCCGTTTTGAAGTTTGTTCCTTCGTTGGAGTACTTCGGTCGTTCTCGGTATGCATCGGTCTTGGCCGGAACTATTCGATTTAATGCGACTAGTTCCGTCTCACACCGATGTATAGCAAGAACGACAAACATATTCCGACGATGGAATGAGTTTCAAAATGGCGGATTATGGGTATAAAACCTCAATTAAATGGGATTGTATTTATTTTATAACATTGTAATGAAATAGGGTTGTTTTCGTTTAAGATTATAGAATATATCGAATAAGTCTTTTATATAGAGATTGCGTATTATTTTAAACGGGCCAAATAAATTTTACCAGATGCTGACATTTACGACAAGGAAAACATTGTGAAAGATATGTTGAAAAAAACATGAGAAATTTTGAATCATGTCAACAAAGAAGCAATCAACCCAACTTAAAAGCAATAAGGTGATTTTATCTTAGTTGTTGTTAATGATTGCATATTATTTTGTTGATGTATTTTGTCTTCGAAAAACATGTACACGAAATAGGAAAATGGTTGAACTGGCGCTGACACATCTGGCCAAATTGCAGCAAATCATAGTAAAACTAAACGTAAAGGCGGGTCTATTTTTCCTTTCGATGAAATCGCCACATTCTTTTGAATTTGAGAGCGATGAATTGCATTTTATATTATTTTGTTTGCATTTTAACTTTATCTGATAATCTACCAATTTGTCAGTTTGAAACGACGTTTGAAACGCCGTAACCCATTTATCGAAATGAATGAAAGTCGTAAGTTTGGTTTCAAAGCGAAGCCGTGTTAATATGAACTATATGTTTTAACGTGACTCACCTTTGCGAAAGGAAAATGAAAAGTTATAAAAATGCCACTGTCACTTAGATTTGTTGGACAAGGCGGCTTAGATAAAAACAAATGTACAATTTGACACATTGATGGTTTAAACAAGAATGGTGTATACGTCTTACGCTATAATGGTGAACTTGCCATAGTCTTGCATTGAATCCTCAATATACACTACGCATTTGCAAAAGTTTATTTTTAAAATAGTTTTTTTTTTCGGGCTGGGTGTAAATCAACAAAATTTGTGAATATTTATGCAATAATTTAGATATTTAATATCTTTTTACATTGGCACGTTTGAGATCTGAATTAAACGTTTATTTTTGTCTTTTGTCGGTTAACGTTGCTACACTTTCACTCATCAAAAACAATTTAGGTCCGTAATGAAGTAAGTCGGTAACATTTGTGTGGAACTAACTACAGTAATGCGTAGAACCTGAGAAATGTTTCCGACAAGGTGTTACGTATTTAATGTCATGATAAAGGACAAAATACACTTTCTATCATGGGCAAAACAAATGACACTTGTACTTAACCCTGCTTCGCTGGTTAAATTGACATTTACTAGTTTCTATTTGAAGGACTGTTTTATACGGAATACTTCCCTCACCGTTACTCTACTACTACCATTGATACTTTATACAAGTTTGTTATCTTTACTTACAATGTCTTCATGTATTGTTTGGCTCTTGTAGATGTTTGCTACGTTTTACCTCCTCGAGTGAGTTTTACTTAAACTTAGAAAAGTTGGATTTGTCTCTTGAAAGATCATCAACGAGAGATATTGCATTTTCATGAAATGAACTCATTTTTATCTATAAAAGGGTGAGGCTTGATTGTATATATATCAATGCTTTAAAATTCAAGAGCATCTCTACCTTCTGGAAATCGATTCACAAAGCATCGTGCATTTTTCAAAAGATCTACCAAGGTTGATATTCTTTCCACTAGGAATGGCATGAAAATATACCTTCACACAATACAAGAAAACTAACAAATGTATGAATGATATTTTGTCTTCATTTACGCTAGTCGTCGAAATATTTCCTCTAGTCGTCGAAATATTTCCTCTTCTTGAACTATGTTACCTTTATATTACACATTTTATTTTTTTGAGGGTTTCCTTTTCGCAATATTCTGTTTTAGTATGAGCGTGTTGAATAGGTTAGGTATTAATGAAGGAATAGTTCGGACCCTGTTTAGATGAAGAAGTAACTCAACAGAACATAACAATCGAAAGGCTACAAGAGCTGTCAGCTATTTCTGTCTCTACAAGTGTTCAAGACTTATTGAGCTGTCCATCATTCTAATCTGTTAACTGATTGGGATTGAGTGGGCGAGTTTTTAGATAGAAGGAATTTATATTTACGTATCTCGAATATTTTGATGTTAACCAATAGAATGCTGGGTAATCTTCTAAAAATGTATTGTTGTCTGCTTTCCCAAACCTTAATATCTGCTTTAGTTTGATGAGGAAAGATAATCAAAGTAGCAAACAGGTTAGAACACAGGTCAAATGCAAATGTACTTGGCTGTTGGCATTCATCTAACCTGTTTGCATGAGCATGAAGTCGGTTACAGCAGGTTTTGATACAACAAACAATAAGAATCATTGTTTTAAGATTTTACGTTGGTTGATGATTTAAGGGTACTGATTGGTCAATATCTAGCTTAATCTTGATTTCGATTGGTTTATATTCGACTTATCGAATATAAACATATCTAAGTCCGAAGGAGCTTGTCTTCGCATTTGCAATACACATGTCCGGATGGTCGAGAAAAGGCATGGTTAGCAGAAAGACCCGCAACTGCCATTCCCGCGAGGTTTTCAACGTTAAACACAAAAAGTAAGTTTCTTGTACATGTGGTGTTAAAACACATACAAATCTTTTGGGTTTTTTGTGATGTGCGAGTTTTGAGTAGCCAAACGGACTTAAAATCACCGAAAGGGTTTACAAGGAGTGGCAAGGATTACAATGTCGAGTAACGGCCCATTAGCCGACTGGGCCACTTGAAATTGTCAGTGAAGCCGTATTTTACGACTGGCGCGGGAGATTTTCTCACTATTAAAAGATAAACAAACCCGATTTTATAAGTTTGGATTACCCCGTAAGCTCGTTGAGAGAGATTATCACTGCTTACGAACGGAGTATATGAAACAAGTGCCATGTGAGAAAATGGTGATACTGGGGTCATTAAGGTAGTCTGTCCTTCTGGATCGGAAATCGTGGTGATCCCGTTTTATTGTAGACTAGTTCGTTTGGTTTTGTAAGGCGTTATTTATACATATTATACCTTATGACCAACAGTTAGCTGCAAGATGCAAGTTATACACGTGTTATTGGGTGTATGACCATTGCAAAACAAACTAACCAAAACTAAAACTGCCCGGTAAATTAATTCTGTAACAATTCATGCGTCTATGTGTTGAATCGAGAGGTGGTTTTTTTACTTGCATTCTATTTAAGTAAGTTCACAAATCTTCATTGTAAAACTAGAATGAACGAGCGTCTTTGATAACAATGAATGTCATAAGTCAGTTTCAACATTATCTTTCTAAATTTCAAGCAAAATTTTGTACATTTTCAATTGTTTTTATTATACCAATCAATAGTTTGCCATTTCCCATCGATGAACGATCTACAAAACGTTGAGCTTAGATTGATTTATATCGTAAAAGGATGTAATGGTCAAATGATTGGCAGGTTGATAGTTTGAGAAACGTGTTTGTATCGTATCATAACCGAAATACAAATTGTTTTAAAAAGGATTCATACGCTAAACGATTAACAACATTTCCAACTTTATACCAGACCAAAGATTAGACGGTTTCAAAAAAACCTTTTCTTACGCTTAACAATCCTTAATCTTTTCACGCAGAAATAATGGACATACTCAGACTATTAAGAATCACAGCATATGGATCTCTACCACATCAAATACAAGCAATTTTAAAACACAGATCGGAAGTTTGTTTCCTTACATTTGGTTTATCATTTGGTAAGCATATATGCAATAACACCACTGCAATACACACATGTTGACATACCGACTGTACATTGCAAGACTATAGTAAGTGCTTCATAAACATGAAGCACTTGGCTTCATAAACATGAAGCACTTGCTATAGGCTTACACCAAACCATCGAAACATTTTTCGATATTTATAAAGAAATAAGGATGTTCGGCTGGAAAGCACTTCGTTCTCACATGCCTGTCGTCTTGAAGCAGTTTGAAAGAATTTTAAAGAGTAAACAAATTGAAGCTTACTCCGTAATGAAAGATGTGAGTTATGGTTTAGCCTAAACAAAGCACTTAGGTATAACACTGTATTACTAGTGCTTATGGAAGTTCAAGTCTGAAAGATTTGCTTTCTTAGCAGAAAATATTTGTGAAATCGTTAATTTGTCATAAGGAGAAAACACCACGAATGCTAAACCCTTCGCAAAAATCTATCGTGTTATTTTATCTAATTATGTGCTGGTGTTTTTTTGCCTTTTTTTATCTGTTGTTGTCTTTGATGTTTAGTGTTGTTGTTGTTGTTGTTGTTGATGATGATGACGTTGTTGTTGTTGTTGTTGTTGTTGTTGTTGTTGTTGTTGTTGTTGTTGTTGTTAATGCTGCTACTGTTGTTTTTTTAGGTTTCGTTATACTCCAATTATGATGTCTATTATGTCATGAATGTACATATTAATAAGTCGTTATAAATCATGATAATAAGTCTACATGGAAGCCGAATCTTAGAAAATCTATATTTAAGGGACAAGGTAAGGGAATCCCAAACTTTCCAATGAAACGATACAAACGATACAATGAAGAAGCTAAATCAGAATGGATCTAAAATTCCAAACGCGAAATAAGACAAAGGAAAATATCTACATCTAAGGAATCTATTATGAACTATAAAATTCGGAATGTAAAATAGAACACCATTATAACACAGGACAAATGTGTCCCATATACTTATCAACACTATTAATTGTTATTAATGTCACAATTAAAACAGTCGGTCGGTCCGTTCTAACCCTTTACCAAACGCCATGTTTTCAACTATCCCAAATTGAAAGAGTTTGCAGACGACATTTCAAAATGAGATAAAATTAAAAAACAATCTTCTGATAGTGTAGAAAACATTGCGGAAAAAGGAGAAATTGCGCGTTACGAGCAATTTCTCCTTTTCCCACAATATTTTTCAGAGTCGCCTACCACAATTTCATCAAATGCCGTTATTATTTGGTAACGGGTTTTAACGAAAGCGGTAAAGAGCAATTAAAGTTTAATGCGTTTTCTCATTAAATCTGTCAACACTATGTATATGACATGGGGCCCCCATGAAACAACCAAGCTTACTGACACTTACCAATATGCAGACGACGGCTTAATTTATAATAGCAGACGACTTTCGAAAGAAATAAGAATAATAATGATATGCTCCATAATTTTCCAATTGGTTAAACATATTGATCCATTTGCACTTTTTGATATCTTTACATAGCATGGCAAATTCAAATGAGTTAGCAGACGAAAAGGTCGATTTAATCGTAATGAAGTTGAAAGATGTTCAACTGCTATGAAAGGAGGTATTTTTCGAAAATAAGACATTGCTTATATATATATACGTGTTATATCTAGTCTGTTGTATGTTCTTAAAAGAAAAAAATGTTCATTAATTCTTTACAAAAAGGGTTTTAAGACTTTCTTTGTCTTAGAAATATATCATTTGTAAGAGGCTATAAAACCTTAACAATTGATCGGCAACCATTTAATGTAGTCAATAGCTATACATCAGGTGATATATAAACATGTAAATGAACGTTTTGTGACATTTCGGGGTTGTATAGGCGTAAGTGTATGGTACGTAATGGTATAGTCTAAAATAACGTGAAACTTTACGCCGTTTTGTTTAACTGTATTTACAATATTAAAGCGGTTGAAGATGTTACATAACGTATTTTGTGGATACTTCCTAATCTCAAATCCACGAGTTAGTGAATCAACGAAACGTCGAAAGGCAATAGAGCGTTAATAGAGACACAGAGACCCGCCGATGCTATCGAATACAATTTTACACAAAAAAACATAATTGAAAAATATAAATCAATTATGACGAAAATAAATTCGAATGGCAAAACAGCAACAAAACATTAAAATGATAAAATCTTAAAAACATATATTTGCCATCCAGGGCGACTTTGTAAACAGTGATATCATTGAGAAATATTAACTTGACTCTATGCAGAATAATGTCTTTAGAATGACAAACAAACGTGTTTGCTTATTACTAAAAACACATCAACACTAGTGCGTTTTGTCGAAAAAAAAATGTACGTTTAGTTATGTTACATCCTCTGTCGAACTGTCTGTTGGGAACCCTACTTGGCAAGAAAAGATAACGATCACTTTTTAAAGACAATTTCTCCTTTTCCTATAATGTTTACCGGTATCGGCTGCAACAAACTGGTCAAATTTCGTTATTGTTTGGTAATGGGTTAAACTGAAGTTCACTTCATTTATCCTAATTACTTAGGCATGTTTTCAGATGAAACGCAGCGCAAATTATCTTCAAGGAAATCATTGAATGAACATAACCGGGTTGCATCAATAACCACGTCTGACTAATTCATGCGAGTTTTCACATTACATTTTTTTTATATTTTACTTAATTGATTTGTCGAGGCACTTTAATGTTTTAAAATAAACCACTGGGCGTTTTCGTGAAACCATCTGTATATCATTAAAACACTCATTATAGTCATCAAGAAATAAATAACTAATCAACGTTGAACCCATTTCTTCATAAGACATCGTTTTGGTTTATCGCTGTAGAAGTTTTATGAAACCAGTGTGACAAAAGGATGAATTGCTCACAATGAGCAATTCATCCTTTTGTCACAATGGTTTCTACATGATACTAGTCCGTAAAGAAATCTAATCTTAAGATATTATTTGATCTGGCGAGGCTTTTAAATTCGACCAATCACAAATATCCATAAAAAAATTGATTTCATTTTCATTCGAAATAGTTAAACTAGTTTTAGTGATGGTCTTCGTTAATAAAGTCGTCTTTTAGATGTAAGTTCATGATAGACAGCCTCCCGACTGGCTTATAAGTATCGATGGTTCTACCCGTCTTAACCAGCCCTTATGAGCAGTTGAAATGGAGTTTTCCTTCATTAACAAAAGTCGGGCATCGCAACATAACTGAAATAATGTAGATGCGATGTCAAACCCACACAACTCAAAACTGAGTGAACGTATTCATGCTCTTGATTGTTCCTCACTTGTAATTAAAATGAAACCAACATCCACTGGAAATATCTAGCTGGATTTTAAAATCAGATCTATTTATTTCATTTTACGGATTTCGGGAAAACACCAATTCGGATGAAGACTGAATTCAGTCGCTCTCACACCTTCTAAATCGGTTACTAGATCTGCGAATTCACTGAATGACTCATGGCAATTTACCGTTTAAAGTTATATAACCTTAATTGATCTCGCATTTAGTTAATTTAGACACAATTTCTTGCAGTGGTTTAAAAGATCAATGCGTACAATTGCCCAAATTCGTCAGTAAATGCACCATTTATTGGTCATAACCATTGGGAAAATAGCATCACTTAAAACCGAACGAAGTACATCTTACGTTTCAAACCAGGAAAGAAAGTTCGAACCAATTGTAGTGCTTTTTTTGTTTTATAACCCATAATTTTGAATTGTTATGAATCGCCGGAAATGGCTTGAACTTTCGTTAATGCGTCGTTTCGCCGGTGTAACGAGTAGAAGATGAGACGGCATTTTGGTTTATCGGAGTCGAAATTTAGCCATTTCATTCATTACAATTAAGTGAACATCTGCGATTTCACATAATTGATTTATTCCAAATAAAAATTTCCAAATATCTGATTCGTCAACATGACGGACATTCTAGCTTTTGCTACGCATGGTAAACATTCTTATATACAGACGACTTGTATCTTCTGCAGACAGAATCTCATTTTTTATATAAAAAGTTGTATATTTATACGATATGTATTGATTAGCTAAACATATTTTTTTGGTTTTTCCTTTCCGCTTCGATTATACAAGAAACTTTGGCTTCAATTTTCTGCAGGATACTGTTTGTTAAGATCAGGTATAGGATTATGGCAATACAGAATAATCAGCAAATTATTTACCAAACGATTTGTAGGCAAATATTTCTAACTATGCCATTACTTACTCGTATATTATTTATTACTTGTGGGTTATCTGAATAACTTAAACCACAGATGGGATCACCAGTTTTTTTATGTTAAGAATATCAAATCAGAATCCAAATTAAATCATCAAGTCATCATGATACAGGTTGATAACCCTGTGGCAGTTATCATTCATATGCTTGTCATCTAATTAAGACCACATGCATTTGAATAACAATTGCCTTTGGATTATCTAACAGAAAACGGGACAAAGAATGCAAGGTAGGTCCCGTTGTACGATGATTTAATGAAGAAAAGACCCCTTATTATTTGATTTCTTTTGTTTCCAATCATCTTGACTTTCTTCCTTTCGCCCATTCGGAATTCGAGACTGGTCAAACAAAATGTACTAACACTCCTAAGACTTAATATATCGCTATCGCATTGTATCTTTGTATCGGACCAATCCACAACATGGATTTGGATGACAATAGCAATACCCTTAAATCGGAAGGACTTCCCCATTAATAGACTATGGAGGGGGAAAATTGGAGAGAATGTTTCAAATTTTACTCAAAATAGATAAGCCCTCTTTTGCTAGCCGCGGAAGATACTAACACCTCAATACGATTTGTTAAAAGGGAGATTTTATGCATTTGAACTCGAATTGATACCCCATTGTTCGGGCTTTGGCCAAATTTATGGCCTTTCAGGGCCGGACCTTTACTGTTATTTCCGTTTGACCCGGGTCAGCCCGCTTGGTCAAACTTTTAATGCTATGTTAAACATGCATAATGAAAATAAAACTCCCAAAAGTTAAGCCCTCGCGTACCATTAAATTCGAATAAAACATCTTTTCATTGTTAGAACGTTGTTTGACTCTTGTACTTTGATGGCGGCTTTATTAGACTCGACGGGGCGCGCATGCGTAATCGCCAATTTCGGGAGTTTCCGTCTTTCCCTTCTATCGTCGAAACTTTATTAAATGAATTATAAACTAAATGGGTAAACCCGTTTTACTTGGACAATTCAGTTAACAAAGTACACAGTGACTTTCGCTTCTTTCATAATACAAGTACTATTAGTAACCAGGAAGACATAATGAACGCCTTTTTAAATGGGTTTATGATAATGAAAACATGAAGTGATAATGATCGAAAGATTAAGCATAAGTTTCAATGATTAACATATCGAAACGATTAGGGATGTCTGCCAACATCTGTCAAATTTGGCGCGTAAATCACGGGTTCTGGTATTGTGACACGTGTCTTTGGACCTCCTCAAATCATTCTAGGGCGTTCCGAGACCACAGTAAATCGGCAAACGTTCAAAAAGATTATAAATATTTGTAATAACAACAATAACAATAAATAATTATAATCATGTAGAAGGTGAGAAATGTAAGCGATGAAGATGGGTGCACCAAACATCTGTAATTAAATTAACAGCATTGTTACAAAAGGAGAAATAATTTGACACAAGCAATATCTATTTTAGTCTCTAATTACTTCAGCTCTTACATTACGTTAAAGTAAGACCTTTTGAAATAGCTTCACACATTAAGATGGTACCTGTTTTAGATATGGACTTTATTAGAGAGATAGATACATGTAGATAGAGTCTTTTGGCAGAAAAAAAAGTATAAAATTATATGGCAACAACATAGTTATAGAAATATAAAATCGTTTATCATAAATGCAGTTATATTGAAAAAAAAAGGAAAGCAAATCAAATACTAAGGATAACACTAAACAGGGAAAAGTGTGTGGCAAGATTCGAACTTGAAACCACAACAGCACAGAAACGGTGTTCACCACCAACAACATCCTGAGAGCACGTGTTGTGGGTGTTTATTTCGGAAGAATGCGGATAAAAAACATTCGTTTGAACTGCCATAGCCCAAAGAACAAATTTGAGAAGATCTAGCCATGTCAACTTGTGCGTGGAAAATCCTTGCGTAAGAAAGCAAACTATAGTCAGCCGATATGTTCAGGACAGGCTTGTGTTGTTGTCGAGTTTTCAAATTGCCTTGTTATTTCTTGGCGTATGGGCCTGTCTTAATACTATGCATCACGAAGCCGAATATTTCGTCAAAGATGAGACGAAGTGGAAAAGACGACTGCTGATCTAAGACAACACCAAAACACGGGTAGATCGAGTGCCGTTTTATCCATGTCTCAGTTCAAACTAATGTGCAATATTTCACCTGAATGGGTGATATATGGGAACCAGTCGCGGCACAGCTGTTTTATGCGAGACTCAGTCTTATAATGCTGCGAATCCGGAAGCCATCCAAAATTCTGCTTCCGGTTTCGATTTCTTTCTTTTTTTATTCTTTCCCGTCATTGATTACCGCGTTTAAAATAGGCTGCATAGATCGTACATTGCGTTAATCAAGGACAATCTTCTCAAGGAATGACCATGAAAACTAATGCAGATATCTCTTCCTCGAATAATGTTGAATGGCATATTCTCAGGAAGTATTTCGTTAAAGCTGCTTGATGAGACAATAAGCGTTGCTCACCGTTTAATCGAACAAAAGCAATTTAGACTATTTTCTGCAATATGAAATGGTGAACTCAAAACATTGGCGACTGCTTTCACTAATATTAAGTGCCCCAAACAGTTAACCTCTAAATATTCAGGATTGTTCGGTCAAGGTTTGATATAATTATCGTGCAGTATGCGTTATCGAAATGATACAGAAGGGTTTCTTTGGTTGGCCCCAGTACTAGACGTACATCTATTGTGGCTTATCGTGCCAAGTGTTCTCAATAGAGCGCTTTTGTTATTATAGGTTTTATATCGATTTGGTACCTCGATAGGCATTGATTTCAAAAACTGCTAAATAAGATTAACCCTTTCGCTGATACAAACAATTTAAGAGGCAATTGGAGCAAATGAATTTCAAGCTGCTATAGCTGAAGTATTAACGAGTTCCAATTGACTGAGGTATAGAGGTTATAAAAATTAAGCTGTGCTATTTAGAAACTGTTTACCAAGCAAGCCTTTACTCTTAGGATCCCTAATTCTCAGAGCATCTTTTTACAAATACTGTGGCATCATATTATGCCAAATACAGCGCTATTGGTTGTGTTTATGTGTAAATGCAGTCAGGGGGGGGGTTGCACACTGTACAAATCTAAAGAGGGGTCTGCCTACGGTCATTGATCATCGTAACATAAGAGAGCTACTATCAAGAATGACATTAACATCGACTTCGATTTGATCCAATTATAATCAATCACTGACCAAGATAACCACAATAGGTAACGTGGGGTAACATGATTCCAAATAGGAAATCCGAAAATATCAACACGAAACATCACCAAAAGAATTGTCGGTTTTAAAGCTCGAGAAACATCGAAATGCCTTGACTTGGTGGAACGTATAAGTATTGAGATTTTAACCTGAAGTTGTCGTAGCTACTTGGTAGACGGATATGTAAAGCCAATGAGAGTCTATCTTCAGTACTAGACTGCGGTCCTTGTCCGTGTGCATGGACCCGGACCCCTGGTCCGAATTAACCAGACTTAGAAATTTCATTCTACACAGTTACACCTTAGATCATCCGAGTTACTGGACCCCATGCTGTCGTTAGTACTAGCCATGGAAAAACGAAAAGGACTTATACAAATATTTACCAGGAAAAAAGAGGAAAGAAGCGTAATGAATCAAAGCGCTTATCAGCCAATCTGTCAGCTAGCTGGTTATACAAGCCAGTGCCTATCGCTATGACCACACATACGTTACATTGATAACAAGGAAACATCACCGTGTATGCCATCAGTGATGCTAACATGGTACCTTGTCCCGGGACTATACTATGTGCTTCTGGGAGCGACCCAGGCCCCGGTTTCACGAAACTCAGTTTCTAACTCACTTCCTGTTAAAATTGAGTTGCTTGCCTAGTTCTGTTTAACGAAATAACTCTAGTAGAAAATAGCCTATGACGTGGTACACACACAATAAGCGACTTAGCTTAGTTTGGCGATCTTCAAATTCTACATGAGCTCGAAATTCAAATTAGTATTATAAGCAACTTAAGGTTTATTCGCAGTATAAAACTAGGTAAAACCTTTTTCGTGAATGCGGGGCCTGGTTTACAATTATACCATGGAATAGGGCTTTTCCTTATTATACACTCGTTTTACAATTTCTTCATATACAGTTTATATGAAGGGGCCAAATATGTTTCAAGCAGTAAACACCCATAGACGTATACAAACAGAGCAATAATTCGTCATTCGGTATCTTAATCATACAAGAATAACTTTGAATGCTTGTTTAAGCAGGTAATTCTTTCATTTTGTGAAATATGCCATGGTGGAAATGTACCATAGGCTTATTGCACGTTCCAGAGAATGAATTACTGAAATAATTATCATGTGACATGAGAGATGGGTGAGAGCAGCGAGGGTGGATTTATACGTTTTTTTTTTTTTAACAGCATGTACCCACACATTCTTCTAGGGTGTAGGTTAATTTTGGGTACGATTCCTTTCACCGAAAAGGGAATAATCTAAAGCTTTTCATTGTCAAATTAGCCAGGTGCTTATTCAAAACAAGTTTGACATGTGCATTGATTGTAGGCTGTATTTGAAACTTTGTAACAAAATGAGAAATTGCTCACTGTAAGAAAATTCTCCTTATGTCAAACTAGTTTTGGTTGTGATGTTCAATTTTGCAGCATTCTTTGGTAATTCAATTCATCTTCAATAGTTTTCTTCAATGGCGTATACTATTACTATCAAATTGTATTTGCATCTGATCATAGAATGCATTCGTTATGAACTCACAATACATGCATATGGTATGGCTTTTATATGGAGGGTCACACCTAAAAAAATTTCAGACGCCACTTGTCAGGGACCTTACATGACCACCTTTAACCCTTAACATGCTGGATAATTTTCTTAAAATAGATATGTGTGTCGCCTGCTATCCAAAACGTTACAAGGATGAAGTCGGATCAAGCACTATAAGTGTTAAACAGCAAATAAAATTGCAGCTGGCCTGGATCTAACCTGTTTGCATAAGCATGAAGTCGGTTCCAGTAATATAAAGGTTAAACAACAAGAAGTGTTTCAGATTTGGCTGCATTCTCCTGCGCACGAAATTCCAATTTATCAAAGGGCCTTAGGCGAATCATAAAGACGAACGGGAGAAAATCCCCGAAAATTGAATAAATAGCAACCCTTGAGTAGGTGCCAATTACAATTTGTTGCATATTAATTTTACGCTTTGTTAGCAAGCGGGGCCGACACGCGTTTTCTTTAGCAACGATCTGCTTAACCCATTACCAAACAATAACAACATTTGACCAGTTAGTTGCAGACAACTCTGGAAAGCAGTTCGAGAAAAAGGAGAAATTGCTCGTTAAGAGCAATTTCTCCTTTTCCCAAAATGTTTTCTGTTCTTTTAGAAGAGTATCCTTTAATTTCATCACATTTTGAAATGCCGTCTGCAAACTTTTTCAATTTTTTCAATTTGGTTCAGTCGATAATTTGGTGTTTGGTGAAGGGTTCAATTTGTATATAACAAGGCTGACAAATTGGAAAAGGGTTTTAAACTGTTTTAAACATTTCAATCAATCATGTTTCTGTTCAAATTTAAGTTGTTCCTGTTGATACGACCAATTGACACATATCTACCTTACGCCACAGTTTTGTGTATTGCAGCAGACGGCTTTCAAAAAACGTGTGACAAAAAGGGAAATTACTTGTCACAATCAATTTCTCCTTTTTGCCACATTACATTTTTCATCTACTAACATAACACAACTCTATTCATACATTACAACATCAGAACTTATAGGGTTTTCACGTGTTTACAAAGTTTTTCTAATGTCGTCTGCTTCAAGTGAAAAAGGGTCGTCTGAACGTGGTAAAGAGTTAAATCATGTCATATTAACACTTAGCAATGGGCTGTGTTGTGAATGAAGGTCAATTCCAAAGTATATTTCGGTCTTAAATATGATGATCAGTACTGGCGATACGTTGATGGTCACCATGGTATCACGTGTTGAGTGCACCACACAAGAAGCGCCATCTACCGCAGGGAAACTGTTTTGTATTGGTGGTCGGTATACTCGTAAGATGGTTGACCAAGATAAGATTGGTATCTGACTTCTACCCTTCTCACCCAACCTCCCCTAGCATTCCCCGAAATCTGCAGAGATTATTTAATCAACAACAGGCTCAATCGGAGTAGGTTCTTGTCTCGGAAATAATCTTGATAAAAAGATGGAATTCGGCTTTACATTGTCATTACCAATGATACAACTAGCTTGGATTTATTCCCAGGTAATCATGTGTTATGAATATTTTACATTTCTTTATAATGCAGCTGGTATCGAAGCAAATCGTTTACAGTAAGGGTAACGGCCGAAATCACAAACAGCCACTAACAAGATGTGACAAGCGAAAACTCTGCCCCGTGTTCAACCTGCAATTCCGTGTTATCGGTGATTTTTCCCATCGTTTACAAGTTCTGTATGTGTTACAAAGCTAACCGGGCCGAAATCTACTTTCTTACCAAGGGTAGCGTTTTGCTAAACATTTTATCCCTTTACCTTCACCAATTTTTCGACTCTTCCAAATTGAAAGAGTTTGCAGACGACATTTTAAAATGTGATGAAATTGAAAAATATTCTTCGGATAGAGTAGAAAACATTGTGTGAAAAAGAGAAATTGCTTGTTAAGAGCAAATTCTCCTTTTCACACAATGTTCAAAACAACGTGTCCTCTTATTTCGGTAGTGAGATAAGCAATATTGCAAGGTAACACGCCATTGGACTCGTCTCTTCACATCACATCACAAAATTGAAATTTAATAAAGGAACCTATCGATGTTTATCTGTTTAGACTTACGCAAATATTGCCTTAGTAAAACATTACCAGGCCGGTAATACACCAAAAGATACATAAGTTAACTGTGTTGCTGATAAACCAAAGAGTTAGACATCCTTAATGTGAGGTTTTGGAAGGATCGAAACTTTTCAAAATGTTGATGGTTGATTAAGCTAATTAAAGCTCAATACAGGATCGAGGTAGCAGGCGCAAAATGAGAAATTCTGGAAAGTTTTCATCAAATAAATAGTTATCGTATTGCACTTTGCTTCATCAAGTTTGACACGCTTCACGTCTTGTAAAATGCATCAAGGATAAATCGTTTCATAGGAAGGTGCACATTTTTAAAGCTGAAGTGTATGACTAGATTCCATTGGTGCAGGAACATAATCAAACTGGTTATATAAAGGTATATAAATTATCATAGCTAGGACAGGAGTTTTTCATTTTCCTAAGTTTGGCGTCTATTCATGAATGCATTCCTACCTATATGCATTATTTGAAATAATGAATATAGGTAGGTATGCGTTTATGAATAGACGCCAAACCTCGGAAATGAAAATTTTCTGTTCTGCCTATCATAATAGCTAGCGGCGAAAGTCCATCGTATAACGTCGGAGATAAAGCTTTTTATGCAGACAGATAAACATTTTAGCATTTTGTAATGTTTCATGGGCAACAATTTAATAGATTCTTGTTGGTAAAGTGACTCAGCTTCTTTAATGACTTTTCTGTTTTTTCTTTGAATAGATGACTAGTTAATGGTATGCTAGAAAGAACCTGCGACGCGTAGACTATTCTAAACTATTTATTTGAATGAGTGTATCAATAGGAAACATAGAGAGCATTTTTGTAAATTCGTGGTGTATGGCCAGCAGGTCTCATGCGTAAATAAAACAAGGCAATCCATATTCGTTGGCATTGCATCATTTTATATACAAAATGTTAAAAACGAAAGTATACTCTATTTGTATAAGTCAATGAAAGTATTCTGATTCAAACTAAACAATCCTTTGACAATACAGGTTCATTTTGCGCGAAATTTTGCAGAGGTTTTCGAAATGTCTTCAAATTCCTATTCAGACGTTCTCCATTGTGGAAAAGTGTATGTATGCTTAGAATGTCTACTAAACTTTGTATGCTATGGAGTAACGTGTCAAGATAAAGTTCTTGAAATAAGCAGACGAGTGAAAGAATTTTAAATTGAAAAACAAAACGTGTTTACATTTGGGATGTGGCACTTTTAACTCTTTACAAACTGCAGACGACATTTCTTTACTTGAAGCAGACGACTTTAGAAAAGCTTTGTTAACGTATTAAACACTTTCAGCTCCCTGTTGTGATGTGTAAGTAGATTGGGAAGAAAGCATTGTGGCAAAAGGAGAAATTGCTTGTAACAAGCAATTTATCCTTCTGCCACAATGCTTTTTGAAAGCCGTCTGCTGCAAGACGCAAAAATGTGGCGTTAGGTGGTAATGTGTTTAACCCCTTCATTAAACAGCATATGGCCCCATCTTTCCGAACAGGGAATAAATAAGCGCCGGTGAGAAATTAAACACGGCCTTTCAATCAGTTTTATTTCTGAAATTTATTACCATCAGAACCCGTCCGAAATAATAGGAGATTATCGTGATCTATGCACCTGCTTGGATTTGATTATTTCTTCTCTTGATGGAGACGATTTTAACGACGGTTGTTAAATACGATGTGGAAAAGGCATAATTGTCTAGACATATGTCTCAAGATAACGTAGTTGGTTAATCCTAAGAATGCTGGATAATTTTCTGAAAATAGATTTTTACGTTGTCTGCTTTCCGAATTCTTAAATATCTGCTTAATTTTGTTGAAGAAAGATACTCAGAGTAGCAAACAAGTTAGATCATAGGCTGGCCTGGATCTAAACTTGTTTGCATAAGTATGAAGTCGGTTTCGGAAATCCATTAGACACCTTTGCGAACTTCGGGGAAAAAACACACGTCCAAATAACTGCAGAAACTTTGTCAGATTCCCTATCTCTAAGATTGGGTGTTTCTAAACGTTACAGAAAAGTTGGAAATAGGAAGAAGGGGTTGTTGGTATGATTCTAAATCTGTGTCACGTGACAGAGGGGAGAAACGTTTTAATTTTCAGTTAATGGCTGGTTGCGACGGGGTTTCGCTTTGTGCAGGGGGTCGTAAATTCAAGCGTTTGTCAGGATAGCTGCGCCTCAGTCCGAAAGCTAATGGTGATAAATTATAGGTGCACACAATATGGTGTTAGCGGGGTAGTTTTAATTGGGTACCCTTGCCCGAGAAAACCCACCCGGCCTTGAGAGCTGTGTATAAACTCTTGCGAAAGCAAAGCCATCATAAGCTGGGGCCTCTTTTCTTCACTGAGTGTTAAGAATATTTAGTTAGGATATGGGACCCGTATAAGGATCCTGGTTTTTACCGTCAAAATACTGTTTCAACAACCCATTGGTTGGAGCCCTTGGTCGATAGAAATATTTACATGTTACTAGCACTACCAAATGGTATTGCAAGACATTCGACATACATTCTTGTTGATAAGCCAATTGTGTCTGTTTTCCTCATATAACGATATAACTTCCTAAAGTGTATTTGCATAAAATCGTATTTAAAGCCCCTGTGGCGTTTTGGATAAGACCTCGTTTTGTCACAATGATTTCAAAAGGTCAAATGCATGATGGTCCATGGATTCCTGTCACCCTGTTAATGATTAACTGCTCTATGTCGTCTTCTGTAAGCTCCCTAATCATGCATATGTTAAATACGAACTTATGTCTTGATTATATGAAACAGCTCTAACCCATTACTTGATAATACCTAAGTTTGAGTTTTTTTGCAATATCATTCTTTAGAAACCAATGTTTTCTGTCAAATATTGTGAAGACAATGATATACTGTTAACGCTTTCCTAAACAATAACGACATTTGACCACTCTGTCGCAGACGACTTTATAAAACATTGAGGGAAAAGGAGAAATTTATGTTCCAACACTCAGTACACCTGTTGCAGTTTATTTTACAATTTTACCAACTACAGCTACATGACTCGAGTCAGTGAAAGTTGTGTACACATTAACTGCATGTATCCGTACTGTGAGAGGAATAGATAATACCACACAATCTCTATTGAACGTGAGAAGAGCCGATAATTATCAAAGAAGCAACACCTTTAATCATTTGAAAACCAAATAACACTTGCTTTGGTAGACCTAATCTCTCTTACATGCTCATACACATATCAAGGTATCTAAAACAAGATGTCAATGAGAGCACTGTGATAAAAAGAGTAAATGCTCGTAAGTGCTTTTTATTCATCTCAGCAAATAAAATTGATTTTCGCATTACTAAATTTTGTTTGTCTGCTGTTCCTTTCATTTTGAACGGGACACACAAAAACTTTGAATGGGAATGGGTTAACATTTTACCAAACGCCAAATGTTCGACTGTTCCAAATTAAAAGAGTTTGCAGATGACATTTCAAAATGTAACGAAATTGGAATATAATCTTCTGATGGAAAACATTGTGGGAACATGAGAAATTGTTCGTTAAGAGCAATTTCTTCTTTTCTCACAATGTTTTCCAGGGTCGATTGCAACAAACTGGTGAAATGCCGTTATTGTTTGGTAAAGGGTTAAGGAGTGTGCATTCCTGTTTCTCTGCCCAGTACGTATCAACGCACAAACGCGGGCATGTCGATGACAGGGGTGCAGAAATGACTGCAACATTGACGACAAATTACAAGGTGAACTATTTCTCGTTTATCTGATTACAGCGTGCTAAACAACTACAACGGTATCTACGGTGAGAAAAAACAACGACACTATGACTTCAATTAAATGTTTACAACATATAAAAGTGACTTTACGTTCATTCCAAAAAACAAAATACAATATTTTGATAAAGTAATCCATCCACTGATTTAAGTATGCGCATGTGGAGACATCTATTTGTCATTGTTGTTGGTATCTTAACCCTTTACCGAACGTACTGTACGAAATTGAAAGAGTTTGCAGACGACCTTTCAAAATGTGATGAAAACATTGTGGAAAACGGAGAAGTTGTTCGTTAACAGCAATTTCTCCTTTTCCCACAATCTTTACCAGAATCGTCTGCAACAAACTGGTCAAATGTCGCTATCGTTAATATTGGTAATGAGTTAAGCATCAGTGCGCATGTGTCGACCACGGGTAAGAGTCATTGTGGTGATGAATTGGGAGATTTTGACGACGCAGACGTGTTTTGCTACACTTTTTCGAACATCCGACAAGCTGTTTAACAAGACAACACAATTAAAATGTCGAAACAATCGGGATGCAACCTGCATGATTGTTATGTTGAAATTTCAACTTGCATTCAATGTATTCTCTTTTCTATCTCCTTTTTTTCTCTCAGTCTTACATCATCATACAACTCATTGCATTCAATGTATTTTCTGTCCTCTACTTTTTCTCCAAAATGTACACCCCCACACATGTTCCAATTTGGTTGTTAAGTCGGTACTATAACAGGACATGCCTGGTGTTGAATGCAATAATGTGTCAATTGTGTAAGTAGGTGAGTCCTTGCAATAACAAGTCAGGTGCTGTTTGCCAAAAAATGGCAATTGTGTAACACAAACTTTGATTGTACTACCAAGTCATGGGATTGAAATATGCGATGGTGAAATAGAATATTTGTTATGGTATGTGTCTCATATCATGAAAATTCTACCTACCATCGTCAAATCACTTCCCTTTTTATATTAATTAATGGGTTAACTATGAGTTAAACGCTGTTTTCATCAATATGTCGGTTATATCACGGTCGTCAGTGTATCGGCCATTATCACTGACAATTTCTCGCCAATTCTGAATAATAGTGTTTCCCAGTCACTACACAAAAATGAAGCATAGACAAACGTTTCGGACATTTGGTCCTATGTTCAGACCTCTGGGCGCTTGATGAAATACAAAACATAAATCTAATTGTTTGTTCATTGCTTCTTGAGAATGGTATTCATTCATATGGGCTTCCTGTTGACACTACCAGTATATGGTATGGATTTAGTGTCTTGTCCAATGTGAGGCACAAGTAATAACTGTCAGTGTGCGGGTATCATCCCTGGTGGTCCCCCCTAAAACCAGAGGCACGCCTGTAAAGCGCCAAATTCAGGTTTCATATCTTAAATCTTGAAGACTAGAAATATTGAGTTCGTATTTCGTAGATCATGTTGTCTTAGTGTGCTCAGTGCAACTTTATTGTCGCTACAGATCAGACTCTCGACTCTATAGACTAGAATATTGACCAATCGAAAGCAATAGTTATTGAGTTCGCATACTTTCTTAGTGAACTGATCTAAGATAAACTAAGTTGACTTTACTGATATCAGTTCTCAGATAATTATAGATTAACCTCCATAACGAGTGCTTACATCCGTTTACGAGAGAGTAAATCATAAGTTCTTAAAATGAATTAAGATTGATGTTCAAACGTCTTATATTAATAAACTTAATGATAACAACCGGGATCTGATCCTTTGTGTGTTCAAGTAATTTGCCAAATATCCCATCAAAATGACCATCAAAGTGAAAAGGTGTCTCCTAGAATAGCTGCCATACTACATTATAATCATTGAAATTGTTCTGGCAAAATATGTTACTCTCGTTGATATCAGATAGTAAAATGTCTGTTAACTGGGGAATTGTGAAGTTATTTGTATAAGGTAAAGTGTTTATTAATTAGCTTTGTACAAGATGGATAGGTGGTCCAATTTGAATCAATTATGGGTCCTTATAATACAGCTTATCTTCGTCAGTGTGGATGTGCACCTGTCTGTGTGTGAGTTTTCATCATCGTCTCAATGTGGACCGTTATGAACAGTCCGTTTCTATAAAAGTCTAAAACTAGATTCAAGCATAGCTAGGCATGGGTTTCTGTGTCTGTAAATGTGTCATACTTATTGGTTCCCTTTTACAAACACACCAACAACCAACAAAGCGAACACCATCCAAGGTAAACTACATGTAAACGTTTAGTATTTGTTTGGAAATTGATTACGGGACGTGAAGGCAGCTCCGTTGAAGGCCTGGTTCATTTTTCTTAGCTTTTATTGGCCTTGTTAATGGACTTTATTTTGTTGTATGAAGCCTTCAACATATCTTAAATTATCCCACTTGTCGTTTAGATCATATTGGTGCATTTGTCGTTAAGTTAAGGCAGTGACAACGTGGTGACACTAATAAACATGTAATCGGTTCTGTTCGTAAGTTTGATAGAGTCTGCATGTTCTATATACATCAACATTAGTCTATTCGTCTACATGGGATAGGTATGACAGTCTTTGACACGAAACATTCCAAGACAATTTTCAATCCCAATTTCTTTTTGATGATTCTCATTATATTTGCATAATTGAGACGAGTCTAATGAGTTCCCACAATATAGGGTTTAGAGAAACAATGAGAAAGTTAGCTATCAGAATTAATCTTATCAGGGCATATCTATATTCGTATGACGAGAAAATTGAAAAGTTTAGGACGAACTGTACCTTAAGTCGTCAGGAAATGACGACGAAAGAAATGAAATAACCAAGAATGACGTCATTAAAAAAGCCAGCAGGGGTTGTATTCCTCCTGCCTTCCAAAGCCATAAATCGGTGCATGATTAAGTGGTGGTGTGAGATAAATTTGGATGATTTAGGGGAACAATAAATCCGTGCCCCCAAATTTAGTTTTGAAAAGATAACCTTTAATCTCATATCAAAGGTTGACGTAGAGCTTCCCTTTATGCTTTTCTGCATCAACCCAATACCCTCCCTTGGAAGGTTATAACGGGTTTGAATTGATTGCAAATGCAGCCGACAATGTCTATGGACTAAGATATAACGTTCGAGATACATGTACTGGGTAAAAACCGGATAGTATCGCGTATTTTTATCTTATTTTCATAACGGTTTCTGGTTGCCAGCTAAAGTTGTGTACAAACGCGTCTAAAAGAGGAAAAGAGATGCTTTATTTGTGCTTTTCTTTGATCATGATTTGCATGCACGTTCTTCACCAAAACACAGAACGGCTTTGTCAATATGATTTATCAATGAGGAAAAGTGTCTAGGAAAGATTTGTCTGTCAAGTTAAAAAAATGAATAGGATAACTGCCCGTCAACTCATGGAGTCATTGAAATACATTTCAAAATGGTGTAGAACTCAAAACAACCCAATCGACAATGGGACGATCGTCACAATTCGTTTCTGGTCAAACATTAATAAAGCACCTCCTGATCCTTTCAATTTAATAACCATCTGATTCCTTGTGAGTATATTGACAGTATTTATCGTTCAGATACAAACAAATGTTAAAATCACTACGATATCGATGAAAGAAGGAATAGTCAATATTTTAGTAATTTACTTAATATATTAATCAAACCTCCATCATAGGGTAAAAAATCGCAGCGGAAACGAGCGATATTAAATTAACAATACAAGCGTACCAAAAAAATAACTGATAAATTAGAATTGAAATAATTGTTACTAAAGCAGAACTTGCTAAATATGCGCAAATTAAATTCTTTAACAACAATGTTCAAGATGTCGTTTGCAAACAAATGCGTGTTATATCATATAATAAGCATTTGTTGTAAAGAACATCTTGAACATTGTTACAATAAGATATGTATCTTAATATCATTTATCAACAGCAAACAATTAGTATATAAATCCAAAACATGTACTTACAGCCATGATATTCCATCTGTCGATTTTGTCCATGCCAATAATAGCAGCACGAATGACAATGTTGAAATCTTTGTTAAATCCATTTTTATATATAAAGTACAGGATACACGAATGTTAAACAACTATGAGTCAAATGTTTTTATCAAAATAAATATTCCTCTTTTTATTATTATTATTTTTAACAAAAACGTATTTATTTCAATGCATTTTCACTTTATTCCCTTAACAATAAAATAATGAATAAATATCTTTCACTCTATTCTAAGTTCACAGATATCAACACGTGTTTTCGAAGCAACTGTGATTGAATGATTGATGAATCAACACAAACATACACTCTTTAAAAGTCGAATGTTCGTTTCGCAAACCTCACTGCGAAAAACGTTTCGATCCTTTAACTCTGCACGCGCGTTTTATAAGCTCCGCCTTAATTGAATCTATTGTTTTTTGTTCAGGAAGTTTTCACTTAAGTCAATTTGAAATAACAGCCCTGCAGAAAATATAAAAAAAAAATTGTATGAATAGTGCGAATTCGTGAAAAAAAATCGTAAACGGTAATTTCCTTAAACCACTTTGAATCTTCTGTGTTAACCTACGAACTCTAGTACATTACACTGCAGCGATCCGAAATGTAATGACAATGTCTGTTCTGGTCTCTTAAATTATAAACCAGCCTAGTTTTACTTATTGCCTAATTAAAGTCGATAATTAACTTTCAATTGGATTAAAGCTTCACAATATACGGTAACACCTTTCCTAACGGGGCTTGGCCCCGGCACGGCACATGTGTCGTAAAACGAATAAGAGCAGATGGTCTGTGCATATGGTCAGGCCGGGGTAATCACGAATCAAAGCCAATGCCTCGTATAATAATGCACGCCTTATTGTCAATTAACTTAATTCGGAACCATTGTGTTTCTGGGATATTTACTTATACGCGCAGAGTTTGTTAAAACATTCCTATAACATTTAAATCGGTGAACCGTAACAGACGATAGCGTTTCAATTATTCAATTTTGCCAGATTTTTTTTGACGTTGAGTTAAATATTATCACCATTTGCACGTTTCTGTTTTTGTTCATATGTTCACATTACTTTCCTGCTCGATTTCTCAATATCCATTTTTCTGGTTTTATTTCATTTATTTTAACGAGTTTCTTTTATTTCAAATGCATCTGCTGTCGTTATCTAATCTAAGTCGATGCTGTTTTCCGATTTTCCTCATACACTTTCACAGATCAAATCCATGCACATTATTCCATATTCACTTATACACATTGAATCGCTATTCAAAATATATCTTTGTTTAATCGCGTAATAATCTCACATCCAGCTAGGCTATCTCGGCAGGGTTATATACCGTACCAACAAACAGTGTATAAAAACTCACTGTTTGCGCGTAAGATCAGTTTGGGAGCTGTTCGTCCGTGATTTCTGTCCAATTTTTCTCCCCCGTCCAACAGGTGTTTTCACTCCTCTTCCTCGGTCGTTTGGGCCGTATGGTGTGTGAATAACGTGTGAATAACAGGTATAGAAGTCAATCGAATGCGGCCCGCTTTACGATCGATTCAACACGCTTTGTTTTACATTCACAATCACAGTAAAGGTATTCAAATCTAACTCGTCAATTTCGCCGTAAATCATGTATTTTATATTTTTTTCCAAACGATAATGTTCTTTTTTCGTGGTTGATTAATGGAAACGATTTAACTGGGATTCGGTTAGGTTTTTTTGTATTCTCCAATAATCCAATGATCGCTCTGTAACCATTAGACGTTGATGAATATAATTACTGTCCCTGATTAATTAAAATAGTTTGTCAAGTAGGTAATGAATAACTTCAATTTGCGTGTCGATTTTTCAAACAGTACACAATTAACACTGCAACAACTGACAGTTTGCCTTTTTCCTTTGATAAGTAGTCCGAGATTCGATTGACAATTGAGTGTGCGTTCTTTTATTAGCGGAGATCTCAATCTCTGCCAACTTTCACTTGTAGATAGTCTCTGATTAAGCCGCGAAATCCAGTGGCGTAGTTTTTAACAATATGTTGTTTTTAATGAAGCTCTAAGCGGATTAGGATTAGCTAATCCTTCTCGCCCGTCCTAACTGGCCTGGATTGGTCAGACTTCGTGGATTCTCTTGTATAAACTCTGCAATGATAGAAAAACACATACAGTTAGTCATGTGTAATATGCCAAAGGTGGCATGTTATCACTGCATCCTATGAACATTGAGTCTCCAAGCCATTTCACAAAGCATATCTCCCTGGACCAGACTGCGGATTACATGGTTGCTGATCAGTAGAACAGAACACATCGTTTAATTGTCCAATGTACATGTATACAAGTTATACAATAAATGAATCCTGCATATAAGCATAGATTCAAATGATTAAAGTATAGTCGGAATGAGAAAGTTCATAAGAGACAGTAATAAAGACAGAAAGAAAGGCAGAGACGCATCAATTGTTTATAATTATTAAAGGAAGAAACATAGCATGTGCCATCCTATTTCTCATTTTACATTTTTAATTTCTCTTGGTGGGTACCTTTCGGTTGTGATTCAAAAGCTGTATACATTAAGGTTCGTCTTATGGAGCAACAAGCAATATCCATTGTAGGGAAATACCAGTTAATGCGACTCCTGGATGAAACATCCTTATAATAGCTTACATTAAGGTTCGTCTTATGGAGCAACAAGCAATGACCATTGTAAGGAAATACCAGCTAATGCGACTCCTGGATGAAACATCCTTGTAATAGCTTACATTAAGGTTCATCCTATGGAGCAACAAGCAATGACCATTGTAAGGAAATACCAGCTAATGCGACTCCTGGATGAAACATCCTTATAATAGCTTACATTAAGGTTCGTCTTATGGAGCAACAAGCAATGACCATTGTAAGGAAATACCAGCTAATGCGACTCCTGGATGAAACATCCTTATAATAGCTTACATTAAGGTTCATCCTATGGAGCAACAAGCAATGACCATTGTAAGGAAATACCAGCTAATGCGACTCCTGGATGAAACATCCTTGTAATAGCTTACATTAAGGTTCATCCTATGGAGCAACAAGCAATGACCAATGCAGGGAAATACCAGCTAATGCGACTCCTGGATGAAACATCCTTATAAAAGCTACGCAACATTTTGGTCGTACACTAGCTGAATAAGAATATCGAGTTGTCTAAACGTATTTGAAGATCTTCACAATCGGTGCGAGTTATTTTACATAAATATTTATTTTATATACATGCACATCTGAAATACCGTGGAGCCATTACGCCGAAGTCTACAGACAGCTACATTAGGTATTTCTTTATTAGAAATGTTTTCTGCACACAACTTTTAAACATATTTTGAGGAAGGGATTTTGTGTTGAAATAAAACGATTCCTTTTTCCCCATGAATATTTCATCTCACAAGTGGAAATCGCTTGGTTTACCTTTTGACTGCATTTGTTGTATGCACAGCTTTTCAATTGAGGACGATCTAAACGTCTTAAAAAGAGTTAAGAGGTTCACATAAAAAAGGGGAGATCGTTTAAACTTTTAAAGTGTGCAAAGTGTTTTTTGCCACCAATCTTTCTCTAGATTATTAGAATGGGTTAAGTCGAGGTTTAACCTTCGGCTACTAATAAAAAATTCAGAAACATCGGGGGAACAAATGGGCGCTGATTTATTGTCAAAAGCTGTCTTAATAAAAACTGCCTGTAAACCCCTAGTTATTGGGTTGCGGTTTTTCATTAGATTTGACACGACGTTTCTGTATGATATAAACAGAGAGTCTTTCTTTCTTTCTTTCTTTCTTTCTTTCTTTCTTTCTTTCTTTCTTTCTTTCTTTCTTTCTTTCTTTCTTTCTTTCTTTCTTTCTTTCTTTCTTTCTTTCTTTCTTTCTTTCTTTCTTTCTTTCTTTCTTTCTTTCTTTCTTTCTTACTTTCTTTCTTTCTTTCTTTCTTTCTTTCTTTCTTTCTTTCTTTCTTTCTTTCTTTCTTTCTTTCTTTCTTTCTTTCTTTCTTTCTTTCTTTCTTTCTTTCTTTCTTTCTTTCTTTCTTTCTTTCTTTCTTTCTTTCTTTCTTTCTTTCTTTCTTTCTTTCTTTCTTTCTTTCTTTCTTTCTTTCTTTCTTTCTTTCTTTCTTTCTTTCTTTGGGTTATATAAATAAAACTATCATGTCTCTCAGTCAACACACACATGAGACTTTTATTAAATATGTGTTTATTGATTTAACAACCACGCGTCTGTGTTTATTTATTGCTGTGTGTTCCGAATTGCTTGCACAGTCTGACTACTGCAACAAATTCATAGTATCGTATATGGTCATGCGTGGCCCATTGGTTAAGTTGGCGGACTTAAAACTCGGGGGTCAATGTGTTCGAGCCTCACGGACATCTCGTGGGAATGCCCTTTGGCAAGTCACTTCAGAGCCATAGCCTAGTACTTTAAAATCCAGGAATGCAGTTAGCATTACTGGAAAATTGTGGATACAGAGATAACCACAATACAAAAATACTTAATACATTAGATAAAACAGTTCTATTTGTCAACAGGGAAAAGGCACTAAAATGTTTTTGAATACAAAACATGTTTCATTTTTCTACACATGTTTTGATTATTACCATTATCATCATTATTATTATTCATTTATTGATTCATTTATTTCTTTGGTGGCGATGTTATGTAGTGGTGAACTTTATACAGATTTTTCATTTTTTGTTTCATCACAGGAACATCTAACTTACGGTCAATGAGTTTGCTTAAAAAAGAAACATTTCATATTTATAAAGAGGACCTAAAGGTTGCTTCAATGTCAAACTATCGTATCGGGCCCATTAAAATGAGGGAGATATGACTGTTCTGTTTTACCGCGATATTTTGCATGTCCTTTGTGCTCTCATTTCTTCAACTGCATATGTCTGGTTCCCTTAATTTGTTTCATTGAGGCAGTACGATGTACACGCACAACCAGGCGAGTCATGCATAAACCGGGTACCAAATAGGTCGGATCAGCGTATGGACACGTTTCGAAACGGATCGATAGAGCGTTGATATTTATGCCAAGAATTGAGTAACATTTAAATGAGTGAATAACATTATCGACCAATATGAGTGCGAAGAAAGACAGGAATCATCTTTAAGTTGGGTATGTCTTGACAAATGAATGGCACTACATGAAACTAAAGAACGAGTGGATAGATAAATGAGAAGAAAGGTCAATAAAGAGATGAACGATAGAACACATTCGAGTATTATCAAATGAAGAAATGAATACATTGTGAATGAATTAAAAGATAAATAATCAAATAGATAAATAAAAGAATAATCTAATTTTCCATTACGGATTTATAATAAGTCGAACCATATAAGTTATCTCCGAGAATTAGTTAGTAAAAGTCCCAAATTGTGTGGCCTGATCGGAGACACACCGTTTCCTTTGAGCTTTTTGGTTAAATGCTGGGTGTTTTTTTCTCACGTACCATGGCCTATTTATTAAGAGCAATCTTAGATAGCCTGTACGCTTAATGATGCATCGCACGTTTATCTTGTGCAGCAATTCTGTAGGTAAGTTTTTCATGAGTGCCTGGTAGTGATTCATTCTATGGGATTCCTACTTTTTTGTGCTGCCTTAATCTTGCCTTTTACCATTCCCTACAAATTTGAACTTACTACGGGTCCAAAGTAAGAGGAAATATAGATGATAGACATGAACAACAAAATGTGATGTTCATTTTGAATCTAAAGCATTGCAGCTGAAGAAAGAAATTGATCTTTATAAAGTATACTTTATTTTGAACCAGTGGTTTCCTTAAAATTTCCCTGAAATTATGTATGTGCGACAACATAAAATCACAATGGTCAAACGTGCTTCAAATTTCTAGCCTGAACAAAATGTTCCTGATTCGATCTCTTTTTGAAGCTGGATTTTACATTTAGTCGAGGTTTACTAACCGTTGTCGCGAATTAAGTTCATTAAACGACCGAGCTTTCAGCACATTTCGAACAATAGTTTTTATGGGTAAGACTTTGTTTGTATGTAAGGAAGAATGTGTCATGCATCATGTTGACAATTCATAATTTTGTAAATATATTGTGTAAAATGGCGATGTACTGTATAACAATAAACTATTCGGACATAAAAGGAAGAAGCATCCGATATTCGGGTGACCGCGTGCTGGATTGTACGATCGAGTTTTGACATCGCATGGTTTCTCAGTTTCTCATATTTGCCAATGCTTTGTTATCGAAATGATATAAGGTTGGAAAATATTATCATCATGTTCTTCATACTATCTTTCCCGCTAATTACATGCATTCACATACAATGCCTTCTCGTGTTTTCTTCTCGTGTTTATCTATAACAATTCGTGTAAAAAATGTCTTAAAGTCTCATGGGGCCGGGTGTTATTGATAATGGTGTATTTCATTATTATGTGAATGTGCACGTGTCATTATGGTATTACTTATTTCATTTCTAAAGGTATATATACTCGAATTTTTTGCTTGTGAACAAAACCTTGCTATTACAGTCTACCAATAATAAACAGTTTCACTGGAAAATCAACTATTGATGCATCATATTCCTACGCAGATTGACTTACTGAAAAAAAAATAGTGAATACTAAATATCCAAAACAAATACTCTTTAAGAAAAAAAAACTCTTGAAAATATAACGAATAAAGTATTCCTCGTTCATCTTGGAAGAGTGTGTGGTATTTCATTTGTGAATTTTCACGCTCGATTCACAGATGAAAGATTGAATATCCTTCATTTATTCATTTTCACTTTGCTTTAACGGTAATTGAGGACTGGGGATCAGAGCACAGAGAGTATCTAGTTTACTGCGATGGGCTGAGATTTGTGATTGCCATTAGTGCAAAAAGAATCGAAGACAACGGATGCACCGAATAATGATTTCAAATGATCTTCATTAGCGCTCATTATGTGCGGTATAAACAAGTTATAAACCTCGAGCTATTTTAGTGAAATTGTCGTTCTTGCTTAACTTAGCCGTTTTAATGAATGCATCACCTGTACGTATTTGATTCATCGTTTTCCACTCACCTAATACTCAGTCATTTAGTGAATGTGTTCAAATAAACGAAAGTGTTCAAATGAATGAATGTGTTCAAATAAATGAATGTGTTCAAATGAATGAATGAATGTGTTCAAATGAATGAATGTGTTCAAATGAATGAATGAATGAATGAATGAATGAATGAATGAATGAATGAATGAATGAATGAATGAATGAATGAATGAATGAATGAATGAATGAATGAATGAATGAACGAACGAACGAACGAACGAACGAACGAACGAACGAACGAACGAACGAACGAACGAACGAACGAACGAACGAACGAACGAACGAACGAACGAACGAACGAACGAACGAACGAACGAACGAACGAACGAACGAACGAACGAACGAACGAACGAACGAACGAACGAACGAACGAACGAACGAACGAACGAACGAACGAACGAACGAACGAACGAACGAACGAACGAACGAACGAACGAATCAATCAATCAATCAATCAATCAATCAATCAATCAATCAATCAATCAATCAATCAATCAATCAATCAATCAATTGTTCGAACAAATAAGTAAATGAATAAATAGTTAAATGAATGGATGAATCTTTTCGAATCGAAATAATGAATCGAATCATATGAATGAATGATTGGAATTAAATGAATGAATCGAATTAAGGTTGAATGAACCGATTCCAATGAATGCCTGGTATAGATATTGTTATCGTATAAAAACTTGATCATGACCAGTGAATTATCATTCTCGTACAATACTATCAATTTATTTTTGCTGTTTTGGTACATTTTCTAGGAGTGTGCGTTATCCTAGACATCTTATTCCTCAAATAAAGTAAAGGAAAAGCCTTTGGGTAAAGCCAAAAGTGTATTTAACCCGTTAATACGGATTAATCCCCCACTTGAGAAAAGTATGCATTATGAGAGGCTTATGGTTTAGGGATGCCATAATAGGTTGTAGATAAAAAAAAAACTGTTAAATGATTAAATCTAATGTATTAAAACGGGGTGGGTTTTATTGAAAAGTCGTCTCTTTGATAATATCGCATCGTCTCTGTTAAAACTAAACAGTTGTATCCACTTTGCATGAATGCAATAAGGACTTAAAGGCCCATCAAAGGAGAGGAGTACACATAAATTACTGAAAACATATATGGAGTTCTTTTATTATGTTCATAAAAGTCATGAGAATTAGTTTAGTAATGCATTGAGACCCTATTGAATAGACTTATTAAAAGTAAGTTATTTTGTGCATGAAATATAGTTGTCTCCAATTCAACCATGTTTATCAACAACCTGTTTGTTAACATATTCAAAATAACGACTTCTGATTGGTCAGTTCAAAAATGTGTGTATCAACTGTCAAGGTCAGAGGTGAAGAATCAAGAAATCCGAATTATAAAACTTGCTAGTCTGGATTATTTCTGGTTTACTTTGACATTTAAGTTGTGCTGATGGTGTTTTCTGGTAATAACTATTTGAATCTGTCCAAAAGTTAACCAAATAATATAGTTTGATATAGCATTAATCTCCTTTAATGGGCCTTTAATTACGGGAAACAATTTTTAAACAGTGACTGTATGTACGGCTATTGGTTGATCACTTTCGTTTTGACCCTTTATAAAATACTTAGGTGATAAATAGAGTTCGTTGCTGACAACCGCTGTTCGAAAAGGAAACCTTTATTGAAAGGTATGTCTAGCCCTCAACAACTTATAAAATCCATTTCTAGCAAAGAAATATATTGATATAGAAGAACGTATTACTATATATCGTTATTTACGTACAACGAAATATAATCATTTTTAGGCTATGAACATGTTTAAGATGAACAATGGAGTATAAAATATGTGTTATCATTTGTAGGCTATATAATGTTATAATGCATAAGCTGTAAACATGTTTATTACATTTAGAATGAAGATACATGTTATGTTACGATGTACTTTTAATTCTTATTCGATTAAATCTTTTGCCTACTTTCGTCTACCAACTTGTTTTGTGTTGATGTTGTTGAATATTGACGTCATCGAAAGAGGGAATATCGTGGAAATTGATCTATTGACTAATTATGTATTCATCCTATATCACAATAGTCCGAAAATTAGTGCATTGTTCCTTTGGACATTGAAGAGGAACCAATGTGACCAAAATTGGCCATAGACAGCAATATAATGAATATATCTTTTCGACAGTAAATACTTTGTTTTTAAAGTTAAGTTATCTTAACTCGTACTGTATATGCACTGAGGTGGGCAAATGTCGAATATGAAGTTGAACTTTGTGTTCATGTATCTGCAAAAGTTTGTTTACGAAACTGCTTCGTTGATATAATTAGAATAAATGATCATTGAAACATGGAAAAACTAGGACATGTATGTTATCACAGTCCGATTTCTTTTTGTCAGCTTCATTACCATAATTTACATTGCATCTACCTCTTTTTCTTTATACATATTTATACGCATAATCAGACAAATAAAACGCTGTTAAATGTGAAAAATTCATGATAAAAAAATATCTGCACTAGACACATATAGCGGACGTGCAAACTTAAAATCAGCTCTGTCATTAACATATTTCCAATATAATATTGTTTAAAGTCACCTCTGTCATTAACGTTTTTCCAATATAAGATTGTTTGAAGTCACCTCTGTCATTATTCTATTTTCAATATAAGAGTGTTTAAAGTCAGCTCTGTCATTAACATATTTCCAATATAAGATTGTTTAAAGTCAGCTCTGTCATTAACATATTTCCAATATAAGATTGTTTAAAGTCAGCTCTGTCATTAACGTATTTCCAATATAAGATTGTTTAAAGTCAGCTCTGTCATTAACTTATTTCCAATATAAGAGTGTTTAAAGTCAGCTCTGTCATTAACATATTTCCAATATAAGATTGTTTAAAGTCAGCTCTCTCATTAACGTATTTCCAATATAAGATTGTTTAAAGTCAGCTCTGTCATTAACATATTTCCATTATAAGATTGTATTGACTGGTCAAATTCACGACTAACAGCTGACGACAGTTGTAGAAAGCAAAATCCTATTTTCTGTATGAAATCTGGAAGAGACTACTGCGATAAAATCAGACGTTGTTCGCTATTTCTTACACTAGTTGTTTCAAATCTCTACTGCTTTATCGGCTTATTTCCTACTCCACGACATTTCATTTCTCCGCATCTGCTACAAATGACTTTAGAAAATATATGTGCCAAAAGCATGATTTGTTCAGAAATTTGCTCTTTTGTCACAATGATTTCTTCTCAATAAATCAAAGGAAACTCTATGTTCGAAATCAATGTGACGAAATAACGATTTGCTAAGTAAATTACTCTTTTTAAACAATGATTTCTTCACCATGTATCAAAGAAAACCCTATGTCAAAATTCAATGTGACGAAATGATGAAATACTCTTTTGTCACAATGATTTATACACCGTTTCACAAAGTAAATGCATTACCTTCATGATATTTTTGTCGCCTGATTTTGTTTTCGAATTGAACCTGTCACAAACAAGTAAATGCCGAATTTGCGTAAATTCGAAACAAAACTTCTTTTTATTTAAATATTGGGCTATGCAATATTGCATAGTAACACATTATTGAAAAAGTCTCTCTGAGACGCTTTCAATGGCGGGTCACATTGCAATATTGGGTTAAAGATTTTGTCCGAATTTATCTGTTTCAATTTACGCACATATCTTTCTTAAGACGTTTAGTAAAACGGTACCCAGGTTAATAAGAAGTAATGGATTAAATCAAATTTGACGAACGGCCCGCCACAGGCGTCGGTTTGCCGCCGTGAAACCAAAAACCCCGTATAGCTTCCCTTCGACATAAGGAAGATACGGGATTTTGATTTTCACAACGACGGGCTTATCAGGCCGATCTGCAGGGTTCGAAACTCTCAATTAAGTGCACAATTAACTCATCTTCTCTGGTGCAGACGAATGTCTGTGTTGGAAAACACCCCGGCGGTATTTTCCCACTACTTCTACACTACCAAATGCAATATCAAACCAGGGGTTTAACATCGATCTATATCTTCATATGGGATAAATAATAAGTCCTAAGTTATATGGTAAGTTAAAAAGAGCACAATTATGAAATATGAATAATTATTTGTCATTTTTCGTGTAAGGTAGAACTATTTTTGAGTGTAGATGACACTGCACTTCACGAGTAGTTTCCTCTTTTTGTCATAGTGGTATCTAAGGCCTCATACTGCAGATACCTGTGTCAAGTCTATACAATCAATGTATGATGTAAAAGTTTCATTGACAAAAAAGAGATAAAGCCAGGATTTTTATATATGTACATGTAACCACACCTTATCCAATTAACATATTCTTCATCATTTTCGCTGAAAGAAACAAAATATCACATAACATTGTTTGGATTAAAGGTACGTCTTTTTCAGATTTACAAGCACAACAGTTCGAAATTCTACGATTAGTTGCGATGGTTTAGTAATAGTTTGTAGCAAGAAAAAGTATTTGATATAAATGTTTCTTGCATCCATACCCTATTGTTTAAATATCTTATTATATGATAATTATATTCGAGTTTGCATCACAAAATACATGTAGTTTTGTTCCCATACGTGTACGTCAATAGCGTAATATTCTATGCGTTAACGTCGCACTCGATCAGTCAGCATACTGTACTCAGACCTATCTATCACACGGCTTTCAACATACGGGGTATTATTTCGTTTCTCTGAATCGTGTAGGTCTAATGTCAGCCCTTAAAACAAGAATTGACAACTTAATTTATATAGAGGCGTCAAACTTTTCGTACAGAGAAACCATGTTTTTTACTTTTACTTTTTCTCATATGAAACCTAATTTTTCTTAGAAATGTCACAATTTTTGTTATTAGATAATCAACATATTTAATTATGCTATGTTGAAATACGAAAATAATGGAAACCCTTTCACAGACATTTAAGCATGCATTCATTATTCTGATCAATTGTATACGTTCGTAGTGTAACCAGGATCGTATGCACATTTCTTCATTTTCCCAATAATATTGTGAAAACTCGCTACAAGTCCGTAAAATCCTTGGAATGTTTGATAAATGGGTATTTAAGAGATGCAAGAGAACACTCATACCACGATTGACAGAACAAGCAGTTGCGCAACCTCTATGTGAGAATGTTCAAAAGAATTCAGTTTTCACACCCGTGTGATATAACACAGGATATAGGTCAAGTTCGAGCAAATATTCGCATCTCATACAACTCATTCTCAAATTGTGAATGTGTAACTTGTTCAAATTGAAAGGAACAGTAGACGATAAAATATCACGAGAAATAGTTTTATGTTTTTACACAGAGACCTTTTGTGTTTTCTGCCCTATCAGAAGATTATTTTCCATTTTCATCACATTATGAAAGGCCGTCTGCAAATTCTTTCAATTTGGGACAGTCGAAAATTTTGCGTTTGGTAAAGGGTTAACAGGAAAGATGCAGTTTTTTCAATCTACGGAGAATTTATCTTAACAACTCATAAGGCATTATTTGAGATCAAGGTTCTGTATAAATCACTGTTCATTTTGTGTTATCATAACCAAAAGATGATTGATAACCAAAAATGTTGTATTATGAAGTATGGAGTATCACCGTCAAAATATATTTCTAGTGTCATATCTGCCTTAATTGACATTTTTTGGGAAGAATTCGCGCGTTATTGTTTTTAATTGTCATTCTAGCTTTACTATATTGAAGCAGATTTGGAACTACAGTTACAAAGTAAAACTTACTCGATGGTTACTTTGCATTTTTCCACAGATTTGTTCATGTTCTATGTTTTGACGAATCAAACAAATATGAGAAATAAAAGAAATCATGAATTAATACAAATGAAAACAGTGTAAGAAAATATAACGTTTGCTTATAAGGAGCAAGTCTTTATTTATATCACAATGTTTCGAAACGTCTCCAGGTGCAAGACGTCATCTCGAATAGTAAAAAGGAAAACAAACTTGGAAGTCATCATTCTCGAAATCCTCGAATTGTTAAAACCTTTTAAGGGGACTCAACCAATATATGATCCTGGTAACTCTTGTATAAAATCAATCGAATTCTTTTTTTGGTCGATGTTTCAAGAATGGTGACAATTTGACTGGACTAGATTGAACGTTGACCAACTCAAAATGCCATGTTTTTAGGTTTGTCGTCAAGTTAAGCATACGTGATTCTCGGAACTAGTATTGTTGATTGAATACGCAAAATTATCTGTAAAAGTTTCCTTATTTGAGCATGCTTCAGAACTTTTGTGTGCAACTCCAGATGAACATGTTGACAAAGCCAAAGTCTTAGTAACGGTATTTTGAAATATTACTTCTATCTTTCTTTTCTTTATTATAAAAAATATCCACTTGGGTTGATTTTTCAATTTGTTCTTTTTATGTCGTTATTCATTTATCTATAATCAGTTATTGTGATTCAAACTAGTATATATCTAGAAATGGTAAATTAAGATGGTAATCAAGAATCATTTACCTTCTGATCAATATCCGTGCACAAACAGAAAATGGGGGAAAAGAAGCACATAAAAACAATTCCTTACAAAAAGAGAATTATAAATCCCAAAGAAAAAATCCCAAACTCACTTCTTTTCCGAAATAAAGAGGCAGACTACCGCAAACCTGCATACAGCCTAAAGAATCTAGTTTCCCGTACGTAAACACAAGGGGAAAAAAGTAAACACATGAAAAATTATCGTTTTAATGTATTTTCCATATCAACCAAACAGCAGCGTGGTACGAACTGACTTTGGGGCGTTTGAATACCCGCACACACTGCGAAGGAAGGGGACTTGCGAGGTGATAGTAAAACGTAAAGCGAATCTTCCGCAAACCAACCCTTAAACCAGTTTCCCATGCTCTGATAGTGTTGATTGTACCTGTCCCTGTTAAATGGTATAAAGTCGCCAATGATAATCTAAACGAGCACAAATCATAAACTTGTAGTTTCGTCTAAACAGGTCACGTAAAAAAATTGTCACAAAAAAGGTGAAATTGCTCGTCACGAGCAATTTCACCTTTTTGTCACGATGATTTACATAGACTTAAAGCTGTGTCTATGTTAAAGGGGTTGTCCAAGGGGGAATCGGTTAATGTAGTCATTTGCATACAAAACCTCGACAATAAACTAGCTTTAGGCTCCTCCCATTCTACGCCTCAGATAGAAAAAATACGTCGCTCGCTTCATAAAAAAATAACGGATAACAAGTTTCGTAAGGTAGAGGTCTATGTACCACGATCATTGCTCTTCGAATGGGTTCGAATCTCTGCTCTAGAAGGTCCAGGTTGCTTTAAGATAAGCACTCCATTATGCATGTCAACATACGAAAGGTTACTGATTATATAGACTGCTTGATTCACTCTCTTTTCTACTGATATGTATTAATACTCCATTGACATTCCATAACACATTTTGAAATGTGGTTCAATACGACAACAGTCAATCAATCGCAGTTTTCGTCCGACATATTTTTTTCCTTTACCAGCTGTGTTGTCTTAACAAGTTTCTATGTCTGCCATGACAAAAAGCCCCTCAAATATACATGATATTTATTTATTTATTTATTTATTTTGGGGGGAGGGGGTGGAATAACTGAACACTGAAGATGCGATGTTGCTACAATTTCTTTCAATGCATCGTCTTATACGTCTGACAGTCGCGTGATGAACCTCCCACCGTGTAGCTCAATGCAAAAGACCCAGATTGGTGTATCGTAGAAACATCATTTATTTTGAAAGCGTCTATAACCAATCAGTTTGTGTTTACGTCGCAGGTCGATTGTTAAGCAACTGTTACAATTCGATTATAGTAGTATTTGCGATAAACTCATGTCATCAGCGTGCCAGTACTTCACGTACCTGTTTGGTCCGATTTTAGGGTAAATTCTTCTCGAAAAAAGTATATTTACCGTTTATGAGAGATTAGAGTGACGAATTATGCAATTCAAATATCGGGTGGAATTAGCAGGGGGTCTGAACCTTGTGACTGGTTGAATTGGCTTGGCTGCAAGCTGACACTTGGAAGGATTTCTTACAATGCGACATTTTGACGTTTTTTGCAATGTAACCTTTTTGAGCATTTCTTACAATGTGACATCTTAAAGCTTTTCTAACATTGCATAAACATTTGAAATGTATTACCTATTCTTGTTTTAAGTCCGTTCCTGTTTGCTTTGAGATGGAAAACAATGTTCTATGGGTTTACTTTGATCCCCTTCCCAACATTAAAGAATGTCTACCACGTTACAGCAGACAACATTAAAAACCAATCGCCATCAAGTAATATGGATTTATGAAAACCTTGGCTTTTTAACTCATAGAATGCTAGGTTAGTTCTGAAAATATATTTGTGTGTCGTCTGCTTTCCAAACCCTAATGTATCTGATTATTTTTTGTGAGGAAAGATACTCAAACTAGCAAACACGTTAGATCACAGGCCAGCCGCCAATTCACTTGGCTGGTCTGGATTTAACCTGTGTGCATAAATATGAAGTCGGTTCCAGCACCATAAATGTCATAACTCTATAACAGCTGTACCTTTCTGTGATACGCACTAAAAAATAGCCATTGGAAGCAAGACGTGTTCGTATTTAGTTTTAGACGCTGTATACAGCGAATTGATCTGTATTTATATCCAAAAGCATATGAACTGTTTTAGGATTTTACGAAAATAGGCTGTATATAATTAGATATATTGAGGCTTCAAGAATTATTTATGCTTTCAATCACTACTTTTAATTGTAGCTCATACAATACAATTCATCCTACAAATTGCCTCATCTGTGAACAATCAACCTTAAAGCCGTCCATACTGAGTATTCGTATCAATAAAAAGCAGAACAAAAATGACATAATTTTATTTCAACATTAAATATAGTTATTGCATTTCTATATTTACATCGAACAAAGGGTTATTGGAGGCCAAAGGCAACAATAATATGGCTTCAAACCTAGGTGTGAAATGTTTTATTTGAAGACCTTACGACAAGGTGTTAATTTCACTTTTCTCTCCCAATTAAAGTATATCCTATATTTGTACACCATAAGGCGATAAACGGATCAATGGTCAAAGGTTCGCACGTGTCCGCGATCGGTCAATTTGAGTAGATGACCGGCTATTTACCCCTCTCCCCTCATGTTGGAGTTTTAGATTGGTCCGATTTAAAAGCAATAGATGATGATAATAATATAATATGAAAAGATAACTTCTTTGCATGGTTTCTTTGTATAGATAAACCTTTGTATCTGACTTATACTGGAAACCATCGCGACAAAAAGAGATATTGCTCGTGACGAGCAATATCTCCTTTTGTCTGTATGGTTTCTATGACAATCTGCAAAAAATTATTTCCAATATACATGTGAACTAAGGGGTTCCATTGTTATAGGTGGTTAAATTAATCGGGAAGGCGATTTGTAGACTATAGAAAAGCAATCGTCACCTATGTGTCGAATTGGGATACTACATGTCATTCCTATGAACCCTTTTAAGGTTTCTGTTTTACAAATAATCCTTCGCCAAAGGGATTCTAACAGTATTTTCAACATGTGACTGGTCAAGATTGAAAGAAAATGCATACCACAATTTCAGAATATGTTTTATCTAAATTCAAGATGTAATTTGCACACACAAAACATGATAAGGCGCCATCATCACATAGTGTTGTTAGCCGTTTCAAATATCAAGTTAAGTCAACCTCAAGTTTAGTCACTTAAAACAAGATTACTCGTGAGCTCGAGAAAGTGGAATCAGCTATAGGCACCTCTTATCAACACCCATACATGTAAGCATTTGAGTCAAACGCATTCACTCAGTATTGCTGAATATGGTAATCTAATAAAATAATTTGACACAAACTGATACTGGGCGAATCTCAAATACACCCATGTTTTGATACATGTTGTACAAGCGGTACAACGAAAGACACATGAACAAAACATCGAAGCAAAACAGCCCATATTAAGTATGATATAACACCACACAGCTTCAGTATTCCACCACTGTATACAACATGCAATGTGTTTCACGGCAGACATTGGTTTTGAAGGCCTCGTTGCTGGTTAAGATATTCATCCAAGTCCTTAGGTCCTTGACCACCTGTTTGTCCTGTAGGACCGATAACTTCATAGCCATGGTAGTCCTTGTGACCACTAGAATTGGTCAATTCATATGTAATCTAACCTTTCCAAAAATGTTGTCAACATATTTTAAAAGGAAGGAAATTGTTACTTATTTGCGTTACCTCCCATGGGGAAGTTCATACACATAATCTTATAATATCAAAGAATTGTCAAAATCACATATTAAGGTCCGATTGAAGTGTTGTTGGACCCACATATTGTACAAGTTTCTGGTCCGTTAGATCGCCTTGCTATAGAAGTTAGTGTCGACCCCTGCCACGTTGCAAATACCAACAAGCCATATCTGTTATTACCTTGACCTACATTTGTAGCTATTTTCCTGAGCGAATTAGGACACAGTTATCAGATATGGGTTGAGATTTTTTATTATCTCATGCAATTACATTAGGTAAGTATGTTAAAGGAAAACGATTTTATATCATTTGGTCAATATATTATAAACGTCCTGTCAAACTTAGTGACTAGGTGTTAAGATTTCTGTTTGATAATCTTATTTGGCGAATCAAATTAAGGACTAAAGAAGGAGCATTTTCGAGTGTATGCCATTCAATTACCAAATACATTTGATGTTTTTCATTATTCAATCGTCTGCTTTAATGAAGAATGAGAACATGTTTCACCAAGTCACATTTCATTCCGAATTGAACTTGCAACCAATCATTAACAGTGCTTTCGGCGCTTTGATTGAAACGTGACACAATTTCAAAACTGTATCATTTCAATAAGATACCGCCATATTTGTGAGATTTGTCCGTGACCCTTCATAAATGTAGCCTTATATGTATACGTAAGATTTAAGCTGTATCAGTAATGAACCCATTTGTCTCTTATAATTCTACCCTGACATATCTCGTGTAATTAATTTCCGCTTATCTGCAAGTACAGCACGGAAATCAACGGAATCTAACGAAGGTCGACTTCGGAACCACCCGGAACAATATTCACGCGTTTCCCTGTTAAATACAGACGACATTTGATGTATATTGTATATCCTAGACTGCTAGTAGCAAGCAATATCTTTCTATGTCACAACGGTTTATACCAAATGCCATAACGGAAGCAAGCAATTTAGGGAATGTCGCCTCTTTCAGCTTAGGCCTTTCACAAAACCCTTTTTGAGAAAATGGTTAAGGTTGACAAACTGCAATATAAAACATCGGTTATGAATGCTTTGAAGTATATCAAAGTATATTACCACAAATGTTCTATGTGGGGATATCATTTATAAATTACCCATAGTCATACTTACATGAATATGATTGAAAGGCTATTTCTCATAAACAAAACTATTTTTATATCACATATATAAAAAAAACATATATAAAATATATAAAGAAGAGAAAACACATTATCGAAGGTTTGATTAAGAATGGTCTTTAAACAATCTCGTAAATATTTCTAAATGTTTGAAATTCGTCCATTAGCAATGCCCGGGTAAGGAACGAATGGTCCATAAAACACGAAATGTGGGCTGTTCATGGGTAAAGAGCAGATTTAATGTCAGTTAGCGCTGTAATAAACAATCATCATTTATATATTTAGATTTCTTTTTTATTAGAACACGTCTTTGATGATAGGTGACTAAACACATTACCATTGTATAGGGTACATTCACCAGCTAACCAAGACTAAGTAGTTTACATCTACCCAGTTGCGTGTCAAATCTGGAACACAGAGGATCCAAGTCCGAATCTCCGGATAGCCTTTCCTGACATTTATAAGTACACGTTTATTCTTAAAGTGTTGCATTAGCATAACCTGTTGTTGTTTACATATTTACATAGCTTTATGACAAGAACTGTAAACGAAAACACAATACAATAAAGTACCTTGAACATAGACTTAAGATAGGTAACCTTCCTTAAGGAGAAAGTGTGAAACAAGAATGCAACCAATAATGTGTTCATTGGATTGATAGCAAACTTACGCATTTCATATTATTACTGGTTTTACATATGCTAAGGCTGATTAAGGTAGAATACCCATAATCCGCAATTATGAACTCCTTTCCGTTGTCGGATTACTTCGGTCGTTCTCGGTATACATTGGTCTTGTGTTAAACTCCTCGCTTCGCATCGACTATTTCCGGCCCATACCGATGTAAACCGAGAACGAACGAAGTAATGTTAGGAAAGAATTAGTTTCAAAATGGCAAATAATGGGTATTTTACCTCAAGTTATGTTTCTATAACTTGACTAGCTAAATACATAAATTAATTCAAAGCCTCACGTCGTACTTTCTTAGTTAACCACATTTGTTGTGGAAGATTTTTCTAAAAAAACTGTGACAAACAACATGAAAACACCGATAAATTGGGCTTTTTTTAGTGTTTAATTTGATAGATTTGCGGATAACCCCAGGACTTGATACTAATAGCTTAACTATTCTGACGTACAGAACGCTGCTTCTTTCTTGTTTGACCAGTTTAGTATATATATTGCCTTCATACACAATGAGCCGTACATACCTATATAACAAAGATACTGTAGAAGCAACATTAAACCACAACCCAAACAACATACACTACCGAATAAACTAACGGGTTTCAGTTTAGACGTAATCGATGAAAGGTTATTAAACACCTTTCGGTTCGGGTTTAAACGGCCATAACAGTAAACTAACTCTACACCTGGCAAAATACAATAATCAGATCGATGGATAAAGAAGGGAAACACACGAATACAACCTCTAAATGATGAATGGCAGGGGTTAGCAAACCGCGACTCGCAGATTTATACAGGTTATAAACCACGAGTGGATAAAAACGTCGCATTTTTCCAATCACATAAATAATCGACAATTGAACCGCCCAAGACAAAAAGGGTCCGTTACCCTTAAAATGTTCGGGGGAATCTGCTGGAAATGGTTTGAAATCAGACAATTATTTGTACTTTCACACGAAGTAGAAAAATAATGCGAGTGATCTTGCTTGTAACAAGGTGAAATGTAAAACATATTGTGGTAAATATAAAAATAGTTATCCTTATTTTGAATTGTTCTTAATGCCCTTTCTATTTTCATTCAAGATAGGTGCACGTAGCTATGCAATGTGGTTTCACAGAATTGTGAGTTCTGTTCACATATTGGTTTATCCGAAATTCACCTTCCGGTTATCTAGTAGGTCATGCTATTTTGTATATATTTGTCATGTATAACACTATTTAAATCTTATCCTTTGAATACGCCCATCAGATCAGACAGTTACAAATACAAAACTCTGATCAAATGCAAAACTCCCCGCATTGACTCAACAAAAGACTATATTTTCTCCGGGGAGGGGTCATTCATCATATCGTTCCGTATTTCTTTGTCGACTTGCTGGTCATTTTTATTACCGCAAAGTACTCAGGTTCCTTTGATCTCGTCATTTTCATAAAACTATTTTCAAAAAGTTCAATATTTACTCACAATGCCAAGTGCAAGATAACCCCAATATATGATACGAGCGGCTCTGCGAGAAAACCCCACCCTGTACTTCAGTGTGTAAATTACGCCCTGTACATGTACTATGAAGTCTTAACCCTTGGAATGCTGGGTTGTTTTCAAAAATAGATTTCTGTGTCGTCTGCTTTCCAATACCTTAGGTATCTGCTTAAGTTTGGTGAGGAAAAATACTCAGAGTAGCAAACATGTTAGATCACATGCCAGCCGCCAAGTAAATTTGCGGCTGGCCTGGACCCAACCTTTTCGCAAAAGCATAAAGTTGGTTCCAGTGTTGGGGTTAGAGATGATCCCGTGGCCGATCTGAATGATCTGTTGTGTGTTTGAGCGATAGCACAATTTAAGTACATAACTTGAAATTATACGATATATTTGCTTTTACAAGATTCTGTTTCGTAAATAACTAACATTAAATAGCTTGAAAATAATGATCAATGAATAATACGGAATAAAAGAAAGATGGAAACTTGATAAGGTAAAGCTTTGTTCAATCATATTGAACTGCATTCATTCTAAATGAGATACACGACATATTTACATTAACAGATATATTTGTATTTAAAGAAGATGTGAAAAGTCAAAATATATTTCCAAATGGATTGGGCCACAAGTTATAACAATATTATAGATTGGCCCGGCCCTGTCATTGAATAAGCGGGACCTCTATAATTGTTTATACATGTACATACATTCACGACATACAATCACGACGCATTGTCGATGGTGATTATTCAATGGCGGTGAATCATTTGATTTGCATTCGATGCAAAAACATAAAATAAAACATTAAGACTTAAGTAAATCAACACCCTCTGTACATCAACACGCCATTAACCCTTATAGTGCTGGAACCGACTTCATACCTATGCAAACAGGTTCGATCCAGGCCAGCCGCCAAATAAATTGCCGGCTGGCCTGTGGTCTAACCTATTGCTTCTCTGAGTATCTTTTCTCATCAAAATTAAAAAGGTATTCAGTTTTGGAAAGCAGATGGCACCTAAATATATATTTAAAAAATCACCAAGTATTCTAAGGGTTAAGTAAATCAATCCCCGTACATCAGCACGCCACTAATCACATAGCGCACCTGGCTTTTCGCGACAAGTAATCGGTATTCGACAACTCATCGATGTAAATACACCGAGATCGTATCACCTCTATGTCCATTGAATGAGAAACGAGCTACCTTGTTAACCCTTTACCAAACACCTAAAAAATTCCAACCGTCCAAAAGTGAAAGAGTTTGCAGTCGACATTTCAAAATGTGATCAAATTGGAAAATAATCTTCTGATAGGGCAGAATACATTGTGGGAAAAGTAGAAATTGCTCGTCACGTTACAGAGTAGTCTGCAACAAACTGGTCAAATATCGTCATTTTTTGGTAATGGGTTAAAGGCGCCATATTTTACGCCCCCACTTTGAGCTGTCGAACCCTTCGTGGTAATGGAGAATTGTTCTGGTGAAATATTTTCACTGTATTATATCAACCCATTACCTCATGTCTATCCACAGACTTCACGAAACCTCCTTGACCATAGGTTATTGACTGACTGATATCCCTGAGGTCTGTTAGAGACCCTATTTGGTCTGACAGATTTTTACATAGACAAAGAAAGACGTATTCAGTTCGGTCCTATTGGGGCTCTCAGAGTATCGGAAAGTTTGTGCTTACAAAGCTGCAATATGGGAGTTATGGTTTCACTGTTACGACAAGAGACATTGAGCATTGAGAACTCAATTCGATGCGACTGTTTCTATCCGATATAGAAGATAATTTTATTTCCACATATTTCATAGTTTTTTCTCGAATTTGAAGTTGCTCAGAACTTGGGTCTGTTCAGAAATACCATATACAGTCCAACTTGTGTTAAGCAACCACCCTTTTAAGCAGTCACCCTGCCTTAAACAACAACTAAAGAAAGCCCCAATGTTGGATTTATAGTGTACATCAATTTGTGTTAAGCAAGCAACCTGTCTTAAACAGGCAATTTACTCATAGGCTGGCCTCTTAACACAAGTTTGGCTGTATGAGGAAATGGGTTGATTTAGACATGATCTAGCATACCGCCAAGGCATAAATTTGTCAATTTCTTCACCGACGCAATTTCGAACTGTTGGATCTAGATGAAAACATGCCCTTAATTCATGCAACAAATATCATTCAATAACTAATGACAATAGTTGAAAGCAATGTAAGGAAATAGTTTTTGCTCTTGGTGGGCATGACTTTAACTTCTAATTTGGTTTTGAAACAACAATGGTGGAATGGTTAAATCAGGATAAAGAATGGAAGTTTAACTGACTTATCATGAAATACAGACCAAAAATGGTAACACATTTACGACAGACCGTGTTTGAATACAGTGTTATATAAAGAGGAATTGCTCATGAAGACATAATTGCCTTCCGGTAATTGTGTAGTTTTAGAACTGTGATTGAACTGTTACATTAGCCAACTTGTAACAAGAAATCGTTTACTCGCATATCTAAATTTTGAGGCCAAATTTGAAAACCAACAGACGACAATTTGGTCTAATATTGCTATTTTGTACTTCTGATGAAGAAAAAAAAGAAATCACTGTAAAAAAAGGGGATATTGAAAAGAATTGTGTCCCGTCAAATGGAAGTCATATCGCCTCACTTTGTCAAAATAAGACTATTCTCGCTCAGCAATTCCCCTTTCTTTACACATCGGATGCCTCCCACTCGACTCCTCTAGAATATAGGATAGTTTAGCCCTTAAATATAATGTGTGATAATGGCATATTGTATTCCTAGGCCAATGTAGGCAGCCACATGGTACATGTACATGTATGAGAAATTGATGATCTCTGTCAGGGTTCTTGAAGACAAATGTGGCTCACTTTATTTTTTTCTCAATTATTGTCGAGCTTTGATACATTAGGCAATACCGTAACATAATGGCTATGGTACCTCGGGTTAAATGAAGTCGATTAGACAAGATTTTGCACCCACGTACCAACGAGCACTGTCTTAAGATCGAATATCCATAATCGTCCATTTCATGCGTCGGAATTATTTTGGTCGTTAGTAGTAAACATGGGCTTGGGTCGGAACTATTCGGTAAGATGCGAATAGTTCCGACCCAGGCCCATGTATATCGAGAACGATCAAAGTTACTAAACGAAAGAATTAGTTTTAAAATGGCGGATTTTGGGTAGTCTATCTTTAAATGATAATAATGCAGTGGGTGTGACAGAATGTTGATGTGGATAGTGGTCGCCGTGAAATACTTTCGAAAACGACATAAAACATCAGTACATGATATTTGTATTTACAAGATTGTTTTTGCTTATGAGCGTTCAATCATCGTGTTTTTAGATCGTCAGTGTTGGCTAACAATTGGTGAATCATTCGTTAAAGGTACTTATACACAGATTTGAGAAAAAGTGGGACACTGAAATTGCATTTATCTAAAACTGCATGGCAGCTTTACTGTTGTATTGGACGTACTGGAAAAATCATTGAAAGTAAAACGTAGGTCATTTTTTAAGTATTTAGATCCTGTTTTCAAAACCATGTATTCCAATATAAAAGCTTTGCAACGCCTTTTGAATTTTATTGCATACCGTATAAGCATATCTAGATTATCGATTATGCGGTCAGTAGCTATTCTTATGAAATGCTATGCCGAAATTCCAAAACTCCACTGTTTCAATGACCTTTTCTTTCAACTTGCAAACTGTCTTATGTGTGAATAAGCACCTTTAAAGTGAGGTTTTAATCGATCTTTTCTGACTCATTGCTGCATTTACTTGAGATATTAAATCAATGACGAGAAACTAACGAAGTTTTCTCGTAAAAGCTGGAAGAATAGTTTTGTGTTAAACACTGTATCCACGGTAATTCGATTACGTTCATATCAATTTGCTTCTTGAATCGATGAAAGTTTCTGAAAAACAACTGCCTAATGCAACTTAATCAACTATCAATTTGGAATCATAGTGCTTTCTCGGACGAATGTAGAGATGCCACACCAAAGTAGTGTCCCAAGCATCGATAACAAAAATGAATCGTTTTGTATAGACAAAGGTTGAAAACAAACCATAAACGTTTCCCTTTCCCATTTAACATACGACATTAAATAAACCAGTGGTACTCAATTAAAACTCAAAGTCTACAGTGATGCATCTGTTGGTTTTTATTTTCCTTTTGCTTAATGTCATGTATTGGTTTTGTTTATTTTACTGTCGCTCCTTTTTAAAAGGCAGCCAGTGTGGCTTATGAGACACTTTTCACTGATTACACTAAGTATCTCCGAACTTCTATCACTATGCCAGGCGCCAAGCCGATATAAGTCAGTAACCATTAATTTAACTAGCTCGCTGCTCACGAACAGGCCTTTTCGGAACAAGTCCCAGAGGAAACATTTTCCCACGGGGAGGACGCCTTAACCACTAGGCCACGGTGATGTAAATGAGCGACCATTCCTTGTTTAACGTTGGCGCCCTATTCCTTGATTACGGAACAATGAAAAGTTGCATTACCATCAATGTTCAGCATTATAGGTTGTATCTACTAGCTTCTGTGTCTTGACTTCTCTGTTATTTAAAATGCAAACTATAGCTGTATCAACTATTGGAAACTCCTTACCGAACTGTTGCATGTATATATTGTATATGCATGTGTTAAAATATATGTATTACTTTTGAAATGGCTTTAAGTATGCGTTTGTGCTATTTCATGCAGAATGAAATTGAATTGAAAATTGAATGAAAATCAAAATCCTACTTCCATTATGCCAAGTGTCTTTGAGATCCATGAAGATACATGTCTGTAGAGAAGTAAAACACAGCGACACAATGTCTACGACCTTGAGTGCAGTCTATCTAATTATCGACCTGCGTATAAGCACAGATCATTAAGGCTTTCCTTAATTACAATGCAAGCACATCAATTAAGCATTACACAGTCATCACTCATTCGACTTATTTGTAACGCCGACACACGTCGAAAAAGAAATCTTTCAGCAATAACGACCTTCCATTGAACGTTTCCTTACATGACGTGAATGAAACTTTTCACATTTTGAATTTATGTCAAATACAAGGAAGTCACTCGCTGTTGAGGCTAGCTGTTTCTTTTGTTTACCCTTAGAATGCTGGGTACTTTTCTAGATAAAGATTTTTGTGTCGTCTGCTTTCTAAAATAATAAGTTTCTACTTAATTTCGGTGATGAAAGATACTCAGTGTAAAAAACAGGTAAGATCACAGGCCAGCCGCCAATGAGTTGGCGGCTGGCCTGGATCCAACATGTTTGCATAAGCATGAAGTCAGTTCGAGCACCATAAGGGTTAATGTATAACAATGTGAAACAATTCTATTTAAAGATACGGTGGGTATATTTCGTTTATTTGTTAGAATATTGGACTCGTTCTCATGAGGCTAAAATCGGCGTGAGCCTGATAATCTCAAATTCTGGCTTCATGTTTCTTATCATACCAAAACCATCACAAAAAAGCATCTGTCCAGATAGAAGACATATTTTCCAAAGATTTGATTATTTCGCTAGACTCTTTCAGGAACTAACATGGCAATTTAATTAGATACATACTGTGTACAAGAGTTTTATGAAAAACTGTTTGGATCTAATGAGGTTGATCTGGAATCGAACTTTGACGAGAGAAATACTCTCAGCCCGGAAAGTCGATGGTACTACCTGGATGCTTGCTCCAGACATACACGTATAAAATACGTCGGCATTGAAAGCGCATACATAGTCACAACAATACATCGAACGAAAAAGGAAGTCATTCAAAAGGAATATTATGATTATTTTGACATTCTCATCACTTGAAGCACATCACTTAACATAGCATTGGCGCCTTTATTCGAATAATTAATCATCAGGCATTTGATCATTTGGCGCTGCTTTGCATTCATTGTTTTTTTTTCTATTGCTCAATCGCTTTGAAAACCACTGCCTGCTATAGTCTTTAGAAGTATTGGAAACAAAGTTGATAACTACCTTTCGTAGAATGTCAACGTGTGTTGCTTTGTTTTTGTAAAACATTGGCACCATCTGATACATTAAGATTTTGGCAAGGTGGTTGCATGTTGATACTCTTGTTATTACTTCTAATTTTGTTTTCGCCTCAAAATATGTATTAGAATCCCATTCAGATAAGCCTTAGAAAATGTGCGTGTTACTTTAAAACTATATTTGAATCACCTCACAATTCGTCAATAATCTAAAATAATAAACGGTTCACAATTAGTTTAAACTTAGTTTTAGCTATATCATGCAATATGCGTGTTTACTTGTTTATCTGTTTACTAAACGGAAAATAACAATTTCATACATTTATATAAACGAAATAAACGTCTCTGATAGACCAGAAACTTCAGTTAATCTCATTAGCCTTCTCTAATTCTTCATCCTAATTAAATATGTGACTAGAGTAAACACATTCACTGCAGGGGATATTTTTGTATATGTGTGTATATGTGTGGAACTTACTTGGGAAGGGACAGGTAAATGGTTAACAAAAAGGAGACTCCAGGTAGATGTAAACATATGCATGAAGAAAAACAAGATAACAATAAAAGAAAAAAAACATTGGAAAATGCAAGCCAAAACAAAGGTATGCATTTCAAATAAACAAAGAACATGCAAATTCACGAACTGTCATTCAGTCGACTGGCGCCAAAGGAAACTATTAAAGCATTAATTTGAATGGATCATCTCATTCATAGAATATGTAATGTTCATTCTTAAAGTGAAAACGATCTCGTTTGAACACTTATATTGAGTCATTCAGATCCATTACTTCATATTATAGGCCTATAAACAAAGCAACATGACGAGTATTATGAAAACTGTAGGACATAGATAAAACTTCCCTGGAACAGTTTCTTCCGAAAATGACACAGAAAATGAAATATCGTCCATAGTTAACCAGTATAGTGCTGGAACCGACTTCGTGCTTATGCAAACAGGTTAGATCCAGGTCAGCCGCTAAATACATTGGCGGCTGGTCTATGATCTAACATGTTTGCTACTCGGAGTATCTTCCCTCATCGAAATTAAGATGTTTAAGGTTTTGGAAAGAAGACGCCACAAAAACTATTTTTTGGCAAATTACACAGCATTCTAAGGATTAAGAAGTCACAATTAATTACTTAAAATCAAAATCATTAACTCTAGATAGTTCTTGGTGTTTTCTTGAATCATATGCATTTCTTAGAAACTATACAAATGAAGAGAATCGAGAGCGATATATCTGAGATGTAAGAACTTGTTTCAAAATCGATGTAAAAAAATAGTGTAAACTTAACTAATGTAAAGATGGATTAAATAAACTACCCCATGACTTAACTGATCTGTATGGAGACTGCTTGGGTGGTGTCACATATGACAGTGTCATAGTGTTTGTAACCGCACAACTATCTGTACTGTCTTTGACTGAACAACATATTGTGTGTGGCTACAATGTATCAGTTATAGATAAAGGGAAAATGTACGATCCTAATTAATGAAATGTACGGATTAATTGTTTTACACTCATTTACTTATGCGTCAATGATGTCACATACAATGTATATAATCTTTAAAAGGGGGATGCGATCTGTCACCTCTCATATCGGATACAGTTTGTGTCCTAGAATAATCGATTTGGGAATATATTTTATTTGGGAAGAGTTGATTATGAGAAACACATGATAGATTGCTTCCCATAATTTCACTTGCACATGTCCTCATCCTCATTCCGCAATAAATTCAAGGTATTATTACACTTACTATAGTTCCTCAACATTTCGGACATGTAATTGCTTACATATTTACACTTTCACAATGTATTTCGGACACATCTGCAAGCTCTGTGAGGAATTGTACGTCCAAGAAGCTGCGGAACTCTTACACGCTCGCAACCTTTGAATACGTCATTGACAAGAGTGGGACTATATAGGGCGCCGAGCAATATTGCATTTTGTCGGATTGGCTACATTCCAACTCAAGAAGACCAATGACATTTCCCTTTAAATAATTGTCACTGCAATGAATTCGATCCAGTCGAAAAGTTCGAATCGGTAAAGCAATGATAATGATCAAACAAAGACAAGTTCAATCAATCTCGACCTGGAATTGTTCTGTTTTCGGGAACGCCTTTTCGTTAACACATTCCCCAATATGGGTATTGTTGACTGGTTCGAATCGAAGCACAAGCAAACGTAAACGAAAACAGAGTATAATTAGAACAAATACATGCTTTCTTCATAGGAGCCGTTGCTGCAGAAGAAATTGATTACTCATCTGGGGTTATTTACCCCTTTGTCACAATGGTTTCTAAAGGCTACAGCTTCAAAAACCCATACATGTGAGGTATGCTTTTTTTTTAATGTTTGAGGTATAATTGAAGAATGTGTTAACCCATCGCTTAGAATCGATCTTAATATTATGTTAAGCAATATACAATGTTACACTGGTTGATTTTTGTTGTAAAAGGATTACATACTGCTATGCGTTTGCAATCAAGTATGCATCATGACAAATATGGAAGAACCTTCTGCGCATTTGCAACAATCCTTTCAGTGGCATTTGATTGTGTCTGCATGGAATACAATGGCTTATGAGGTAATCAGTCAATAGTAACCACACCTGCCTGCATACACCTGTCGGTGTGGATTAGATTTAAACAACAATTCAGGGTCGCTTCACACGGAACCCTGGGTCTTTGTTTAAAGCGAAGTCTATACTTTGGTGCTAATTTGTTACAAAAAATACGCGAACGATTCGTTTATTATCAATTACCTTTTGATTGAATGAAACTGTCAATCACTCGAGATTTACGACGAAATTAAGCGTGCAATTGACACGGACGTGTCAATCAAATTGAAAATGAACATTTTTTTAATTGCGTGTGCAGATTTGCATTGCGTGCACAAATGCGAGCGAACTGTTCTTATCTGATATACACTCACTTGAATCAGGGACTTCAGATCTGTTAGATAAACTTTCTGTCCCTGATTTAACTCTCAGACTAGAATGGTTGGGAATTGAATAAGCAGAGAGGTTTTAAAGCCATTGTCAAAATGGTAAAAACCCTGTTCTTCCAATATTAGAAAATATGTTATACAATTGCAAGTGTATGTTGTCGATAAATAGTAGTTTTACATTTTGAAATGTGTATCCATTTCATGCAAACTTCAGGTTTGTACGTGTTTAAGAAATTGGGTCAATAAATCATATTCCTTTCGACGGATTAAATATTTATGTACTTTATGTATAGATTAGAAATTTGATACTAGGTCTTTGGTTCGATCCCTATGCTCGACATGGCCATATATGTACACCCCACCGGTGGCATGGTTAGTGTACCGAATACAGATATGCATGAAACGTATCTCTGGTGGTTAATGCGTGACTTTCAGAAGGCTGATTGTCGCCTCCACTTCTATGTACAATCAAATAATCAATGGATATTTATAACTTCATATACTGCATACCCGTCATTTATGCCATCTAAAGTATTTAAGCTATTTCCCTTATAAAGATAAATTTACTTGTCATTGTTCCAGCTGTTTGCAACATAGTGTAAAAGGGATAAAGTACTAACAATGCGTCTGATTGATTCGTAATGATTTGATCTTTACTGTTCAGTAGTTTAAGTTTATAAATATGATTCACTGTCTTTGATTGTTGGTTTGATTGTCAGCCGTTCAATATCAGTCGAATCAGGGGTACACTCCTAGTAATTGTTTAACTGCATAGTTTAAGATTTCTGACGCACCTACAACACCAGACAAGTGGAACTATTATTACAAAGGGAACATTTGCTGGTAACGACCGATTTCCCGTTTTGTTGAAATAGTTTAAGTCCAGACACCACACCGAATACGTTATATAAATACTTCAATATAAGTTTTCATCGGTTGTTGCTTTCATTCAACCCATTTCGGGTGTTCAATATTGGTGGGGGGCCAAAGTCTCATATCGACGAAGACAATTTTCGGGTCATACAGGACTTTCATTGCGTGATCCTTGAGTGACGTGTACAATTATTACTAGAAGATTGAATTATCTACAAATAACAATTATTTGCGTAATTAGCCTGACTGTTTAATCGCGCTAAACACATTCACTTCACGTCAGTGGTTCGACGTCTGTTGTAATAACTATCAAACGTTGTACCCCCACCCGTGTGCATGCACCCGGCTTAACCCTTATAGTGCTGGAACCGACTTCATGTTTATGCAAACAGGTAAGATCCAGACCAGCCGCCAAGTAAATCGGAGGCTGGCCTATGATCTGACCTGTTTGCTACTCTATGTATCGTTCTTCAACGAAATCAAGCAGATATTTAAGGTTTTGGAAAGCACACGACACAAACATCTATTTTCGGAAAATTACCCATCATTCTAAGGGTTAATGAAAAAGGGTCAGATATCTTTATGCCATATTTAGAATGTACTTCTTAAAAAGCAAGATCGGTCTTAGTCATTTCCATGTTTCTTGTAAATGATGTGAGAACCTTTTGTGAAAAAAGGAAAAAATGCATAATAAGCATTTTTTTTCGAAATGGGAAATCCATATTCCACCCATTCGTTTTTGCTTGCTTAGTAGCATCACTGACATTGACATCAATAGACTCAGCTCCGTTCATGTTCGAACCCTGACACCGATATATTTCAATTTCCTCGAGAGGTAGCCTTTCAACTGACGAAAGGGGTGTCGATGCTTCTACCAAGCTCGGCAAAACCCTACTGGTTTGTCAAATACTTAGTCTTCTTTAATACTAACGAGCATGGTATATAATTTATTTACTATGGACGCTAGATTAAGAAATGAAAGTATTTGTTAACTGAGAAGAAACGGTGTTTGAAAATTATAATTAACGTGAAATGAATACTTCGAAACGGACTTCGAAACGGACTGAAACCGGGTAAGGCATAAATAGCTTTGTAAATGTTTCCCTTGCTTTTTATAATATCTAGATTGTGTAATTTGAAATAAGTATCTTCGAAAATATGGCAAAATTATCATTGCTTGCCCAAATGTATCTTTCCATTTCCCTGCATAACTCAGGTGAATAGTAAACCATTTTACAAAACCTTTTGTCAGCTTTACTTTCATTTCAAGTTTTCAATTGCCATACTTTTACCATTTACAATTGTTGTTCGCCGATTGATACGATATGGGTACAGATATGTTTGATATAACATAATTGGACAATGCACATTGCTCTATTATACAAAATCGGACCACCTGGTATACTTTCACTATTTGAAAATTGATCAAACTGAACAATCATGTCAAATTACCCTTTCAACGAATCCGTTTAGTTTATTTGCACTCAAATGTCATCGCAGTTTTCCAAAGATGAAAAGATTACGCCACTCCTGTTTGACAATACGACTATATATTTTTGCATTATTTCAAGTTGTTCTTTTAATGGTTTGTCCCCGTGTGCCTTTCCGTTAGCGTAAACATTGCGATCTGACATTAAACTCCTATTTGGTCTGATTACTGGTTGTTTTAAAGGGTGCAGAAGAAAAAACGATATATACAATTACAAAAACGTGTTTCATAGATCGATGAGAGATAGGCATGTTATGCCTAAACTTAAACTTTTTTGCATGTTTTTATTTTGGTCTACACATCATTTCTACCCCTTCAATTACAGTTTCACCAAGCAAAATAAGTTATAAGTGGATAGAGAAATCAAGAGCCCGAACAAAGTAGTGATTTTCTTTTATTAATGAGACGGTTTAAACCAAAGCTATCCAATGGCTTGTTAGTTTACCCGCTCTACATCCCAATGTTTACATTAGAAATCATGTTATAAGAGGTGAAAGATAACAAGAGTTATTATAGTCAAGTGGAGACACCTAGCGGTCCCTATTGAACACTTCGGGCGTCGATGGTGCTCGGGTATCATTGAGTGTTTGGAAAAGTAGCGGTCCGAGGACGCCATCGAAATAGATACCTCTTTTTCCAAAAGTTGAAAAGTTAACAATTGTTAAGATAAAGCGGCTATACTACATATGTAAGACAGACGGAGGAATCACGTGACCAAGGTTTAAATGGCCCGTCGATAATCCATTGGTTATAGTGTGTCACCAGAACCGGAAAGGTTGAGGGTCAACTCATACTGGCATGCAATGTGACTATCATTGGGCCAAGGTAGGTGAAAAAAAAGCAAAAATATCTGTTCCGTCATGGGCACGGCACCTTGTTCGCACATAAAATCGTAAACAGTGGTGACGTGATTCTCTCGCCTGCTTATAGAAGTTTCTGAAATATTTGTTTTACAGAGATGTTCTGTCTGTCCGTTTTTTAATTGACTTCAAAGATAAAGACAAAACAGAAATACAAGTAAATAGCTCTGTCAGCATCAAGTCCGACTTGGAATACCAAATTGGAGATTCCGCTCGTCCAACAATTTTCAGGCGGTTATTGAAGTAATCTCTAACATATCCTCATAATTGTCATTATGCGAGAACGCAGAAAGTGTCCTTGAAAGAATTGTTGTGCAAATATGGTGAGGAGACACCGAGAGCGTAGAACGTTTCACTGGTCGCCGTAAAAGTACCATCATATCCGATTCTAACAAAGTATACAAATCGCTTCACGTCAGATTACGAGCATGCCTTCGTTTTTATAATTAAACTACATGAGAGAAACGATATGAATTACTGTCGAAAATGTGGTAAATGGGATGCATGTACATGTTTTAAGCATTTTGACTGGTGTCCAAACATCTGCAATGATTTTCTCGGGTTAACCAAATAAAACCCTTCGTACCAAATATACATGTAGTCCGATAACCATGCTTTGGCATGATCATAAATCCATTGATCGAGACATCCAGCTGAATGATACAATAAACGAGCGATTTAAGAAAGAAAACTGGACTTTCAATCCAAAACGCGGTCATCTATTCGGAAAGCAGACATCCCTTACAATAATGAAACTCGTAATTTGGAAGTTTATTGAATTACCAAAATATGATGTGCTAATTCGTATTCATTAAACATTTTACAAGCTACACAATTTTGAAGGGCAGCCAATTTTAAATGTAACTGCAGTTTGCAATTATAGAGGGAAAATAAAAGAACATTCAACGTTCTAGTGTCTGTACAAACAATCAAAGCGATTATGGAAACTATCATGCTGTATAAAAATTGTGCGACCGTTTATACTCTGATATAGAATTTTCATGCTGGTCGCCATCATTTTCCAGATTAAACAGTACTATTAATGAAGGTAAGGAGTGTTCTCTGCAAATTATGTCCGGATGGCGAATAATCCGAATTGACGACGACCGGATCATCGAGGCTCGCCTGCAATGAGAAGAACCTGGTGATTTTAAAATAGGTACATTTGTACTAAACATATGGGAAACCCTTCTTTAGACAATATGCAACCGAAACACCCAGTTAACCTGGTTACAACGACTTTTTGTGGGTGCGAGTTTAGAGATTTGTTCCCATGCATAGATGAAAAGCTCATCCGTCATAGTCGGGTACCATGAACAAAGAATCGCAGGATTGTAAGTTGCAAGTCTTATTGTTTGGTCATTGAGGTTATTTTCTTAAATGCCTCAATATTCTCTGTCGATATGAAAAAATAGACCATACAAAGCTAATATATTGGTTATAGATCCATATCAACCGGTCGGGGAGTTTGCATTGAGTAAATCGGACATCTTTGCAACCTTTGTGGGCGATTGGTCTTCCGAAAACCTTCAATACCATTATACAGAATCAGAATAGTTTTGTTTGACATATACAAATACAGTACAGTGTCATTCAAAATATGGTTACAATATAATGTATTGTCAACGTAATACATGTTTCGCTCACTGCTTTCTTCCTCTCATATACACGTTACACATTAATTCAGATTTATACCCTTAGATATATGCCCAAAGACTGTCCGGTACCTCTCCGTTCTCTCACCAAAACGGGCTTGCGGGTATAATGAGTAAACAAGTCAGAAAAAAGGCGTGTCCGAGTTGGCCTTTGTAATCGGAATCCGCGCCATAACCGACCCGGAACACCCTAATTAGTACTGCTAGTTCCATGGAGTGTGCGCAATTCGTAACCGAATAGTTTCGTCCTTGTGTCTTCCCATTGGGGACTAGCGGAGCGGACCAAATGGAGAGGGGTCACTTGTAAAGCGACTTTCACAGTATTAATTGTCGAAACTATCTTGTCCGCCCGATCAAAGAATGTTTTCTGAAAGGCGAGATAAAATAATAGAGAGTTTTTCCACGGGTGTTTGGTCCTGTAGATAAGCTACCCGCACGCGACGTGGACACTTTAATACCCTTTCGTTGAGGCTCTGTGTTATATTAACCCATTACCAAAAGATAACGAAATTTGACCATTTTGTTACCGACGACTCTGGAAAACAGTGTGGGAAAAGGAGAAATTGCTCATAACGAGAAGTTTCTTCTTTTACCTCAATCTTTTTTGCCATATCAGACAATTGCTTTTTCAATATCATCACATTTTGAAATGACGTCTGCAGACTCTTTCAATTTTGGACGGTCGAAAATGTGGCCTTTGTTAAAGGGTTAAGGTAGAATTCCTGTAATCCGCCATTTTGAAACTTATTCTTTAACAGATCACTTCGGACGTTCTCGGTATACATCGGTCGGGGTCGGAACAATTCGTTTTGAACCGAATAGTTTCATCCAATCGGAACTACTCGGGTATTTCCGTGAGCTGTGAAATACACCTCGGATATAAGTGTAGGGTTACAATTTTTCGGGTAAATCGGCATCCGCCAATTAACACCCTTTCTAAGCGTGCAAGTTAAGTAGTTCAATGTGTATGGAAGGGTTGGACATCCTTTTAAGTAATCTTTTTATCAGTAACTCATACCAAATGGCAGAATTGTTGTTGTGACATGTAAAGTTGTTTCCTCAATCAAATTTAAAGACTTTTTAGATTTCACATTTAAGATCTATTTTTAAACACGAAAGTGAAGTGACGTCATTCCGCTCGGAACCAATATGGCGTCAGCCCTATTATTTCAGAGGTGTTTTCATTTGATAAACCCGATGTGTTCAAATTGTAGTTTCATCGCCGACCGATGTATACCGAGAATGCCCGGAGTTATCCGACGGCAAAACGCGTTTCAAAATGGCGGATTGTGGATATTCTACGTTAACCTCCAACTTATTTCTGCTCCTAAACCCCTGAATTTATGAAGATGACCTCTAAATCATGCATTGATGACGAATTTTATATTTGATAGTAAAGGTTATGGCCTTCAGCGAAAGTATTCCTCTTTGATTCCTGTGTATGGCTTTACTTATCTTTTTTTTTTTACTCGAACGGGTATGTGTGTATTTAAATGATAACTTCATCTTTCGATTTCTAAATGTATTAAGATAACCTGGCCGTCGTGCAATAATAGCAAGTGTTTTCTGTTCAATCGTTTAAGTAATATCATTGCACGTAAATATGACACTTTGATACACATGTTTGATAATCTAATTGTTGCGATTACATTAAAGATTACATTTATACTGTACATGAGAATTACCGCTCCATTTCAAATATTCAAATATATTATTCACTTACCATCTTGAGATAATACAGACGGTTGTTTCTTCTGATGATGGACCGAACAGCATACAGATGAAGGATTATCCAGTACACCGAGCAGGTAAACCAAAATTGTCATTGCATCTTAGATGTTCAAATCCATGCAAACAGAATACTTCAATATCTTAAGGTATTTGGTATTCCGTCATTCGAATCGTATGAGATAATCATTCGCCGAGTGTTTGTTATTTGTGATACGGCGCCTACATGCGGAAACTATACTTAAAACCATGTTGGAAGTCCTACATCGCAACGTATATCCCCAAATCGATGCATATGTTTGTCCAATTGAATGCATTAAGGCTGTCCGTCTATCGTTCAGTACTTAGGGAACATTCACCGGATGTTTATACCATGTAACCCACTACATCGCTGGATTTAACACCAACAATCCTTTTTACTTCCAAAATAAATATGTGAAATAAAAATATGTTCTGTTCTTCCTTTTTACTTCCAAAACGTATGCGCTGAATTAAAGCCACTCTGTGCAGATAGGGGCATTAGACGTCGTAAAATATTCAAAACATGATTTAGAACACTAAGAGATTAAAGGGAACCGTTTTCAAAAACCATATAAGATAGTTGTTTATCAATTTAAGTTTTCGTTGAAGTCTTTATTCATAGCTTAATTAATGTATTTCACAGCATATCACGCCATTGTCCTTGGGAATAAATGCTCAAACGAATGTTTATTGATCATTCTATGTGAAATGTGGTAAATTACATTTTCAAGACCGACCAGATTTTACAGATAAACTTTTCTTGACATTTTCATAAGTGAAAACCTTTCCCCACATGTTTTTGAAAACCTTATTGAACGAGGAAGTACTAAACTGAAAGCACATGCTCTAGAACTCTAGGAAAAAATATGGGAACAAAGCATGTGGTCAACTGCTTGGTAAAGACGCTTGGAACAAATGCGAGACATACATTATTTGAGAAAAGCTCCTGGACACAAACACTTGAAACAAGATGATAGAAATGAATGCTTGGCAGATATTCTCAAAACAAATATTGTATGGAAATGGTAAGATGTAGCAAACAACTGAATCAATGCTTTAAAGAAATGTTGGGACCAAATACTTTTTACAAATCCTTGGACACTAGATACAACTACAATAGGGAGCAAAATGCTTTTAAAAATGTTGAAGGCAGAAGACTGACTGGAATCTAAAAAAGGATATATTTGCAGCAAACGTTGGGACCAAATGTTATAGTCAAATGCTCTAAAACAGCAGTTGCTTTCATTTAGCACATGTACTTCGCACAAACTCTAAATGATATAAGCCAGCACTACGAAACAAGCGCCGATAAACTAAGAATACAAGTCAAACAATTTCGCAAGACATGCCTTTTTTATGAATGGGATTTCAATAAACTCGAACCAAACAAATACTGACAGCTATTCGAATTAGAAATGATCCCCAAGACCTTTACTCGACAGATATGAGCAGTGAGCAAGTGCATAGGTTGGGGTTCAAGCTGGATCAGATCGAACCTGTGACAGTGGAACAGAAGGTGTCATGAACTTACCAATGCGTGCGGTAATCAGATAAGATGTTTAAAAAGGCCGCAATACTTAAAAAGCCAACGGCCTTCCATTTTCGTCATGAGCCGTGGCCACTAGAAAAACATGTACTACTGGATGATAGTTATCAATTCCATGAGCGATTGTTTTAGCCGAGCGTTTATTTAAGCATTGTACATTCTGTCTTCGTTTTACTTTAGTCGCGAAAAGCATTGTCGTTAATCAACATGTGCGAATCGCATATGTTGATTCACGGCAATGCTTTTCGCTTTATCAATGACATGATCCAACGTTTTCAGCAAAGGTCGGTTTTCAGACAGGGCTAGGTGTGCTTACATCAAAGAAAATTTCGTTGAACCTACGATTGTCAGAAGACCATTCATGCAAGAATAAAAATGGGCTAGAGGGCAATTGGTGTCTTTTGTTGTTAAAACATTAAAATTCATTGGCAGTTTATAGCGGCGATTAAAATTCATTAGATTGAGATAAATTTGAACCCATAATAATAATTCACTTTATCTTTATAGCAGGATTGCCTGTGTTTACGCTACACCTGTGTAAATGCAATTAGTAGGTCTGGTTTTGACAGTAAATGTCATAATTTCTCAACTAGTTTTATTTTTATCGATTGGTGTCGTTTGGTGTACAACTTGAAGGGAACGTATTTTTGTTTATGCATAAATCTTCAGGTTTTCTTGCATCGTTAGATTGGCTCCTTTAAGGGGGTTCCGGGTTTGAGCCCAACCGACGCCTCTGGCTTCGTGTGAGTCACCCTTGCCTAGTCACCTCAGAAGCCTAGCAAAGTATCGTTCGATCCAGAAAAGTCGTTACATAACTGAAAAAATGTTGATACGGCGTTAAATTCCATACTAGAAACTATAATGCGTCCGTCTTTATCTAATTGGGTTTCAACGATTTCGATGAGTTATATTGTGACATATGTTCAGTCCAGACGAGTGATACCTGTTTAAGCTGAAGTATTAAAGTAATGTTTCTATTTCCTCGGTTGTTCAGAGGCATTCGCTCATCTTATGTTTATGATCTTTATCTCGAAATACGTCTATGATTTATCTATTTCCTCGGTTGTTCCAAAGCATTCGGAGTTTGTGGTCATTAGTTCGAAGTACTTCTAGGATATGTCTGCTAATTTGGTTTTTCCAAAGCATTCGTTCGTAATAAGTCTGTGATCATTAGATCGAAGTACTTCTAAGATATGTCTGCTAACTTGGTTTTTCCAAAGCATTCGTTCGTAATAAGTTTGTGTTCATTAGATCGAAGTACTTCTAGGATATGTCTGCTAACTTCCAAAGCATTCGTTCGTAATGAGTTTGTGATCATTAGTTCAAAGTACTTCTAGGATATGTCTGCTTACTTGGTTTTTCCAAATCATTCGTTCGTAATAAGTTTGTGGTCATTAGTTCAAAGTACTTCTAGGATATGTCTGCTAACTTCCAAAGCATTCGTTCGTAATAAGTTTGTGATCATTAGTTCAAAGTACTGCTAGGATATGTCTCCTAACTTCCAAAGCACTCGTTCGTAATAAGTTTGTGGTCATTAGTTCAAAGTACTGCTAGGATATGTCTGCTTACTTCCAAAGCATTCGTTCGTAATAAGTTTTTGGTCATTATGTCGAATTACTTCTAGGATATGTCTGCTAACTTGGTTTTTCCAAAGCATTCGTTCGTAATAAGTTTGTGGTAATTAGTTCAAAGTACTGCTAGGATATGTCTGCTAACTTCCAAAGCATTCGTTCGTAATAAGTTTGTGGCCATTAGTTCAAAGTACTGCTAGGATATGTCTGCTAACTTCCAAAGCATTCGTTCGTAATAAGTTTGTGGTCATTAGTTCGAAGTACTGCTAGGATGTGTCTACTAACTTGGTTATTCCAAGGAATTAGTTCGTAATAAGTTTGTGGTCATTAGTTCGAAGTACTGCTAGGATATGTCTGCTAACTTGGTTTTTCCAAAGCATTCGTTCGTAATAAGTTTTTGGTCATTAGTTCAAAGTACTTCTAGGATATGTCTGCTTACTTGGTTTTTCCAAAGCATTCGTCCGTAATAAGTTTGTGGTCATTAGTTCGAAGTACATCTAGGATATGTCTCTGCTTACTTGGCTTTTCCAAAGCATTCGTCCGTAATAAGTTTGTGGTCATTAGTTCAAAGAACTGCTAGGATATGTCTGCTAACTTCCAAAGCATTCGTTCGTAATAAGTTTGTGGTCATTAGTTCGAAGTACTTCTAGGATATGTCTGCTTACTTGGTTTTTCCAAAGCATTCGTCCGTAATAAGTTTGTGGTCATTAGTTCAAAGAACTGCTAGGATATGTCTGCTAACTTCCAAAGCATTCGTTCGTAATAAGTTTGTGGTCATTAGTTCAAAGTACTTCTAGGATATGTCTGCTTACTTGGTTTTTCCAAAGCATTCGTTCGTAATAAGTTTGTGGTCATTAGTTCGAAGTACTTCTAGGATATGTCTGCTTACTTGGTTTTTCCAAAGCATTCGTTCGTAATAAGTTTGTGTTCATTAGATCGAAGTACTTCTAAGATATGTCTGCTTACTTGGTTTTTCCAAAGCATTCGTTCGTAATAAGTTTGTGTTCATTAGTTCGAAGTACTTCTAGGATATGTCTGCTTACTTGGTTTTTCCAAAGCATTCGTTCGTAATAAGTTTGTGTTCATTAGTTCGAAGTACTTCTAGGATATGTCTGCTAACTTCAAAAGCATTCGTTCGTAATAAGTTTGTGGTCATTAGTTCAAAGTACTTCTAGGATATGTCTGCTTACTTGGTTTTTCCAAAGCATTCGTTCGTAATAAGTTTGTGTTCATTAGATCGAAGTACTTCTAGGATATGTCTGCTAACTTCCAAAGCATTCGTACGTCATATATGTATGGTCAATAGCTCGAAATGCGTCAAGGATATTCGCATTACTTATGGAAGAAGTGACCCAATAGCTCAGGCGTTAGAATTTAAGAACTGTAATAAAGAAATCTGGAAATCGTTATGGCATGTTATGAAGACAATGAGATTGACTCAACTATTTACATGTTTGAAAGCGGTCAGCTGATTGGAGGAAATGCGACGAAAATACCAGGATACCGTTACCGCTTTACTAAACAACTTAGAACAATATTTGCGTTAGTCAAAACTGATAAATAAGGATAGGATCTTAAATGAAAACACCATATTGCAATGTGATCGGTCATTGGAATCCTAGCCCAATAGTGAAATAAGAAAGAAGGTTGTATTGCGCTGACGCACATTTATATCATGCAACATTGAGTAAATCGGTACCCAGATGCCTGGATGAATGTACTTGGTATTAAATGATCGAATACGTCTTTGTAATTCGAAGTTGTCGGTCAATTATTTCTATTATCGGAGATACAATTGTGTCTGACTGCTATCATGTACAGTTATAGGTATACAACCAAACCCCGCTTATTCGAACACGCATCGTTCGAAAAACATTACGACTTCGAATAACATTGATTCGACTACGATATATTATGTATAGAAATGGCATGCGTTTGTTCAATAATCAAGACATTGCAGGCTGTGTATTTGGATGCCTAAAATGTATTCCTCCATCGGCTTGTACAATTTTCGATCGATGAGTTAACCTCTTTGAGTTCGATTACAAACATGTGCATGATAAATACCAGGGACAATACGAATTCCCTGTAGAAGGCGCTATCCCGAAACGTTGGAAATAAATAAGACTAAGCATTGAATTATTACAAAGTGCTGTTGTGGTTATTTTTCGAATATATCATGACAAATGCTCCCCATTCCTGTTAAGTAAAACGAAACGAAAAGATTAGATCAACTGAAATTAGCAATTCAAGTGGAGTCGTTATCTGTATTCTCAGACCATGCTCCAAAAAGACAACACTTTTCGTAGATATGTCACATAATAAATTAACCCTTTTAATCAGATAATTATCCGAATTCGAAACTAATAAATATGGTTGTTTTCACCGACGGCCATTTTGATACGTTATCTCCGACTAATCAGAGCCTTGCCTTGAGGTCAAAGGCTAATGATATATGTATCAATACCGAGTGAGATGGGTGGTCGCTGTCAATCACAAATTGAAAATTGACACGGCATTGTACGAGGTGTGTTTGTATCAAGGAGCAAAATCTCTTATTTCATCGTCCGGTTGAAAGGTTGGTCACGTGATTGTCAATGATGTATTTTTCGATAAGTATGAATTGATTCATACACTATTCAGATATGGAATGTATTGTACTTGATTAAAATATGTTTCAAACATTCTAATATACATTGGATAAGAAAGCAAGACTGCTTAAAAACTTGAAATTGTTGGGTTCCTATGTCAATAAGATGTGCATCCTTTTTATATTTCGAAAACAAAATACATTATTTACACATGGTTGTCAGAGTTAATAAAAAGGCAAAATTCTGACAGGACAGTCTGCGGGGAGACACCTTTTAACTCTTTACCAAACACCAAATTTTCGACTGTCCCAAATTGAAAGAGTTTGCAGACGACATTTCAAAAGGTGATGAAATTGGAAAGTAATCCTCTGATTTATTAGAAAACATTGTGGGAAAAGGAGAAATTGGATCGTTATAAGAACATGTTTTCCAAAGTCGTCTAAAAAAACTGGAGATGTAGTTTATGTTTGGTAATAAATTAAATCATCTGCTCTTTAAATTTATGTCTTATTACGACATTTATTTTAATCATGAAAGTATGATCGTTTGGAACTTCACCAACCAGACAAGGCCCTAAAACTCCAAAACACTTATTCCCGTCCAAAAGTAATGTTCCTTAAATCAAGTTAGAGAAACTTAACCACAATTTCATTCTACCTTATCATTATTGTGCAATCAAAGGGTGAATATGAGCCCTTAAATCCTCAGCGATATTTAAGTTGTGTCTGAGGTGATAACTGCTACCATTAATTCTCATTTTTTATTATTTGATGCAGTCTCTATCCAAAAAGATTACTTGAAATTAAAAGGCTGTATCATGAAAATATCGACACTTATCTATGAATATGCGCCAACACTCCGTTCATACAACTAATGCATACCATGTGAGTAAGAAATAGAAATCTAAGGAAACTAGTTATAGCAAATATTGGGAGACATTTTCCAAATAGACTTCCAACATGGGGACAATGATTAAATGCGATCAGTTGAACGGAAAGCTTTCCTACGCAGAATAAAAACAAGCAATACAGTTAGTAAGTAAATGGTTTATTATAGTGACATGTGTATAAGCAAAATACAGTTGTAACATAATAAACCTAATTACACCCGGCCTCATAGGCTCATAAGTTACTTAATCAAACGTAAATAATTTTAACACAAAGAACAGTCATCTGACTATGATATATATAAATAATAGGGCGTCGAAGTAAGTGATTGATCAGAAGTCAGAGAAGTAAATATGTTGTTTGGTAATCATTCTTTTGCATTCTGTTTGCAAGCGTTCATCTACCACAATTGAAAAGAGTATGGAGCATCAATAGTCATATTGTCATGAAGTATTGTGTGGGGAATAAATACTGACTTGTATCACAAATGTAAATCTACGCATGTCGACACACAATTGAATTACATTTCAAACTCTAGCCGACTCAAAGGACACAACAGAAGACAATGGTCTTTTAAAAAGCACCATTTGTTTACGATTTAATAGCGACTTGTTATGAGTTTGCGACCGAGTGATCACATATTTATTTATTTATTCATTTATTCACTAATTTATTCATTGGAATCTCATTTACGTATAGTACATCATGAACATGATTTATTAATCAAATGTCAATACAAGCACACGACCATCCATTTAGAGAATTATAAAATACTAAAAAGTAACAAATATATACCTGTATCAAAGATACAACTAAGAGGGTACATGTATACATGTACATACAATAAAATACCAGAGAATGGTTGCAGATGTTATTTGTTGCCACTTTGAACGCTGCGTTAAACAGAAAGGTAAGGGAAATAATGATAAGTGTTATTTATGAATTAATATAATCTGATGAACCTCGGGCGATACGGAAAAAGTACTACTAACATATTGGGGTATAGCTTTCGTAGAAGAAGGCTTAACGACGCTGAGAATACTTGAATGAGTAGTTCAAATATATAGCATTCTCAGAAATGCATTAAGGAAGAATACCAACAATCCTTCATTTTGAAAATCATTCCCTCTTCGGTTTATTTCGTTCGTTCTCGGTATACATCAGTCTGAGCCGGAACTAAAAAAACGAATAGTTCCGGTTCCGACCGATGTTTAACGAGAACGACCGAAGAAATCCGACGAAACAATGATTTTCAAAATAGTATATTATGGGTATTCTACCTCAATCAATTACTCACTATATCCATTACTGAACTGGGTATGTTACAGAATACTTAAAAAACCAATGTGAGGAAAGAAAAAGATGCTTAAAATGAGCATGTTATCCCTGGGTAACAATGGTTTCTTCCTGATGGTAAAACGGAAATTTTCATTTTCTTCCAGTGTTGTGTTAATATTTTCCATTGGTTGGAATTAAGACCAGACAAAAATTCCGACATCGGGGAAATGTACGTTGTGAATGATCTTTATTAAAAGCTCCTCTCTACATGGGTTAAAATCATGGAAATTGCAGGTTTGAACTTTTATGGTAGACAATCTGTCCCATGACTTAGAGAATCGTGGTTGTGGTCCTTATGGGCGGTAAACTCGGGGGTCTCTCTCAATCTATGATGAGCTGGGTATAGCATTATAGGTGAACAAATGTTGACGCGATGTAAAAATCACACAAAAAAATCAATACGTGTGAATAGGCTGTTCGAATGTTACTGCTATCCATAGATGCATCTTCTACCTACTTCAATAAAATACGGATGAACATCGATGAAGTGTATAGTGATAGGTAAAAGCGTTACGAAAGTATGTGGGGCACATAGGTCTTAATAACGTACCCACCCATCAACTTTAAGCCGTTGTTATTAGGAGAAAAGCATTCAACATACACATATATAGAAATTATTGAAACAAACGGAGAACACGTCCTAAATAAGGATATTTATCTCCATCGTGTTTTTCAAAAGTGATTGGTCAACCCTATTTGACTGCGTCCTACTGTAGACCTCCCAAATTGATTTTGCCATCGGGGAAAATAAATTATCGGCCCATCTAGGTTGTGGATTAATTTTTGTGTTTTGGGGATAAACGTTAAATTAGTAAACATGTTTATCTTATATTGCGGTCTACAATTCGTTTATTTTTATTTGGGATTTTTACCTATCTAGTTGTGCATCTCTCCGTTTGGCCTAGTTATGATGAAAGGCCCCACACAGAAAAGATCATTTAGCTCTGACTGCTTTCTCCTTATGGGATTTTCTTTTGTATATGGTCTTAATTGCTAGCAACATCAGAAAAACAAATAAAAGCATAAAAAGTACACTTTCTTATTCATGTTGATAAAGTCGTTGTAATAAAATGATATATTGCTCATCATCGGATGAACAATTTATTCTAAAATCATGTTCGTTTCCCATGTATTTTGCAGCAGATGGATCAAAGTTGAGTCTTGGGA
>OX401419.1:14411564-14433574 GCA_947846245.1 Cerastoderma edule
ACACAAAAAAATCATATATCAAAGTTGAACCCACTGTAACCACATTATAAAGAATAGGAAAAGGAGTAAGTATGAAAAAAGTATAATCCCCTCTTATCTTCAGATCCACATGTAAACAGTAAAAACAAAACCATCTACACTTAAAGATAAACAGATCTATAGAGAAAGTATGAAATAAAATACATTTGAGACATTTTTGCTTGTGTACATAACATAGAATTAATAAATGCAGAAGACGGTTTTGGGAAAAAATAGAAATAATATCGACAGATCAATATTTAATGATATAACAAAACTAATATATTGTTTTTTTGAAAACATCCAAATGGAAATTTTGGTACTTGCAGTAGACTGCCAGATATAATTTAATCTTATATAGCAGATATGAATTTTTGGCAATGGGTAATGACTTAAATTAATGAATGACATTGTTTGTGTCGGAAGCTATTAAAAGCGATCATGCCTGTGATTTTCAAACTACATTCATTTTTGATTATTTATTTATTTTTTTTAAAGTTTTTTTAAAAGTCTTCACATTTTACCAGACGGCATATGCACAAGAGAAAGCTAAACAATACAACATCAAATCCAGTTATATCCAAATAAATACAATTTTCTATCCAAGTAATACTACATAAGTGATTAACCAATAGTGCTGGAACCGACTTCAAGCTTAAGCAAACAGGTTAGATCTAGGCCAGCCACCAAGACAATTCGCAGCTGGCCTGTGATCTAACCTGTTTTTTTCTCTGAGTGTTTTTCCAAATCGAAATTAGGCAGATATTTAAAGTTTCGGTATTCAGTAAAGAGAGTTAAGGAGAGAGAAAGTGATTGTAATCTGTAACAGAAACACCCTCATGAATCATCACAAATCAACATATTTGTTGAGGGAAGCAATCTTTAAGTATTAGTCGTCGGCACTAATTTATTAATTTTATTTATTCATAATAGGTTTTACATTGTATCATGATTATTTCAGTTATATTGTGATACCTGATTCAAAGTGATGGAGGAAGACCTCAAATTTAATTGCCCATAAGGGCTGCATGGTCAAGCTAGTAAGAAACATCAGCATTCTGTTAGTCAACCTTGAAACTACCTCTCATGAAAATGAAAAATGCTGTCAACGAGATTTGAACTTGCGTGGAGAGGGGCCATGTGAGTTCAAGTTCTGTACTCTAAGCATTAGGCTATGGAAGCCATTAGGCAACCCCAGTGATAATGTATAAACTTTTCACTATAGAAAGGTTTAACCCATTGCTTCTAAGGTTGATCAAAACACAGACCATCTCAACTGCTAAGCAATAAAATAATGCATTTCTTTATGATTTTGAACAGAACCCAATCTGATAAAAGATTAACTTGTATTGTCCTGAATGTTTCTTGAACAAAAGTGGACTAAAAGGCATATCTATACATTAAGGGTTTAATGCTAGACTAAAGCAAGTCCTCCATAAATATGAAGGGCTAACTATAGTCTTGTATAGAATCATAGATTCATGTACGTGAAGAAAAGTGTACAAAATGAATATCTTTGGTATAAAGGGTTGGCCATATGTTTTAATGATTGGAAACTGTTTCATCCAGGAATAATAATCACTGCTTTGAAAAAAAGAAATGCAACCATACCAACATTCCCCCTAAAGCCAGTTTTCTTGTAACTTGATTCTTAGGATAATCTGTGTGGCGTACAACATACATTTACTTGGAGTGGGTACACTCTCTGCTATGCACAAGGCTCTTGGCAAACTAACCTTTTGTTGTAGGATACAAATGTTTCAATACACCCTTACAACAGAAAACACTTGCAAACAATGCGACAAGTTTCAAGCTTACATCATAAGTTTTCAAAGCTGATGACATTAATCGAGGGTTCGATGCAAGACTATAGCACTTGCTTCACAAACATGATGTACATGCTATAGTATTGCATTGAACCCTCAATTTCAAAACATTGTGTCAATTATGTATTTCAACTTATATTTTTGCAGACAATTTTTGGTGAAATAATATGCTTGTACATTGTATAATACTCCTATAATCAAAGGACAATTTGCCAACTTTTTACCACATTCAGATTTCATTTTTAATTGAAGCGGATGACTTTAGAAAAGCTTTGTAAACATGTAAAAAACCTTTCAGTTCTGAAGTTGTAATATGTGAATAGATTAAAAAAGGATAGTGGCAAATAGAGAAATTGCTTGTGACAAGCAATTTCTCCTATTGCCACTATCCTTTTAGAAAGTGGTCTGCTGTAAGACAAAAAAAGTGGCATTATGCAGAAACGTGTTAATGCAAAACCTTTCAGACACCTGTGCAGCAAAACATTCAATCTCCCATGCAGAGTTATCGTCCCCCGGATACTACCTCTGCAACGGGCTCACGCCATCTTTGCCACGAATCGTGGCAAACTCTGTAATATTGCGATTCAAACTGTTATATGCATACAATTAAGTAAAACACTATATAAATAAGTCAAAATTACCTTTACTTTATCCATACAGTAGAAATTGAATATGTATTTCACTGATTTTTGCTAGAACTATTTTAAAGCCTTTTTACGGTATTGAAAATCAATCCGCGGAATGTTTACATCTTTGGTCTCCCGCTCGATGTATAATAAATCTTGGTTATCGCACAGCTTGGATACCAGTGATGTAAACAAAAAAGATATAGGATTTGGGAACGATGTCTTCACTTTACAACTGTGTTTTTAAAGAGTTTGCCACTTGTAAAGATTAACGTCAAAATACGTGATAGGATTGTCTTTGGAATAAGGCAAAAGCTTCTTAAATGGCACATTCTAATCATCTGAATGGGCGCAGATCTCTCCAAATCGATGTTCTGAAAACTTCCACGAATGTAAGATATCGATGAGATTGTGGTTTTAAAAAGGTACATCCTAATAACCCACAAATAAGCTTCAATGAGCTATGAAATGAGAGCTGAATGAGATAAAAAAGAATTGCAGAGAAGATACAAGTTATAGGCTGCCAGTGTTTGAAACAAAATGGATATTTGGATGATGTGTTCATGGTTTGTGGGGCCACAGGAAAGGCATGAGCATAGAGACAAAGAAGAGAGGAAAGACCTATGTTGAATTAACTGCAAGTACCTTTTTCTAACTATGCTTGTGTTTTATTGTATATAATACATGGTTTACCTGTAACTTTATGATGTATACATGTATGCTCATACTTTGTGCAAAAGAATAGACAAACCATTAATGATTCTGAAGAAATAAGAAAGCTGTACACCCTTGGTTCTCCCCTCTATAAAACTGCCACAGCTGTTAATCTTCGTGGGGGGTAGGGCTGGGGGGTGGCGGGGATAAGGGGGAGTAAGGATGCGGTTATCTTAAAACAGGTCGATGGATCAAGGCAAATTTATGCTTGATTTAGTGCACTTTGGGGCATTTTGGTAAAACCTCCAACAATAGTGAGAAAAGCATTGGAATAAAGCTAAAAAATGACTGACAGATTGTCAAGTTATATCAAATCCCTTTATCAAACTGATTTCTACCCTTTTCAACATAACGAATGTTATCTTAAGGTTCTTACTATTTGGATAATTTTTACTCTTCATATCTGAAAGAATTGGTCGATGCTTCTGTTAAATTTAATTTGAATATAACGTAGCATTTAGTCTATCAATTCAGATGTCCTTATATTTTCTCACAATGCTCTTTCTGAACCAATGAATGCACATACTTTACCATGTCAACAATCTTAGTAAGGGACAAGAGACCGATAAAACATTCCATATTTGATTCATTAAATGCAGAAAAAGAATTTCATTGATTACCATGATAAAAATTTGTAATAAGAAGAGGGACTCAATTACAAAGAGGGCCTTTAGCATAAATCTTTTGGACAAAAGAGTAAGTTGTTAATGATAACCAGATTTTTCTTTAATCGAAATGCTTTCAAAAGCATGAAAATGGGTCACATTTTTGAAGAATGGCTATAACTTGATAAATCATTAATTGTATGTTATTCCAGATTATTTGGATGAACTGTATAATGAGCAAGTTTAATTAGTTATTATTAACCTCTCTTATGAAAAAAAGGATAGAAAGAATTGATAATTGATAGGGTTAAAGGTGGCCAGTAATATGATTCTTTTAGTGTATAGGATGGTCTAAGGTACATATTCTGTGATATTTGTTAAATGAAGAGTAACAATTCAAGATTAACAATTAAATTTTCATTTCAGATTTTCACTTTACTTTTTCATATGATTTGAACTTTACATACAGATATCAGCTATAGTTGAATGAACAATACTCATGCTTTGCGTCAAAATTCATCTTAGTTTTTATAACTGCTAGGCAATGTCAAAACAATTATGACAACAGTTTATTTCTGAAGTTTCTTTCATAAATACTTATAACAAATTCACCATAAGTGACTAAATGATGAATGCAGGGAGCATCCCCAGATATGGTTATAATTGCTACTTAATTTTCAAACAGTTGCTTGTTAATAGGAACTTAAATGACAGATTGTAAGAGTTTCTTATATAATTCAAATGTTCTCTATGAATAATCTTTTGAGACAAAAATATACATGTATTATTATCATTACAGCATACAACAATCAAAATCTTTAAAAGACAAGTTCTCATCATGAGAATATTACTGTTTAATGATATGATGATGAAATATTGAATTAACAAATTAGCTGCATTGTTGTTAGTTACAAACCTTGACTAGTAGGTACATAACGGTTTGCATTAATTATATTTCAAGAAAGATGATATCAGAACAGTGTTCATAAAAGTTGACAGCCTTTCAACCATAAATATTATTTGCTGTATAAAATGGAAAAGTAACTAAAGCAAAATTACTCAACCAAATATAGTTTCACCTGAGGATCACCAAACAAATAGAAACAGTGTCCATCATGTGCATTATCAAAGTATGATTGAAGAATATGGTGTAGGTGAAGAGATAAGATAGGAACTTTCTTATCAGTAAAACTAGGTAATGAAAAGCTGAGTTTGATCTGAATAAAAAAACTCTTGGATCTGTTTGATGAATTAGATCTGGTTAATAATTCATTTGTTCATTCTAATGTCTCAAATGAGTACCCACAACATAGGATTTAAAGAATCAATAATTGCTGAATATGCATTTTATCTGGACATCTGCTTCACCCATTCCTCCATGTAAAATTTGTGACTTGATTAATTTGAAAGCAAAAGCAGATGTTAGAAAATGGTTTTAAAAGCAACTAACTCAGAGAGTTGTGTTTTTGGTGAAATAAACATCAATAATTTGATATGAAAAGAGCAATCTCACAGATTGGGATCATTAACTTTTAAGAAAAAATTGTCTTCTACAATTGAAATGACAACATATTTTCTAAAGTAATATAAGACTAGACTATTGACAGCTTTCTAACCCCAAGCATAATTATTTAGAAAAGATAAAAATCATTTATTTTGCAGATAGCTCAAACCATTTAAACTGGTGTTTCTCTAAACAACAATCCAAACTTAAAAGACATTAAACCATTTTGTTGCAGGCTACTCTGGAAACATTGTGGGAAAAGCACTTTTCAAGCAATGTTTTCTGCCTTATCAGAAGATTATTTTCAATATCATCACATGTTGAAATGTCACCTGCAAACTCTTTTAATTTGGGACAGTTTAAAATTTAGTGTTTGGTAAAGGGTTAATCCTTTCCCAAACAATAACGACATTTGACCACTTTATTGCAGACGACTGTAGAAAACATTGTGGGTAAAGGAGAAATTGCTCCTATTAAGCAATTTTTACTTTTCCCACAAGGTTTTCTGCTCTTTCTGAAGAATATTTTTCCAATTTCGTTACATTTTGAAATATCGTCTGCAAACCCTTTCAATTTGAAACAGTCAAAAATTTGTTGTTTGGGAAAGGGTTAAACGGTTTGCATTATCAACAATATACACTGTAAATTTTCTTTATAAACTTTTCTAAACAGTTAAGAAGGTATTGGAAAGCTGTCAATAATCTAGTCTTCTGTTACTTTAGAAATTTATATTTTCATTTTATTGAAAGAAAACTTCTTATTTTAAATTGTTAAAATCACAACATGTGAGATAGTCCTTTCAAATAAGTCTATTGAGGCAGTATGATCTATGTCCACTGAATAGTTTTGTCAAGGTCTGAACTGACTGAAGGAAGATTTAAACTCGAAATGAAGAGGCATGTTGCAATTTGTTGTTGAGAAGGTCGCCAATAATCTTGATTCATTGGATTTTCTTGAGAACGTTTCATTCTGACTGACGACTCATTTGTTAAACTACGAGGTTTGATTTGATTTGGAGAATATGTATATTCTAGCTGTCATTCACTTTGTTTTGATCGAGGGGGCGGGTTTCGAGTCGTATGGAGCGTCGCCTCAATTCTACTCAATAACAGAATAAGCTGTTACGCTTCAAATGTAAGCTGCTTTGTGTGTTAATAAATGTCTTTATTCGATTTTAACTGCCCTTTCTTATCTAACTTTATATTGTGATACGACTAAAGAGACTTTTGTCTAACTTCTTAATTGATTTGAGCGTTAGTTTGGAGCTCGCTTTTTGCAAGCCGCTAGATGCAATATACTTCTACACGTCAGTTTCGGCCACGTGACCATGCCGGAAAAGTGGGACTATTTTCTGAGCCCGTCACAGAGATAAATGTGGGAGCGTAGCGGGAACCAATTTATTCTGGTAGAGATTGCAAAACATTGTGACAGATGTCAAGCCAACCCTCTCTTACAACATGATTCTATGTATGATAACTTGTTTGAGCTTTTCTTTTTTTTTTTTTATATGGGTTTTACATCACATCAACATTATTTCAGTTATGTAGCGATGCCCGACTCTTAATGATGGAGGAAGACCCCACACTCAACTGCCCATAAGGGCTGGTCAAGGAGGGTAGAACCATCGGCATTCCATAAGTCAGTCGGAAGACTGGCTCTCATGAAAATCCATATCCCTCTAAGGATTTGAACCCATGCGGAGAGGGGCCATGTGATTTCAAGTCCTGTACTCTAACCACTAGGCCACGGAGGCCCCCTTGAGCTTTTCCTATTGTCAAAGTCCCCCTTGAATTAACAATAATGTCGACACAAAGGGGATTTTTTCTGCACTGGCAAAATTGGTGGAAGGGCCTTTTTCCTGCAGGGCTATTTTCCAGGAAAAGTTGAAAGCTGTGACATAGCGAAAATAATAATTCATCTAAAATTATTCATTGTAAGTGAATTCTCCCTCATTCAATCATGGATTATCATTATTGATATGATAATTGTTGTCTGCTGCAAATAAGTTATATTGATTTGGTAACAAATGAGCCTAAATAAACATGTCAACTCAATCATATTCATCATCAAGTTTACTAAGAAAAACTCCTTATTGATTGATTAGTTGTGAAGTAAATTGTGAAGGTGTGAGAAATAAAGTATTTTTGTGAAAGTATGAAAGTAACTGTTTCGTATTAAATGTGAAAGCAAATAATAAATATCAAAGGAAAATGTGAAAGAGTATATATGTATGTACAATAAAGGTTAAGACTAAGCAAGAATTAGTGTGACATGTTCATAAACCCTTTTCATTATATACAGTATATACGGTCAAACTTATGTTAAGAGGCCAGCCTATGGGACAGAGTGAATTGGCTGTTTAAGACAGGTTGGCTGCTTAACACAAGTTGATGTACACTATAAATCTAACTTTCTGCAGTGGTTGTTTAAGACAGGTTGGCTGCTTAAAAGGGTGGCTGCTTAACACAAGTTAGACTGTATATATAATAATCATTATGATACTGTTACATCTGCTGCAGAGGATTTTAGAAACAAACTTTGGAACCATCTTTATTTAAATGGATTGTTTCCTCCGAATATATATAACACAATCTTATGATTCTAACAGACAGCTTCTAAATTAATTCATGAGAAACGAACATTTCCAACTTTTCCGACAAAATTTTCAAGTTGTCTGCATCAAACATTTGAATTTCATAAAAGGATGAGAATCTGGCTCCCAGTATAGATATCTATTTTCCAGAGTTTTGGAACAATACCCAGGGTATCTGTCAATAGTACATACAGGATAACCAGGACTATTTAACCCTTAGAATGCTGGGTAATTTTCTAAAACTAGATTTTAGTGTCATCTGCTTTCCAAAACCCTACACATTTGTTTGATTTTGATGAGAAAAGTTACCCAGAGTAGGAAACAGGTTGGAATACAGACCAGTCGGAAATGTACTTGGCGTCTGGCCTGGATCTAACCTATTTGCGTAAAGTCGGTTTCAGCACTATAAGGGTTGAACTGGTTTACCTGTCATCCCAAACCTATTCCCTTATACAGGAGTACGTAGTTCAAAGTCCAAAGATTATTAAGTCTAAATTGAAAGCAACAGCAGATGATAAATTCAAAAGACGAAAATGGACATTTTTTACAGTATAACTCATTGGCAAAAAAGGTGCAGTGTGATTCAAAGGAGTTATTGCTTGTCACAAGCAGTTTCTTGATTTATCCCAATTGGTTTTTGAATAATATGCCATAATAATGTTTATGTATATTAAAGAAAATGGTTAATGTAACAAAGATTTTGTTTACAAGAAATTCTTCTTTTTTGCATATGTTTCTTGAGTTGTCTGCAACAGATGCATTAATTAAAGAGATGATCAATACATGAGTGAAAAGGCTATTCTAGACTAACATTGTTTTCATTATAGTTAGGAACTTTGAAAGAAAGAAAAATAAATGGACTGGTTCTCAGAATTTTGTTTACTTACATTTAGTTTTCTTGCAAGAACATCATCCCAGTCCACAGCTTTGAACCACTTGTGACGTTTCACATCTTCAGCACCATTCTAAAACAACAGCAACAATTAATAATTAATTAATTTGATGCAACAGGAAGTTTGATGCAATTGTACATTCTGTACATCAAAAATAGAATGATATATATAATAATTATGAAGCTTTTTATAAAATTTCTCTTTTTTATCCAACCCTACATTGCAATTGTACATACTCTAAATCACAAATAGAATGAATGATATATCTTTTTTTTTTATCAAATTTCTCTTTTTTGTTCAACCCTACATTTCAATTGTACATACTCTAAATCACACATAGAATGAATGATATATCTTTTTTTTATCAAATTTCTCTTTTTTTTCCAGCCCTGCAAAATGAGTACTCAAATGAATTGTAAAACATATTCTCACCAATGCCGGAGGGACATTTACTCAATAAAATTCATTAACTAGTCTCAACAGTAGATTGGACATAAGACTCTGTCTCTTGATTCGTAAAGAAATGTGCTTATCAGCAACATTAGTTTTGTTCATTAACATTGCTATGCACAGATTCATAAGTGATGAATAATGAATCAATTTACTGGATTGCTCAACAGTACCCTTGTGAATGGTTCAAGAACTTGTTCATGGACATTTGTCAACAAATGGCCATTCATTTCATGAACACTGAGTATGTGTATGATTTTCAAGAACATGCACATGGACATCAAGAACAGATTCATCAAGACATTCATGAATCTGTTCTTGATGTTCATGAACATGTTATTGACAATTATGAACAAGTAAAAGAACAGCACTTTATTCATGAATGGCCATTTGTTACTCATGAACATTCATTAAGTTGATGATTTCCTTTGCAGGGGCTGGGCTATTCATAAAGCTTCGCCATTCGCCATAGGCGAAAGTCAACTTGGTTTGGCGAAAAAAGAAATGTACCCTTTCGTCAATTTGGCGAAAGTAAAATTGACCCCATTTTGTATAGAGTCTGTAATGGCGAAAGTGGGAAGAATGGCTAAAGTCTTTTCGCCACTACGAGTGGTAATCATTAATTAAAATTGAATAGTTTGACGTTGAACAGCTTAAATATAAATAGAAGTGTTTGGTTCCTTAGCCGATTTTCTAGTGAAAGCGCTCTTTTAGAAAATCCGGAGACCAGACATTATTTATATTTCCAAAGCAACGTCTAATGAAAACGTTTAAACAGACCGGTTCCCGGTTTCAGTTTATGTGTCACACTAAAGTCGGTACCAGAATAATAAAACGCACCAAAACGTTTTCGATACTTATTTCTGTAGCTCACTGCGTTAAAAAAAGATACTCATAAAGGTGATATGGGACTTATTGCAATAAAAAGCACGCGAATAAAAAACATTATTTGTGTGTAAACACATTCAATATATCAAGCGTTTTAAATGATTACATCGATGCAATATTAGAACGAAATTCCATGGTACGGAATTTACGGACAACGAAACAACAACAACAACAACATGAGGGAAAGGGACTCCCGGTGAAAAATGGTAATTAAAACAAACATTCAAGGAAATATAACCTTTTATGAGCATATCTTAATGCATTGGAACTCCCACATTTAGTAAAAAGAACGTCATTATTGTACAAGTACTGTCAACTTGCCAGTTCAATGACTCCCAGATCACGTAAACGCTGCAGCATACCCTGCAAACTTTAAGGTTAGATATTCTTTTTTAAAATGTTTAATTTATTTTGTTTTATTTACAATCAAAAGTTATTTTATATTCTTTTTTTAAATGTTTATTTTGTTTTATTTAAAAAATGAATCATGCCAGGTGCATGCATGCAAGTTTAATTATTTTCTGTCGTCTTTCTAACCCTGTCCCAAAGTTCTGTAAACATTTATTGAGGTATAGGATGTAGTACTCTACTAAGAACAACCACACAATGAAGTGGCTGATACAAGAACTGTTATTTATTTGTTCAATTTACACATCATTTATTTTATTATGATAAATACCATTCTAGCCTATTTCAATAATTGGTCTGTAAATTGAACAAATGAACTGTAATTTATATTTAATATTTCTGCTAAAATGGCTAAAAAGACTTAGCCAAATTTGGCTTTGCAAAAATCCATGTGGCTAAAGAAAATTTGGGTAGCTTAGCCAAAATGGCTCATAATATTTTGGTCCAATGAAGAGCCCAGAGGGGTACTTAGTGAAGCATACATGTAGAACCATCAACCATTTATCTAGCATCAGCAGGTAAAATCCCCCCACAAAGATTTGCAATGACCATGCAATGACACTATCTCACACAAGCATTTGCCTAATTAACTCTTACTAACTCTAACCACTTCCACAGTTCAGTGCAAGACAATAGTGGTGAGTGTGGGCAACAGTGGTGCAGAGGTAGAGGGCTGCCTCTTGTATTTAGGTTCTCGGGTTCGATCCCCGTTAGGCGTGGTGAAAATTGCCAGGACTAACCTACAAATCACGGCAAGTACTGGTTTAGTATCCAAGAAGGAGTCATTGAGAGTAAAATTCTGCAAGCTTCAAGCTCCCTTACTATCGATGTAAAAGAAATAAGATGAATTATAGTCAGTCCTTCACAAAAATGAAGCACTTGCTATAGATTGCACAGAATTCATAACTTAGGCAATTGAGGATTCTGATGAGACTTCTTATCTTGACCTCTTCCTTACCTTCATGTTTCCCAGTCGTTTTGTTCTGTCTTGAACAAGTAGCTTTTTTATGAGATCTCTGAAAAGAACAGAAAGTTACTGTTATAAACACAATAGAAAGTTGGTCAATTTTACCCACATTGAAAAATGTCAGCAATCTGTAAGTCAACTGGGCAACAAGACTACATCTTATGAAAATGAAATATTAAATCCTCAGGTGCTGGAAGCTACTTCATGCTTAGGCAAACAGGTTAGATCAAGGCCAGCCACCAAGTCAATTGGCTGCTGGCCTTGATCTAACCTGTTTGCTACTCTGAGTATCTTTTCTTAACAAAATTAAGCAGATATTTACGGTTTTGGAAAGCAGACAATGCAAAAATCTATTTTAAGAAAATCACCCAGCATTCTAAGTGTTGATTGATTGAGCATGGTGATTATGAAGAAAAAAAAAGCCTCCCATTCTAGTATTAGAGGAAGAATGGCTATAAAACACAAAGTCCTTCCTTGTAAGTAGATGATAATAGTATTTAGAAAAGTATGGTCATGTAGTTTTGACACTTATATATAGTTAGCATATTATTTTTATACCTTATATACATTAGCTGTTTTACATTGATTGTGTAGGAAGTTTGAAGCTTGTTAAATTCACTCTCTATGACTGTTTCCTGGATACTAAAACCAGTATTTCATAATGATTGATTTTGACTTAGAACAGTCATTGAGAAAATAGCAACATTTACTATAGTCATGAAAGTTTGCACCAAAATTCATTCAGAAACTGTTATTTTTTTGTACATGATAATTATCATCTTCCGTTGCATGCAGTTCTTTCAGTCAAAAATTCCTATACCATATGTTTTATACCATATGTTGAGATTGGGTTAATCCATTACCAATCAATAATGACATTTGACCATTTTGCTGCAGACAACTCTTGGAAACATTGAGGGAATTAACGAGCAATTTCTCCTTTTCCCAGAATGTTTTCTGCCCTATGGGTAGCTTGTTTTTCAATTTCAGTATATTTTGAAATGTCGTCTGCAAACTCTTTCATTTGAGCCAGTCAATCATTTGTGTGTTTGGTAAAGGGTTAAGCTATTGGTTATTCATTACTACTCAACAAAGGTGTGACTAGTCATACACAGTGCAAGACCTCTCTGCTAGGAATAATTGCTTTTGCAAGAAATTGTTTCACACTTTCCGCTTTACGATGATTACCATTTCATTTCTTTCGCATAACTTTCCCACTCTCACATATCTTGCCCCAACCCACTCTCCCATTATCTGCCCACTCCTGCACACTAGAGTTTCACCACTGATGACCGTCACAATGCTAGACTTTTATGCTGCAATTGTTTGTGTAATATAGCAGATAAAAAATATTTTATTTAGGGGTGACAGTTGTGCAGAGGAAGGACGCTGTCCTCTTGTTACGAAGGTTCCAGGTTTGATCCCCATTAGATGAGGTTAAAATTGCCGGAACTTTCCCACAAATCATTGGTGCAGTGGTAGAGTGTCAGACTCTTGAACCTAAGGTCACAGGTTTTCATCCCAGTTAGACCAGGTGAAAATTGCTGGAACTAACAAACAAATGGGCCCGAGTACTAGTTTACTATCCAGGAAGCAGTCATTGAGAATGAATTCAATAAGCTTCAAACGTCTGTCACAATCGATGTAAAATAGATAAGTTTAAACTAAAACATATTTTGAAATGTAAAAGTTCAACCCCTCTTCATCTTTAAGAAGAGAAGCATGGTGGTGTAGTTGCTTGGTAAGACTGGTTTATCCTGACCCTAATAGAACACAGTATTGCATGGGGGAAAAGCGCCGGTCAAAATCATATTTCCCGGCCTGGAAAGGGAAGATTAGTGAGGAAAACGAACAAGACGTACAGTCAAAGGCAATCGGAACTACTCGGGTATTTCCGTGAGCTGTGAAATACACCTCGGATATAAGTGTAGGGTTACAATTTTTCGGGTAAATCAGCATCCGGCAATGAACACATTTTCTAAGCATGCACGTTAAGTAGTTCAATGTGTATGGAAGTGTTGGACATCCTTTTTAATCATTTTTTATCAGTAACTCATACCAAATGAGGAAGTTGTTGTTGTGACATGTATAGTTGTCTCCTCAATAAAATGTAACGATTTTACATTTACGATCTATTTTTAAAACGAAAGTAAAGTGACGTCATTATCGCGGGAAACAATATGGCGTCATCCCTATCATTTCAGAGGTGTTTTCATTGGATAAACCCGATGTGTTCAGATTGAGTCAAAGGCTGTGTCTAACAACGAAAATGATAAAATAACTGAACCATTACATAAAGCAATCAATAGCTCCCTTTGTTGCAATGTTTTCTGTGTATTTATCAAACCAGGGGAGGAATTTCTTAAGAATGATTCCTACCTAATAAAATCACAGGAATTTATAGTAAGGATTCTTTGGGGGTAATAGCTTTATATAGCCATTACCCCCATAGAATCGTTACTACGAATCCTGTCAATAAAGTTTAGAAAATATGTTTTCTCTCATGCTTATTTTTGTCTTCTGCTAAGGCTTTGAATTTGGACAAGTAACAAATTCCAATATGGTGGAATAGGTTATGAAAGTACCTTAAATCTTTATTTCAAGTCATAATGTAACTTGCAGCAGACATCCTTGGAAATAATTTGTAAAGGGACATAAAATCAGCAAAAACTTAAAATCTAACCTCTATCAATATGAATGATTACAGTTAGTCTGAATAGTTTCAAGTGTTGTTTGTAGAGAAAACATTCAAATCTTTATGTGATCTGTTAAAGGATTAAGGTATACCACCCCTAATAATGAAAGGCAATTGACAACAAATTTCGGTAGAGGCAGAAATTACTTAAAATCGATCTACAAACCCAACTCAAAGATTTCCAGGAATGTTGAGGACATTCGCGTAAATCAGCGAAAAAAGTCCATAATCCCTTTGGACTATGTCAGAATTGGCCATGTTTTCCTGACTTTTATTTGGGATTATATACCTTTAACGTAATCTATTCATACTACTAGGGTTATTTGCAGATGTAATAATTTGATTTAGTTTCAAAATGCTATATCAAAATTATATATGTATATGTGATAATGAGTGGAAGATTTAGAACAAAACTACGTAAGAACAAAGGATCCTATAATCTAGTGAATATCCCTTTATCCCGGTCTACAAACTTTAAACGACATAGTGAGGTTCAACCCTGAAAATGCTGGGAAATTTTCTAGTAATAAATTTTTGTGTTGTCTGCTTTTCAAAACCTTAAATACCTGCTTAATTTTGATGAGGAAAGATACTCAGAGTAGCAAACGGGTTAGATCATAGACCAGCCGCCAATTTACTTGGCGGCTGGTCTGTGATCTAACCTTTTTGCATAAGCATGAAGTCTGTTCCAGCACAGTATAAGGGTTAACCCATTACCAGAGAAATTGCTCTTAATGAGCAATGTCTCCTTTTCCCTCAATAAGAAGATATTTGCCAATTTCATCAAATTTTGAAATGTCGTCTGCAAACTCTTCAATTAGGGACAGTCGAAAATTTATTGTTACGTAAAGGGTTAAGAGTGATTTAGCAGTTGTCTAGACAAGGTTGTAATAAGCTTTTTTAAATGCAAATATTTGAAAAAGAAAATTAGACAAATCATATTTTACGTGTCATATGATTTTTTCTGTTAAGAGGATTGTACCAAGTACCTACATTGTAGGATTTCGAGAAGCAATAAAGACAAAAGAATACACATCTGATTCTGGTTTCTGTTAAAAAAACTCATTCTAGTAGTAACTTATCCCCAGCAAATGATATAAGCACTTATTCATGATCTTCAGGAAGATTCATGAATGTTAAATGGCCATTTGTGAACACAGAGTTGTTCTGAACTTGTTCATGAATTTTAAGAACAGGTTCATAAATATCAAGCATAGATTCATGCATGTATTCATGAACCTGTACTTGATGTTCATAAACCTGCTCTTGAATTTCATGAACAAGTTCTTAAATCTTTAGCAGGGGATGTTATGCAAATGATGAAATGCATATCTGTTGAATTTCAATCTTTGAAACATTACGATAAAAATGGCTATTTTCAAACAACATTTCGAACATTCCATGAATCCGAAAATGGCTGCCAGAGTAAAGTGTTAACCTACATTTGTGTTGCACCACTTGTCTGAAGAACTTGGTTGCAAAAGACATACAATGGATTAAACATATGAGCCGCTTCACAGCAAAAAGGGGCATACCAAAATTACATTTTGTTGGACTAAATTATGTATAATTTCAGTGCCTCCTAAGGGAAGAAAGCAGACATATGTCTCAAATGAAGAAATACAAGAAGATTAGGAGATTATCTTTACCAATTACAACACTGATTTAATTGTTTCTTCCACATAATTTTGCTGCAGACCTAAGAAACCATGGTGACAAAAAGAGAAATTGCTTATAACAGTGTCAATTACGGGCAAATACTTTCATTCATTTGTTTATAAAATTGTCCAGAGCGATTTTACAAAATCCAAGAATCGTTTTCTGAATGGTTTGAATCTTATCTCAGTATCTTCTGTTATGATAGTAATTAATTTTCTTGTACATGTATTTGCTTTTGTGTGTGTTTTTTTAAACATCTTTATTTTTGCTCTTTTAAGCTGGTATTTCCTCACCAATTTTACACAAGTCTTAATTTAAAACCAACAACCGCTTCCGCAATTATCTGAAAAAATCAATCTAAATATTATCTCAGCTTAAATGTGTCCCTATAAGATACAATCAACTAAAGCTACGTTTACCAACCAACCAATATCATAGCAATCACTATATCTAGGGTTTATTGCAAGACTCCAGTCAATCCCCCACATAATGTGAAGAACTTACTATGGTATTACATTGAACCGGATATGCAATTGTTATTTATACTTAGTTACAGGTCTATAGATTTGTAGATAAGTATACATTTAACCCTTAGAAATTGCTGGGTAATTCTCTAAAAGTAATGTTGGTGTCGTCTGCTTCGAAAACCTTAAATATCTGCTAAATTTTGTTGAGGAAAGATACTCAAGAGTAGCAAACAGGTTAAATCACAGGCCAGCCACCAATTTACTTGGCAGCTGGCCTGGATCTAACCTGTTTGCATAAGCATGAAGTTGTTTCCAGCATAAATAAGGGTTAACCCTTTACCAAACAATAACAACATTAGACCAGTTTGTTGCAGATGACTCTTGAAAACATTGTGGGAAAAGAAGATATTGCTCTTGACATGCAATGTCTCCTTTTCCCCAATGTTTTCTGCCCTAACAGATAATTAATTTTCAATTTCACCACATTTTGAAAGGTCCTCTGCAAACTCTTTCTATTTAGGACAGATGAAAATTTTGCGTTTGGTAAAGGGTTAACACAGTTCAGGATGGAATCACTGGTTTACTTATATTTAGTGCTGCAATGTGTGGCAAGATAAACCCTTTACCATTCAGTGCTGGGACTGTAATAACAGGCGGAGGGGGGAATCATGTGACCAATGTTTACAGTTTTATGTCCAAACAAGATGGTCTCGCCACAGGCATTTTTGCTTTTTTACTTACTTTTGCCAATGAAAGCCACATTGTATACATGACATGCGTTGATCATCAACTTTCCGGTTCTGGTAATGTATGATAACCCATGCTTTATAATGGAATTACATCTAACACGCAGTTGACGGACACAAATGACCTAAAAACATTGCCCTTTGACTTCAATTTCTCTATCATGTGATAGATGTAAAGCCGTTATAAACCATGGGTTATCATATACCACCAGAACGTTGATGGCGAATTCATGTAAGCACAAAATCATATATCATTGGCACAGCTACGGGCAAAAAGCAAAACTGCCTGTTCCATCATGGGCACAGCCATCTTTTTTGAAGATGATATGATAAACATTGGCTGCACATACTAATCTCTTTTGCTATAATAGCCAGTTTTGCAACAATTATTTAATGTGATTTAATGTTTGGCAAGATACATGTTTATCCTTTACCAAACAGTGCTAAAACTATATGAGTCTGCTGCAACAGTGTAAAGCAAATAGTTCTGGCACCAACCAATGTATACAGACAGTGACCAAAGTAACCCGACAAAAGAAAGAGTTTTAAAATGGAGGATTATGGGTATTCTAGCTTAACCCTTTAACGCAAACATTTCAATAAGTATTGATGGAATTCAAATTCAGCCTTCTTAGACCCAAACCATTAGCTTATGCTTACTGTCTGTGAGACTTAACCCTTTACGGTATATAGCGCCGTTCGCCGCCTTATCGATTACCGTATAAAACCCTTTTCGCCGTTATACCTATTACCGTATAAAACCTATTTTGACGTTCTATCGATTACCGCATAGAACGCTTTTTGACAGCTGAAAAGTTTATTCAACTTTAGCTCTTAATAACACATCTTTACACACACGTCATTTTCTCCAAAGTTTATTTTCCTCTTAAATAAATATGTCTTCTTTCATTTCCGATGATAATATTATAGGGTCAAAGTTTAAACTTTTGCTCTAGAGAGAATCTTTTGATAATGGTCTCACGACACGCTTATGGAAATAACGCTATCAAATTGAGATGAAGGGAATCCAAATTACCAATCCAATTAATGAGAAGTCTTCCGGTCATAAAAGATGAAAACACTGCCGATTTGTAAAGACTCGATAAGGATTTCATGCAATTCTTTATTAACTCAAAACATTTCTAAAAATACTATCCAATTAAAACGAGAGCATACGGCACGCGACCTGTAAAGGATGTATATGACACGGAACTATTGTTCAAAGTTTAAAGGCGATTGAAAATCGAGCCGTCAAATAATTGACGTTATAAAGACGGCCTTTTTAAAATATTTAGCCAATATGGTGTTTCCGATCGCAAGTCAGACATCAATGTAGATTCAGAGCAGTAATTTGATCAGGTTTTTTTAAGCCTGAAGATGATGAAATGTTGATAAATATTACCAATTCACGGACAAGCAAATAAGATCATTCCTCCGACTTTGACTACAACTACGAGCTTTTGGTAAATTCATCACCCATGGACACGTATTTTACGGAAATATTAGCATGTTTCGTTGCCAAAATGAGTTGATTTTTTACTGTTTTACATTTATTAGAAGGACCAGGTTTAACTTCTTTACAAAGCAATATTGCGTTGAAAAACATTCTTTTTTTCATTTTGGAAACGGTTTGAATGGGAATTGAAGTAAAACGATTCAGCTTTGTTGAGAAATATGCAAAGACAAAGTATGTATATCGAGTCATGAATGGTATTTTTCGGCAACAAAATTCCCTGCAATTGATGACAAAACAGAAAAACAAATTAGGGATCTCTCAGGGAGAACACATAAGTCATATTATTACTTTTGATTTTGTATAATTCACACCGTAATATACATTTTCATTGTTTGTTTAATTTTCTACAACTTAAATTTTGTTCTCGTCGTCTTTTGTTCTTTGAGAAAATCTATTCGATGAATGTAAAATGCATTAATTTGGGTTTGATTAACAGTACCCCAATCAATAACAATTATCGGAGATAAGCCTGTGCAAATAGGTACCCAGTGTGACTAATTATGTATGCGTTAATGGTCTTCGATAATCGAATGGTTTATACCTATAGTGTCACTGATAAGCCTTATCTCTATACCTTAAAGGCCTAGTCTTTGGAATGTCTGGTATCTTATCTCCCACTGGGCACCCTACAGGGCAACAATACAGTTCCACAGCATGGAGCAAATTTCCTGTATATTACTTGATAAGGAATGGGGCATTTCAGTGGTCAGATTACGTAATACCCCAACCCTTCGGTTTCTCATAATGCAGAAAATTGATAAGAAATAAGTGTTTGGATATAGTTTTCTTTATCCAAAACAATGATTTACATAATTAGTAGATTTTTCTTGATAAACTGATAAGAAATATGAACAAATAATGAGTTAGTTATTCAATGAATTAGCACTTGTTATAATCATAAAATGGATGATGATGATGATACTGATAATGATGATATACTATGAAGATGATGATATACTACAGAGGAACTATAATATTCCCTGCTGCAAGTCATTCTTATATGAATTAATCTATATATAACTTGCAAATTTAAAAAAAAATCCCCTAATCGTCTAAGAAAAAACATCCAAAATTCAAAAATATATTAATAATATAATAAAAAAATGTCATTCTGCTTAGGTTTTCATAATGTGGAATATTGAATAGAAATAAGTGTTTAATTCTTGATTTCTTTATTTAAAACAATGATTTATAAGATAAGTAAATTTTTCTTAATAAACTGTTAAGAAACATGAAGAAAATAATGAGTTAGTTATTCAATAAATTAGCACTTGTTATAAATATAACATTGATGATGATGATGATGATAATAAAGATAACAATAATGATGATGATGATGATGATGATGATGATGAGTATGATATACTACAGAGGAACTTTAACCATTCTGTAAGCCATAATTACATATATTGATCTTTATATAAGGCACCAATTTTAAAAAAAAAAAAAGATAATCTCCTACTTAACAAACCTTTCCAACTTCAAAAAAAAAATAATATTTAAAGCCTGATTTTTTCTTATTATCAATTTTGTTGCTTAAATGTCTTCTATAAAATAATTGGTCAAAAGAAACCTTTCAGTTTGACACAGTGCTATACATGGTGTGACGTAATCCCCATTAATTATCACAGCTGGTCATCACCCCGGGTGGGCATCTGGTTATTGTTTTTTTTGGGGGGGTCACTTAAAGAAGGACTAAACTAGGCCTTTAAGAATCATTTTATCAAGGTTAAAGGCCTAGTCTTTGGAATGTCTGGTATCTTATCTCCCACTGGGCACCCTACAGGCCAACAATACAGTTCCACAGCATGGAGCAAATTTCCTGTATATTACTTGATAAGGAATGGGTGGTCAGATTATGCAATACTCCAACCCTTCGGTTTCTCATGATGTAGAACATTGATAAGAAATACGTGTTTGGTGTTTGGTTATAGCTTTCTTTATCTAAAACAAGGATTTACATGATTAATAGATTTTTCTTAATAAACTGACAAGAAATATAAAAAAATGAGTTAGTTGTTCAATGAACTAGCACTTGTCAAAGTTATAAAATGGATGATGATGATGATGATATACTATGGTGATGATGATGATGATATACCTCAGAGGAACTATAACATTCCCTGCTGCAAGTCATTCTTACATAAATTAATCTTTATTCAAGGTACAAATAAAAAAAAACAGTCCCCTATTAAAAACCCATCCAAAATTCCAAAAATATATTTCAAGTCTTACATAGAAAAAAATGTCAGTCTGCTTCGATTTTCATAATGTGGAATATCAATAAGAAATAAATGTTGAATTCTTGATTTCTTTATTTAAAACAATGATTTACAAGATAAGTGGATTTTTCTTAATAAACATTTAAGAAATGTGAAGAAAATAATAAGTTAGTTATTCCATAAATTTTCACTCGTTATACTTATAACATTGATGATGATGATAATGCTTTTGATGATAGTGTTGATGATGATGATGGTGATTTCGATGATAATGTTGATGATGATGATGATGATGATGATACTACAGTAGAACTATAACTATGCTGCAAGTCATAATTACGTAAAATGATCTTTATATAAGGCACAAATTGAAAAGAAAGAAAAACCTACTAAAAAACGTTTCAAACTTCCCAAAAAAAAATTTGAAGCCTAATTGAAAAAAAAAATCAAATCTGCTGCTTAAATGTCCTCTTTAAAAAAAATGTCAAAAGAAACCCATCAGTTTGACACAGTGCTATACATGGTATTACGTAATCCCAATTAATTATCACAGCTGGTCATCACACCGGGTGGGCATCTGGTTATTGGTTTTGGGGGGGGGGTCAATTAAAGAAGGACTAAACTAGGCCTTTAAGACTAAGAACTAACACAGGAATTTGCCAGACATTGTAATAGACAACTGCAGAATTATTGAATCCAATATTGAAGGTATTGTCTGACCACTCTGACGGTTCTGTTACTAAGTTCAGTCATGGTTACTTACTTTGCCACAGGGTCCAGGTGCCAGTAGGCCATTCTATCTTCCCTGCCAAAATCTTTTCATAAATGCCGAATGGTTGATCATCAAAAAATGGAGGGAATCTAAAGGTAAATGAATACATTTTTCACAAAATAATTGGATTAATAGACAAAACAAACATGACTTCTGATAATATAAAGTTTGCATATATTGGTACTGTTAACCTTTCACTTTACTAAAATTCATTTTGATTTGTACTTGCTCAAGACTTAGAAACCACTGTAATAGTAAGATAAACTGCTCGAAACAAGCAATAAATCCTTTGTTACAATGTCTCCTACACAATATCAATGCTCCATTCTAATTAATGGAGTAAGACCCTGTACTCAACCACCCACAAGGGCTGGTGAAGCCATGTAGAACCATCGACACTCCTTAAGTCAGTCAGAAATTGCCTCTCAAATACCGTCACCA
>OX401419.1:14434074-14449620 GCA_947846245.1 Cerastoderma edule
TTTGTACGTATGGCGAAACGCTGCGAAGCATTTAAAGTTTATAGTCTAATTAATTTTGGAAAGGCTCATTTAGGTATTAGGTCGACAGTGTACTTTTTTTTTATTATTTTTTTTTTCTACACTTTCCCTCATTTGAAGTTTTTCAACTAGCGACAATCGGAATCAATAGTAGATGATGAAAGAAAAACGTATTTATAATCATCTGTTGCAACGACTGAATGAGAACAAACCATTGTGACAAAAGGAGAATTTGCTTAGCACAATTCTCCTTTATTTTACAACGGTTTCTTGGCAATCATCTACAGGTGCATCAAATAAAAGAGTAACCAGTAATGTAACACTTTTTATGGGTACTAAAATTACCCTAAGGACAGGGATTACCAACCAGAAACTACCCAGGTAGACACCTCCCCTTTTTCACATGAATTTGCCAGTAATTAACAGGCCTTTTTCGATTACGGATCAGTACGGTAAATGACTATTTTGGTAAAAATGTAAACTAATATGTAAAATGTAAAATGCATATCATTTTGCCTCAAATATGCTTGTATGTGGAACGATTTCTCCGTTTGTCACAATAGTTTTTTCAATGCTTCTGCTATTGGAGCTTTCAAGTTTGTATGGTTCATAATATGGGATGAGACATAAAAAATCAGTGAAAGATACAAACAACCCTTTTTTCTCTAAAAGCCACTCTCATTAACCCATTTCTAAATAATATAGACATTTGACCAGTTTGTTTCAAATGACTCTGGAAAGCATGATGGGAATTTTCTCCTTTTCCCACAATGTTTTCTGCCCTATCAAAAGACTATTTTTCAATTTCAGCACATTTTGGATTGTCATCCGCAACTTAATTCAATTTGGGACAGTCGGAAATTTGGTATTTTGGTAAAGGGTTAACCGGTGTTCACTTCATGTGTTGATATCTTGTTTTACTTGTCTCCTTGTGCATGCTAATCTATAATGTGAGTAGCTTTATCTATATAGGTGTGCACATTTATAATCTTGTACATCTTGCTGCTCATCATAATAGTACATGCTGGGGTGAGAAAAAAATAGGTCATCACTGAATTGTGGACTTCGTATCCAGGTTATAAGCAGCCATATAGCTAGATGAGAAAAGAACTTCTCATAAAATTATTGTGCATGAGGCTTTAGAAACCTTTCACAACAGGATGAATTGCTCATTTCCAGCAAGAAACAAGACAGCTAAACCCTTTACCAAATGCCAAACTTTCAACTGTCCCAAATTAAAAGAGTTTGCAAACGACATTTCAAAATGTGATGAAATCAAAAAAAGAATCATCTTATCGGGCAGAAAATATTGTGGGAAAAAGAGAATTTGCTCGTTAGGAGCAAATTCCCCTATTCCCATAATGTTTTCCAGAGTCATCTGCAACAAACTGGTCAAATGTCATTAGCGTTTGGTACTGTGTTAATTAAGTTTTATCTATGGTTAAGTACAATGCTGTATTAAGGCCTAATGTTTGTGAAGGACTTACCATAATCTTGCATTGACCTTTTGATTTGTAAATTTAGATAATCCATGATTTTGTTTTGACTTTACAGCAAAATTAATGAAATATGTGAATTGGATTCCAAACAAAGCTAACATTTTGAGCAATGTCGAAGCTTTATATTTGTTTATGCTTGTTTTTTGTTTCTTTGTGTATAAACTAGAAGGACTATTTTTATGGTTAAGTTTAAGATTATAGTAACCCTTAAACAATTGTAAAGAAGTTACTAATTTACAATAGTCTTGCACTGAAGCCCGATTTGATTTACAATAGTCTTGCACTGAAGCCTGATTTGATTTACAATAGTCTTGCACTGAAGCCTGATTTGATTTACAATATTTACTGATTTGATTTAATAGTCTTGCACTGAAGCCTGATTTGATTTACAATAGTCTTGCACTGAAGCCTGATTTGATAGTTGATTTAGCCTGATTTGAATAGTCTTGTCTTGCACTGAAGCCTGATTTGATTTACAATAGTCTTGCACTGAAGCCCGATTTGATTTACAATAGTCTTGCACTGAAGCCTGATTTGATTTACAATAGTCTTGCACTGAAGCCTGATTTGATTTACAATAGTCTTGCACTGAAGCCTGATTTGATTTACAATAGTCTTGCACTGAAGCATGATTTGATTTACAATAGTCTTGCACTGAAGCCTGATTTGATTTACAATAGTCTTGCACTGAAGCCTGATTTGATTTACAATAGTCTTGCACTGAAGCCTGATTTGATTTACAATAGTCTTGCACTGAAGCCTGATTTGATTTACAATAGTCTTGCACTGAAGCCTGATTTGATTTACAATAGTCTTGCACTGAAGCCCGATTTGATTTACAATAGTCTTGCACTGAAGCCTGATTTGATTTACAATAGTCTTGCACTGAAGCCTGATTTGATTTACAATAGTCTTGCACTGAAGCCTGATTTGATTTACAATAGTCTTGCACTGAAGCATGATTTGATTTACAATAGTCTTGCACTGAAGCATGATTTGATTTACAATAGTCTTGCACTGAAGCCTGATTTGATTTACAATAGTCTTGCACTGAAGCCTGATTTGATTTACAATAGTCTTGCACTGAAGCCCGATTTGATTTACAATAGTCTTGCACTGAAGCCCGATCTGATTTACAATAGTCTTGCACTGAAGCCCGATTTGATTTACAATAGTCTTGCACTGAAGCCTGATTTGATTTACAATAGTCTTGCACTGAAGCCTGATTTGATTTACAATAGTCTTGCACTGAAGCCTGATTTGATTTACAATAGTCTTGCACTGAAGCCTGATTTGATTTACAATAGTCTTGCACTGAAGCCCGATTTGATTTACAATAGTCTTGCACTGAAGCCTGATTTGATTTACAATAGTCTTGCACTGAAGCCTGATTTGATTTACAATAGTCTTGCACTGAAGCATGATTTGATTTACAATAGTCTTGCACTGAAGCCTGATTTGATTTACAATAGTCTTGCACTGAAGCCTGATTTGATTTACAATAGTCTTGCACTGAAGCCCGATTTGATTTACAATAGTCTTGCACTGAAGCCCGATCTGATTTACAATAGTCTTGCACTGAAGCCCGATTTGATTTACAATAGTCTTGCACTGAAGCCTGATTTGATTTACAATAGTCTTGCACTGAAGCATGATTTGATTTACAATAGTCTTGCACTGAAACCTGATTTGATTTACAATAGTCTTGCACTGAAGCCTGATGTAACAAGTACTGATTAAGTATCCAGGAAGTAGTCATCGAGAGTGGCTTTGAGCAAGCTTAAGGCTACCTTCACAATGAATCGATATAAAACAAATAAGCTGAATAAGGTAAATGATTTCTTCTACTTCTATATGGTACCTCCAACAATCGAAGGGAACACCGCCATCATCAGGAAGTTGTTAGGTGTCTAAAAGGTTAAAAAAAGACCTACAGGTGCTATGGTTAAAAACAATTATTAGTTTACAATAGGGTTACAGTGGCCAGTCTTGATCTAAAAGATTCAAGACTGGAGCTACACTGTATAAAGATGGGAAGGCTATTCCAAAGCCGTATCTTCCTGGGAAAATAGGAATTGGAGTGGTACTGAGTACGGGACTGTGGGATCAAATAGTTCAGATTTGGCATAGGAGTAAGATGATTGTGATCGACGCATACTAAATTATTTTTGAATTTGTAAAAGTAAAAGAGAGGATGACTGGATGCACCGATAATGTAACGAGTATGACAGGACTTTCCCTAGGCCCCCTGATTTATGCTAATATGGGGGACTTTTGACTCCTGATATGGAATTGTGAATTGGAAATAATGATCTGTAGGGGACATTTCCAGGAATTAGGGGTAATTTACTATAAATGAGTTGAGGATCAAGGAAAATCTTTTTATTAGCATAACAACTTTAAATTGCCGATCCAATTCAGTTCACTAATTAATTGATCCCTTGGGATGCAAATGAAAACATGACTAGGAACATTTGCATTGCCAACGTATACTTAATCTTGATTAGTTACCTTTGAAATAGCACTGGTATCTGATTGACCCACAGACAATCACCTATTTTTTAATATGGAATTTTGTGATTGGTTCAAAGTTGAGATTTTACAATTTACATGTCAATAACTTACAAGTTACACAGAAATGTATACATAATGGTTCAACCAATGACTGGGTGAACAAATCCAAAAAACAAATGCACATGGGATTATTTTTTGATAGCTCCTGGTTTGAAAACATTTCTGACAAACAAAGGTATTTTTCACCTGGTCAATTATGAAATGAAAGCCAAAGGCATTTTGTTTGTGATATTGAGCAGAACTTCAGGTTCTTTTGTGGGTTAGTTGCAACATATATTGAATTCACTGCGAACACAGGGGTCTATAGTTATCCTTAAGCCAGTACTGTGTACTTGCCCAACAATCATTATGGACCACTGTGGCTATGAAGGGGGATCAAACCCGGAACCCTCAATACCAGAAATGGTGGTTCATATAGGCCATGGTGCAAAAAATGGTGTGTCATTCTATGAAATGATGAGCCAAAACTTATACCATAGTGATATTTTTTTTATCAAAAATGCCCATCCACTGGCCAAAGTTTGTTGCAAGCAGCCCACCATAATTTGAAGTATTGGGTCATTTGTGCGGGTCTAATGTAAATATGAAGCACTAATTCAGTACACATAAATGTGAAAGGTCCTGGTGCCGGACTTACAACTCTGTGGTCTGGGGTTTGAGCCCCACAGATACTTCTGTTTTCATGGCAATACCCTCAAGGCAAGTCACTTCAGAGCCCTTATGGAATGCTTGTTGATCCAGGAGAGCCATTACTTAACTGAAAAATTGTTGATATGGCGTTATCCACCATAAAAACACATAACTGTGACTCAAACATTTTACTTTTATAAGGTTAGAAATAATTAGGTGAACCAATTAAGACTCTGGATGTGCCATATTGTATGTCCTGATGACCTTGGTAACGTTTATCTTTAGTTTATCAAATAAGTGAACATAAGTGATATAATTGTTGTACATTGTACATGCAAATTGAAGCCTTGCCTCAAGGTGGCCCATTTCTACCCGATTTCTCCTTTTGGACTTTTTGATTGGTCGAACTTGAAAAGCAACAGCAGATGAACATTAAAATATCCTTTTCTATGTGATGGATTGAAAACCATTGTAACTAAAAAAGTAAATAACTGCTACCAAACAATTTTTTCTTTTGTTTATGGCTTTTTCACATTATATAGCAGGGGCCTATTAACCCTTTCCCAAACAATAATGACATAAATTTTGACCGCTTTGTTGCAGACAACTTCAGAAAACATTGTTGGAAAAGGAGAAATTGCTCATAACGAGAAGTTTTTCCATTTCCCACAATGTTTTCTTTCCTAACAGAAGATTATTTTCCAATTTCATCACATTTTGAAATGTCATCTTCAAACTCTTTGAATTTGGGACAGTCAAAAACTTGTTGTTTGGGAAAAGGTTAAAGGCATCTACTCAGAAATTTCTATAAAATCATGCATTTTTCCAAAAAATTCAGGGGATCACCAGCCTTTTGGTTGCCCAATTCAGCAATTTCAAAGATACAATTGTTCAAAATTAGCAGGCCTAAGTGTCCTCTCAAGTTATTGAAAAAAGCCCTGTTGTTACAATGCTTTCTTCCAAATATGAAAAAGATAATAGTTGCCATGTTTAACCCATTTCCAAAGGCCAAATTTTCGACTGTCCCAAATTGGAAGAGATTACAGACGATGTTTCAAAATGTGATGAAATTGGAAAATAATTTTTTGATAGGACAGAAAACATTGTGGGAAACGAAAAGGAGAAATTGCTGGTTAAAAGCAATTTCTCCTTTCCCACCAATGTTTTCCAGAGTCGTCTGCGACGAACTAGTCGAATGACGTTATTGTTTTGTAATGGGTAAATGAATGTCACCTACAATGGTTTTTCGTTTGGATTTATCATAGAACTGAGAGTATCCTGCATGACTGAGTGGTTGAGATAACAGACTCAAAACTTAGATGCCTCGGGTTAGATCCCTATACGCTATGGCTCAAACCTGTCTTTCCACAGGTCATTATAATCCCTCTAACCAAGTGGCGCCCAAAATGGCAAAGCAACTGGTTAAATGGTGATTATTTTTGTCCTTTCAGCCATGAAGGCTTTCTAGAGTGATGGCCATCATTGGAAGGTTTGCCATGGTGTCTTTAATCGATCATTTGCTGGCCTAGCTGCCCTTATAGGAGTAGAGGTTTGTTTTTACTCAAATTTTGCAAAGATTTAAATGAAATTTAGAGCTTTTTTGACATGATTTTTGGCCTAAGGATGCTTCAGCACCTTAGTCCATTGAATTTACATACCACATTTTTAGGGACGTTACTTTATCGATACACAAACAGTGGTCTGATCCAAATTACTCATTAAACATCCGCCTTCACTGTGCGGACTAACACCTTCTTGGAACTATGAATGTAGTCTGGATTTACTCACTTTGTTTTGCTTTATATTATTATAACTGTTGCCTCATGAGAAATCGTAAAATGTCCAGATGTTTGAAAAATAGACTATTCACAGAAATAATTATAGTAATGATGGTAAAAGGAGCAGCTGTTTTCCACGAGAAGTTGGCCAAAGACATTTTCAAATTAATCCTCAATCATCTTGCTTCAAACGCACCTTAGTCCTTCAGCATTATCAGCGCTTTGATTTATTGTGCTTTACTTGACATTCCTTGGTGTTTACATGATTTGCATTAGGTTTTATGGGATTTCAATGTGGTTTTACTTTATTTTGATCAAGTTTTTTAAATTGCAACTTACCAAAGTACACGCTTTGTATTGGAGAATGCTTAGATCTACAAGATACAAATTGTTTCTTTTATATTTTCATGATAGCAAAATATTTCTATCCCTTAATAACTTTTAATACAATTTGTTTCTATAGATGAATATTTTTACTTCTTTTTTTAGCAGCCCTCAGATAGATAAAAAGATGGCCAGTTGTTGGTAAGTCATTGTTTTAATTTCATACTTTTAGCATCTTCTACAATTCTGTAACATACAATTTCTAGTTAAGGTTCTTGGAGTGCAACATTTTGAAGTGTTCTGTTTGTAGAGAACTTGATTTTCCAAAAGAATTTTTGTGAAAGATGTTTTTCTCAAAGCCCAAAGTATTTTTGAATTGTCTGTTTTTGTTTCGGATTTTGCCTGTAACAAGAACTTTACCACCTAACGCTAGATTTTTGCATCTTGCAGCAGACGACTTTCAAAAAGCATTATGGCAAAAGGAGAAATTGCTTGTCACAACCAATATCTTCTATTGTCACAATGCTTTTTGCAATCCATTCAAATATCACAACAGCAGAACTGGAAAATTGTTCACATGTTTACAAAGCTTTTGAGTAAAAAAATAGAGAGTCAAGAGTTATAACATGATGTATAGACATTTTACCTTTTTTTTTTAGTTCACAGGATAATAATAATAACAATTTGAGCTATGGATCTCTGTATGGACAATTTTGATGTCCCAATTGACAGGAACAGCAAACCCTAAAATTGCATGTACAAAACCATAAAACAACATTTATTTGGAGTAGAAGCCATTGTAAGACAAGGATAAATTTGTCATAGCAATCCTTATATGGCAGTTGTTTCTACAGTCTTTTGCAACATATACTACAAAGCAGGTTTTTATCTAGATAGTGGTGAAAATTATGTCATTCATATTTACATACATACCAATACACTCACATGCATCTGATGTAAACTAAGATAAACTTTATTTGGGAAAAGTTCATTGGTTAACCCTTATAGTGCTGGAACAACTTCATGCTTATGCAAACAGGTTGGATCCAGGCCTGTCGCCAAGTTAATTTGCAGTTGGCCTGTGATCAAACCTGTTTGCTACTCTGGTTGTCTTTCCTCATCAAAATGCAGATATTTAAGGTTTTGAAAAGCAGATGACATAAAAAAAAACTATTTTTAGAACATGACCCAGTATTCTAAAGGTTAAAAGGTAGGAGTTGACCCAGTTACCTAATTCTGGTTACAGGTGATAATGTGTGCAGGTGCGCCTCACAGTGTTTTGAATGTTGTCAAAAAGTTTAAACCCACTCTTTATAAACAAGTTCTCAAATTACTGTCATTGTCTTTCAAAATCTGATAAGGCTTCACTGTTTTGTTTTGCGAAAAAAGGAATAGTTGCTGCTGGCAAAAGTGTTGTTATTATTGCCCTGTTCCTTTTTGTGGTCTTAAACTACATGTATATAGCCAATTTTGCATGTTGTGAAGGGTTTTTTAGACGTTTTTCTTTACACAAGTCATGTTCACATGATTCAACAGAAATGTAATTAAATGAAGGTCTATTAACATGATTTAAAGAAGGCGAGAAATTGCTTTTTTATAATGCAATACCTCCTTTTTTCAGATGGATTCGTACCTTTACCCAGTACCAAACAATGACGACATTTAACCACTTTGTTGCAGACGAATCTGGAAAACATTGTGGGAAAAGCAGAAATTTCTTGTGATGAGCAAGTTTTCCTTTTCTTACAATGTTTTCTGTCCTATCAGACTGTCGTTTTCCAATTTCGGCACAATTTGAAATATTGTCTGCAAACTCTTTCAATTTGGGACAGTTGAAAATGTGGTGTTTGGTAAAGGGTTAAATCCCTCCCTTTTCATAATCTGTAATTATGGTATTATTGTCTTTTGATGGTTTAAACCAGTGTGATTAACATTATTATATCAACTAGATTGATTAAGATATATGTCTTCTTGTTTCCTTCTGTTCTCCACTGTCAGTCATTGAATTCTCTGCTAAAAAGATCATGATTTTAATGTTATACCTGTTACAATTCTGTCTGTGTGAAGGTAAAGGAAATGTGCATGTGAGGTTTAACCAGATAGGCCCTTTTATCTTTTCGGTGCAATACATGCTACGGTATATGCACATTATAGTTCATATTTTGTGAATGAAGACAGTGCATAAAACACATTGCAATTGATTGAAAGTTGAAAGAGCTAAAGTTGACTTACGCAATTTTCATACACAGTCACATGAATGTATTTTCAATAACGAAGTGTTTGAACTTCTGGTTTGATTGAAAAGTTTTAATTGGATTTGAAGAAACTGGTTGTACCTAAGTGAATGTTTATTTGTATTATTTCTAATTCCATAATCTTGATAAATTACATTACATTTATATCTTTCTTAATAAAGACCCTTCTATTGCCCCAAATGGAATCATATTACATGTATTTTGTAACCTAGATCTTCCTCATCTAAATTAATATTAGGAACTATTATTCAAAGAGTATGCGGACGACATTTCAAAATGTGATAAAATTGGAAAATAATCTTCCGAAGGGACAAAAAACATTGTGGGAAAAGCAATATTTGCTTGTCACAAGCAAATTCTCCTTTTCCCACAATGTCTTTCAGGGCAACAAAGTGGTTAATTTTTTGTTATTGTTTGGTAATGGGTGAAGGTGCTTTAACATCCCTTATTTCACAATGATTTCTAAAGACATTAACAACAGGCTTCTGAAAACCAGAAGTTATTTGATAATGTGTGGAAAAGTATTAGGAGATGGGTTGATGTGTAAATACTTAATGTTATTCCTTATTCAGAAATTTACCACTGGTCCAAATTCTAAACAACAGCAGACAAAAATAATGTTTTCTTGCTCTAAAGACATCTGTAGCAGGCCCAGAGTTGTTTTTGTTTGGTAATTGGTTAAACAAGTGTTAACATGAGGTAAAGTAACAGAGCGCCTTCATTAAAGCAGGCGGCAGAGGAAGATCATCAGCCACTGGTGCTGAGAATTTCGGGTTCCATCCCCGTTAGCAGCAAGGTGAAAATGTCAGCACTAACCTATAAAATATGGTGTGAGTACTGGTTATGTATCCAGGAGGTAAAATTTAGAGTGTTGAATTTTAAGTTAAAAGGACTTGTTTCACAATGGATGTAAAAAGGATAATCTTAAAAACTAAATCAATGTAAAATGAATACCGGATATGTTTAAGGATTAAATCAATGTAAAATGAATAAGTTTAAGAACTAATTGAATGTAAAATGAATAAGTTTAAGAACTAATTGAATGTAAAATGAATAATTGTAAAATGTAAAAAAAAAGTATGAAATGCTGCCTTCGATGCATTTTAACATTAGTGTATTCAGGAATGGGATTTTATACATTGCATTACTTTTTTTGTAATGAAACAGTATGATATTTTAATTATAATGAAGGAGACATAACCAGCTTGTTAGATCATTCTTCATTTTTTTTATTGTACAGGGATAGTATGCGGGCATTTTACGAATCTGTAGAGGAACGTATTGGAGGGGTGTTTGCAAGCTATGGACGATTTGCAGCCAGACATGCATGGAAAGTTCTAATGGGATCCATAATGGTGAATTTGTTACTAGGACTGGGTCTGCTACGTTTCCATATGAATGAGGATAATGCAAATGTCTACTTCCCACAAGGTATGTCCATGTAGAGGGATTGAAAATAACGAAACAGTTGACAATTTTTTTCAATTCTTTATTTGACAATAAACAGCATATAAATGCCTTTGGCCAATACAATATTAACAAATATGGTACAGAAAAAAATGTACATAATGTACTCAAGCAATTTAAATGTACAAACATGCCAAAGATGAAGAAACCCTTAAATATTCATAACACAATTTAGTCAATCTATCACACATAGATAAATGGATAAATGAAAACATTGCTTCCATTTCATAGGGTAAATACATTAACCCTTTCCCAAACAAGAAATTTTCGACTGTCCATAACTGAAAGAGTTTACCTTGTTTCAAAACCTCAAAAGAGCAACAAGGATAAAAAGTAAATAATGAAGTTTACAATGAGGGTTCAGTACAAGACTATAATAAACGCTTCATGTTTATGAAGCACTTACTAAAGTCTTGCATTGAACCTTTGACATAAGGGAATAACTCCCCTTAACTGATACACTTATGATAACTTTGCACTCAAGCATTCTGTTTAGCGCAAGTTATAAGTAAAAAAGACAATTAGTGTTTTTCATTAGTCGTGAACTGCCAAGAATGAAATCATTCTAGGTGCACACTCCATCTGTGGCTCTTACTTGGCTGATTTATTTGTTAAACACATTACCACATAACGCCACATTTTTGCGTCTTACAGCAGAAACCTCTCAAAAAGCATTGCGGCTAAAGGAGAAATTGCTTGTGACAAGCCATTTCTCCTTTTGCCACAATGTTTTTCAATTTATTCACATATTGCAAGAGCAGAACTGAATGGTTTTTCACATGTTTAGATAGCTTTTCTAAAGTCGTCTGCTTAGATAGAAAAATTTGTGGTATGCAGGTGGTAAAGAGTTAAAGCTACCCTTAACTGTTACATCAAAGCTTTTAGTTGACCTATTTCTAAATCTTTCACAAGAGTGTTTTAAGCTTTAATATATCTAAGTATGTACTGTCCTTATACTGCATCGATAAAGAACCGTTGCCACACTTTTGGATATGAATACGTATTAATTACCATAATGAGCCATTGCCATAGAATTATTCTTACCATTTGTCGTAGGTTAACCTTGTCCTTTATGTAATTCTAAATCTTATGGAAGAAAAGTCTGCTGTGCTATCAACTCAATTTTGAACCTCTTCCAAAGTCCCAAATTGGGAAGTGTGATATTTGAACGAACCAAAAACACCCTTTTCAGGTTCCCAAGCGTATTTGGACCAGACCAAAGTGAGGGCCCTTTTCCCAGAGCCAGACAGGGACAACTTTCAGCCTCTACAGTTGTCAACATTAGGTCGCTGGGCCCAGGTTGCTGTGAAGGCCAGAACTGGGAACCTGCTTGACATTTCTGCACTCGAGGAGCTGTCCAAGATCAATGATGCAATTCAAGACATCTCAGCCACTACGGAGGAAGGGGATAATGTAACTGTAAGTTTCTCTTCACCATGCAGGGGTGGGGAAAACAGTTGTCTTGTATTGTCCAACTTGTCAAAAAGACTTAACCCATTACCAGACAATAACGGCATTTGACCACTTTGTTGCAGACGACCCTGGAACATATTGTGGGAAAAGAGAAAATTGCTTTGATAGGATCGTCTTGAAATCCCAAGAGTGGTAATGAGGATTTGATTATTACTGGATAAGAGTCCTATGTCACTCAGTGGTAAAGGTGCTGGTTTTGAAATATGGGACAGAGGGTCTAGAGTTTGAACCCCGAGGGTACCTCTTGTCTCATAGGAGTGTCCTTTGGCCAGACACTCTAGAGTCTTTGCTTAGTACTTGAGAAACCAGGTAAGCTGTAATAATAATAATAATAATAATAATAATAATAATAAAGACTTTATTTAACGAGGAAACTCATTTGACAATTTAAACTGACAATCTTCCATAAGATCCTCAACAATGAACAAGTGAACAATAAAACTAAAAGACTAAGGACAATTAAGGTAGTTTGGCCCATATGTCGTCTGACAGTGAGGTATCAATATGTCTGAGAAAGTATAATGAGCAGTGAGGAACAAATGATCTTAAAACTAAATGAAAGACGAAGACAACTTATCAAGCAAATCAATACTTGTCAAATACATTTGATACCCCACTAAGACACCACAAGTGCCAGAATACCGTGTAAGAACATACTATTCAAAGACATCGGCTTTCTTTAAATGAAAGACCCCCCTCCCCCAACACAATATGTATACATGTATATAAATTTACGAACATTAACTGGTGGATTCCACAATGGGACTGTTCGTTTATCATGTAACAGCCGTAGTTGTTTCAAAATAGGACGGCTTCACAAAACGTAAGTATAAAGATTTGAATTGTTGGACAGAGGAAGAGTTTTGTATATAATGAGGAATAGAATTCCATATTGAAGTACCAGAGAAAACAAAAGTGTGTCGAAATAACTCCGAATTTGGTTTAGGGCTATATAATTGATAAGTAGTCGACGAGCGTAGCAGTCGTGAATGTATGTCTGCAGTGAATGTAAACGCAGTTTTTAAATAATCAGGCCCATTTCCTCTTAGAGTTTTGTACATTTGAATGGCCTTCTGAAAAATAACACGCTCTTGAAACGTCATCCATTTAAGTTTTGCAAATAAAATAGCAGATAAAATAACATATTTGAAAAGTTGTTAATGTGATGTTAAACCCCATACAAACAAACACTTATTATGACTGGACAGCCAGAAAAAGGTAGAACTGGTGTTAATCTTGTGAATGTCACAATATGTTGTTACTGGCACTATTATACTTAACTCTGTGTCCTAACATGAAAAAATAATTAATAGTCATGCCAAATGGGGATTAAGGAAAGCTTGTGATGTTGTTATTTTTTGGACATGAAAGCCATGACACTTATGTATTACACATGTATGCAGCAGAAGGCCTATAGAATTAGCAAGAAAAACATTTTTTTTACTTACATCATTTGATAATGAAATCAATTTATTTCAATATTTTCCAATAAATGGTATTGCACTGCTTCAAGCCTATTGCTAAGCTAATTTTGTTTTAATGCTTTTGCTGCAATGGCTTTAGGTTTCTTTATCTATCAAACTACTTTCTAAAATGGACTTGCAAAAATGTCAATACTAATAATGGGCTAAATTTACTATACCAGATATATGTAAGTATGTTTTTTTTTAGTTTAATGATAATGGTTTGTTTATGTAAGAAGGAATATTTGATTTAAGGACATGCTTAAGAATAAATCTGTGCATGTCAGGAATTTCATATGATTAGTTATATTAAGTTCAAAAGCCATTGAACTTTTCTTAGCCATACATGTGGGATATTTCTGTTTATGTAGGTCTATACATAATATTGATACACTATTAGAATTGTATTTTGTAATAGGAAAATTCATAAAAGCTACTGTTGCTATAGTGAATAAGATTTTTCAACCAGATATAAAGTATCTGCAAATTGTCACCACTTGAACTATCAATTATTTTGACAAAAAAAGGGCAATCCTAGGGTAGTTTGAAATATCAAGAGGATTATATGATAGGTACAAGGCAATCCTAGGGTATTTTGAAATCTCCAGAGGAATGTAGAATGAATACATGTATTATTTATTTGTGTTTTATTTTGACAAGCTTTCAGATATCTGTGCCAGAACGAATGGAGAATGTTATGTAGATGGTTCAGTATTCTGGTCTGACCTTTTCAAGATAGCTGTACAGATTAGATCAGTTGGGTATCCATATTTCATACTGCCAAATGGACAGGTTGAGAATTACCTTACACAGGTTGGAGGTAACATATTGTTTCAGATATACATCTATAAACATCACTGAGCTTTAAGTACTTTGATATTAATTTATACTGGTGCCATCACTGATCAATCACATGACCTTAGGCACCATCTAATCCATTTAGCTGTATTTGTCATCCTCTCATTATCTATATTTGACAAGGTTATCTGAATGTATTTGGTAGACTTGTGTGATTTGTTATCAGTTGCATATCAGACATTAGACACATATATTCCATGATAAAGTTTAGAAATGCTTTAAAAATAGCTTGTGGAGAAAAACTGCAGTATTTTTGATTTGTTAAGAAGGTTATTTCAATGAATGCCTTTCAGTTACCAGTGTTTTCTTTGACCCCCAACTTATATAGTAAATGACACTCAATTCTTGGGTATGACCCATAAAGATCATCATTTTCCATTCAAAATTTCAAATGTTCCCCAAATTAAACCCTGAGTTATGTAAGAATGACCTTGGGGTCTCCCTGGCCTCGTGGTTAGAGTACAATATGTAAGTCACATGGCCTCTATCAGCGCTGGGTTCAAATACTGGGTACAGCTAAATTTTTGATTTTTAATGAGAGTTAGTCTCCAGGTTGACTTACGGAATACTGCTTGCTCTTCTTGCCTTGACCAGCCTTTATAGGCAGTTAGTTTGGGGTCGTCCTCATAAATCATTAAGAACAAGGCATTGGAACTTAACTTAAATAATGTTGGCATAATATAAAACCAATATGAAATAAATTGTGCTATATAAAGGTCACTAGACCGAGAGGCTTTTCTGTCTTCTAGGAAACTTTAGCATTACCTTAACATTAAAGTTACAAGTATCAGGTAATTCATTCTTGGTAGGTAGGCTTTGGTCAAGGTGTCTCAGTTTATACTGGCTAGTAGAAAAGGTTTGAAGGTAAGATGCCAAGTCTCAAATCACTGGGATTCATAGTTAGGATTTTTTGGGGGGTAATGTCTATATGATTTTGTCATGTTATTGGTTGTTTTCTACTTATACATTTGATATGACTCGGTTAGAAAATCCACAGGAGCTTGTATTAAGGATTCGTTTGGGGGTAATGGCTATATACAGCCATTCCCCCCCAAAGAAACCTTACTATGAACCCCTGTGTCTAATATCCCCTCTGCTTATTTCATCACTGCAAAGATCCCTCTTTAAGAAGTATTGGTGTTAGATTGTATTTATCAATATTTTGCCTTTAATTCCAGGTAATATACAACACAATGAAACACACCTG